>CM073777.1:100974050-101454050 GCA_037158775.1 Hetaerina titia | reverse complement strand
TTGCACAATTTGGGTAATTTATCTGTAAGTTTAATATAGTAAATATGTGACGAGGGGTTAGGTGGTAGAAGAGACTCCATAGTCTCACTCTCGCCTCCAAAATAAAGACGACTCTCCATCTATCTGCCCCGATTAGTACACATTCACTTAATTCTCCCAATTCCATAGCTGCCCTTTCTTTTAAACATTCCCATGCTACTCGATATAAACCACTCTCAATCCGCTCTCCCTGCCTTCTTCTATATTTCCTTCAACGAACTCCTCTCTGCCCACTTCCACATATTGGGGTTAATTCCATTGCTTCCCCGTTCGACCTTCTCACTCCACACCTACCCTTCACACAGCAACTCTTAAGCCTCCGATCTACTGCCTATCCTCTTATCTCAAAAATCCGTTTCAAGCCATACCGAACTGCGCTCCGTCTCTCGTATGATTTGTCAAACACTTTCATTGAAAGTCTTCAAACGAGTCTTTGGGCCATCGCCGTTAACTCCATTGTAAAACAGATGACAATAAATTAAACCTCCATCACAGAATGGCGTCCATTCGGCCTCCGTTTCTCAGGGGAAGCAGTGGTCGTCCCTGAAATGGTGCCTCCAGCACAGCACCGACGCTCAAGCATCGGTGCTGTGCTGGAGATTGATTGACGCGCGACTCCGGCGCCAAGGTGACCGCAAGTGCGTTTCGCCAGCGCCTTCGTCTCCCAGGACATCTCCATTGTAAAAGGTGCCGTCGCTAGAAACATGCGCATCCATAAACAGAGCAAATGATCAAAATTACCGTGTAGTATCCTGCAAGCCACCGTTATGGTGAGTGGCATGGGGTGATTACAACCCAGACTACTTTTTACCCAAAACACCGTTCTCCCATACCGTGGTCGGACGATGTTATTCTGATCGTTCGTGGAAAAAATGACATCTTAAATCAATCTCTTCTACACTTAATCTCTTTGATTTTATTAGCATGATCTCTACTACTGTAGTACGATGGGGGCATGATACATTTTCAAAATCACTGATTAGAAGATGTCGTTCCAATTCATTAGAGATTTAATCTGTAATTTAACCTTCGCTCCGTGAGTGATTCCGAGCCTAGTTACTCTAATATTTTGGATAGGCTACTCCGTTTATCATGAGAACATTTCACAAACTAAGCTCCTCTACGCTGCAAGCGATCCAATCTGGCAATTAATCAAACTTCATAAGGATCCCGTACACTTGTAGCATATTCTAAATGAGGCCTAACCAACGACAGATAACATTTGTCTTTGACCTTTTCATTACAATTACTAAAGACTCTTCTTATAAATTCTAATTTTTTGTTAACTTGTCTACGTATTCCCCGTTTTTGTTTCACCCAGGAAGGGTCGTGATTGAGGTTAATAACTTTTTAAATATACAAGGAATAATTTAGGTTAATAACGTCTTTAATAGTAATAATAGTAATAAGTATTTAATCGAGACTAAACTTTCTATTTTGGTATGCATGATTCAGTTGGCGCTCGGAAGAAACCTGCTTCTAATCCAAAAATCCATCACTGTGCCTTTTTTAAGGATTCAAAGAGGTCCCATGGCAAATCCCTGGGGAATAAGTGGCATCTGATGCACTTGAGCTTATACTATTGTTGGACTAATCTATGACTTCACGTTTTACTCGACCATTCAAAAAGTCTTACATTCAGCCCAGAATATTTTACGTGTACATGAATTCTTTTGAATTTGTTGACAAACGCTTTCCAAACGTTACCTTAGCCCTGCTGACTTAAGAATTTTTAACTGCAATAAATATACTGATTCCGACTCTTTGTATTCTGTCCTTCTGTAAACGGAAAAGGATTTTTTCATAAATTTACTGGGAATGAATTTGTCGATTGCTCAGTGCTTGACCTCAAAGAAGCGATCCCACTTTTCCTCGGTATCTCGGTGTTTATCCATCTTCCTTGTTAAAATCGACTCTGAAATGCGCACTCTAAGCCATTATAGTCGTATTTTTAAATACATTTCAGAATATTATCACCTCTAGTTAGTGAAGGGACAAGTTGATGCATGCAGTTCAACGTTAAGAAATTCAATAGCCACTCGCAGATATCTTTATCCCCGTTTCAAAATATTTGTTCACCATTCAACTGATAGGGAATTGGAAACATCGCCTGTTACAATGTCACGAAGGGTCTTTTTGGGATAAGAAATCTTGGATTTGGTGATTTAATTCTGGTATTAAATTATCTTTGTCGTCCGGCGACCTTTAAATTGTGCATCCATTAAGAATTTTGGTTTGAGGACTTTTAATTGAGCATCAAACGCTTTCCAAACCATTAAATACCGGAATCGCCTCAGCCCTGATGACGCAAGAGCTTTTAGCTTCAATCCAGACACCGCCCCCGATTGTGTATACTCTGTCGTTGTTGTAAGCGGAAAAGGATGGATTTTCAAAAGGAAAGAAAGAAAAAGGGAAAGGCGATATCAAAACGCATGTCAAGCTTTCTGTACCAACAATTACATCTGTGCCTGTGGTTTGAATAACTCGATGATATTCCGCGACCTTGTTTTTTCAACTCTGGCAAATTAAATACCAATAAAGAGAGTGATTCTTTTACATGAAAGTTGTTTGAATTCTTAACGAGATTGGTTTTCTTTTTAATACCGAATCCCTTTTAAAATTAACTGTCCGATGCTATCTGATTCGTGTTAAATGAACTATTGCTAACACTGACCCTTACTTCTTTAAAGCTAAATAATTTGGCAAAGAAGACTTTGGAGACCCACTAATTGACCTACACGCTGACCTACACTTTAATTTTAAAAAGCCCTGCAGGGTTTGAATATCCTACACACCTGGCGGCCTCAGACGTGTGGTGAACGCCAGAACGGTTCAGGGGGTTTCTGCACGATTGGATCGCCGGCTGAAGGTCAACGAAGGACGCCCCGATATCCCCGCAGAAATTACGCGGCCTCCGATTGATGCCTTCCACTCGGATTCAAACCAGAGGTCCACGATCAGTCCTGGGGAAGAGGCTTCAAATGCCTTGGCAATTCACGCGGTTTGCCGCAGTAAGGTTGTACAATACTTTGCTGTTATTTTCATTCACATGGGGCAGCTGGTTTCGATTTGGTTCTCGCCTGATTTCCCCATTCCTCCGTTGGAAACAAGTGGTGTCAATTCACGTGTTGAACTATTAAAAAAATGCAACTTTTATTTATTCCAACAAACACAGCAACTTTTTACTGAGATACTGTATCCAAGGAGCCAACTTGCTGGCAGACACTCGAAATCTTAAGAAATACTGCGCGTGGCCTCGGCTTAGGCTCTTAGCACTTGGGCGCGTTTCCTTGGCAGAAGAGTAATAATCACGCATAGCTCTTCACTCTGTCCATTTGTCCAAAATCGCCCAAGCATGATGCTGATTTGGAATCTATTCGTAACATTCAATATACTCCATCGATGACCTTCCTAAATCTCTTGCTCCTCTCAATTTCAGAGCAGCACCAAGACCTTTCCAGTGCGCTCTCATCAGGCCACATGCCTAGACCAAGACGAGGCGTCCGTCGCTCGCTTGTCCTCCGCCTCTCTCCTACTGAATTCGTTTCGCGTCGACCTTGACCCTATCGTGCCCTGCAAACGTGCTAAACCAACACGCTAGACAACACGATGTCATCTCATCCCTCTGCAAATAATCGATGCCCTCTTCCACTCCATCTCCTCAAGATTCCGATATTTTGTTGATAATGCTTTTCGTTGGAGCATGTTTTATGTTGCATTGTATGTTTTGGGAATATATAAGCTGCTTCTGTCTGCGCTGCGAGAGCACGGACGAGTGACAATATAGAACGTGCGACGCACGCAAAGATGAAGAACAACCGAGCAAGCTTATAAAATGCTAAAATCCACGCGTCGAATAAATCTTTAAAATAAAAATTGAAGCTCAACTGAACGTCTTGTCATATTTAGGGACAAGAGCACTTGTCTAAACTTTGACCAAATTTGTTCGCATTCACAACAAATGACACCTAAGGCATCCTACGACGCCTAAGACGCCTACTGCATCTCTCGAAGGGAAGATATACGTTTTGCTGTCGTGTCACTCAACGCACTTGGTCCAATCTAATGGTCAGCATTGGATCGCAGCTGATTTTCGTGTGATAGTATGAACAAAGAAGGCTTCCAAGACTTCCCTAAAAATAATTTTACCATTTAACAAAAATTTCCATGAATAATATGAAATATTTCAATACCATTTACCTCAAAATGTGTCCTCAGAGTTGCGAATGCAAAATGCTAAATTTACGTGATGGCATCCCATCTAAGTGCGCAGACACGTAATTTTGGCATTCAGTGGAATTGAACAGGCGTGCAAGGTTCCAAACAATTCTGTGAAAACATTGTTTATGCGTCCATTGGCGCAATTGTGTCCAAGTCGATGAGACTACGGCGGGGAAGACTGCTTTATCATTCCAATGTAGAGACCGAATTGTGAGCGACCACCTGCCCCTGCAACTGCGGTCCTCCGAAACCAGATTAGGGTCAAAGGTTGAAATGGAGGAAGGCCTGGAACGATTGGTCGAATCGGATCGATTGCAACGAACAGCGAGAGTGGCGATGGATGGCGGACGACGCTCTTCTCCCCGGGAAACGCGAATTTCGAAAAGGCTTGCGCGGATTGCATTCCGATCTTCCGAGATACGTGGCGCGAGTTTTACGGTGTTGGTTGGTGTGGAAATGCAAAGTTAGAATTTTAGTTATATCGGAATCAGCGAGGAGGAAAAACGGGAAAGAAAGCGTTAACAAACAGATGTAAATGAAACCGAGGGCACATTGTAAATTCTCACTCGAACACCCTGCCTCACCAATTTCAATAAACGTTCAATGCAATAGGATTTTAAGCCAGATAGAATATAATAAACCAAATATTATCATTAAGAATATGTTAACTCAATGGTTGGTACATGAAGCTCTAACATCCCTAGTATGCTTTTAGTATAAAATTGTTCAAGCAAAACTAAGTCGAAAGATTCGAGATTAACTCTTAAGTAGATGACATCGGAAAAAAATCCTCCTGACTACGCATCAGAAGGAAAAAACAAATTCGAAATAGGGAAAAATTAAAACAAGGGCGCTATCGTTCAAACTGAGCTGCGATCTGAGCTGACATGCTTCACAATTGAAACGAGTGTACATTTAAGCCCTATGGAAATAATAAATGCAAAAAGAATAAAAAAGAGTTAAATCGATGACTTTTTTAATAACGTACAATTAGATTAAGGAAAATAGTCACACCACAAAGGATAAGAATGCATAAATAAATAGCTATCCTTTTTAAAATTGGGAGAATATTTAGGGAAAATGCATCGGATCACTGCCCAGTGTCACCCGCACTTGTGAGGATAGCGTACGCAAAACGAAGATTCGTCGCGTTTCTCAAGTAGAATGATCGACAGACAGGGTGGTTTTAAAACAAGGAGGGTGATGAATTCGGCGAATGGAATGGCCTATTCTCGCTGCCCATCGAGAACGCAAAGAGGAAACCCCATTCTTGCAAACACGGCAGCGAATTCCACACGCGCACTAATGACCCGCGCTCGATTCCCGTTTCCTGAAGCAAAGACGGCCATGGGCTACAAACGACGCTGCGGGCGACCGACCCTTCGGCGTGCTGGCCCCGAGAGGGTCGGCGGGGTCCTCCTTCGAGCGCACGACGACACTGAAACGAGCACCACACTGGGGCGACAAAGTGAACACAATGCAAATCCACAGATGAAAAATGTCTACTCACATCAAATCAACGCTCATCTCTACTTCGGGGAAAGAAGATGGTTCCTTCCTAAAGGGACAGATAGCCTCATGGCCTCTTAGTAGTTCATCCGACTACTTCTCTCTCTCTCTCTCGGGGTCCTCCAGGAAAAGCAAGGGGACCCTCCGGCGGTGCACCACTAGTCCCGCGCTCGGAATAATGCTTCACCGGACGCACAGACACTCCGGATCCGGCTCCATCCTCCCCCGGTGGCGCCCGGTCGAGGGCGAAGCGCCGCCCCCTCACACGTTCCTCCGTGGCAACACCACTCCTCCGTCTCCGTCTCTCCCCTCGAGATCACTGGTCGCTCACGTGAGGGACCATTTCAAACGGACGCGCCAAACTCCTTCGCACCACCGTCCTCCCCGCACCCTCTATTTCATCTTTCCCGCTCCCGGGTGCAGACGAGCGTGCGTGGCGCGTGGGTGCAGGCCGAGCGATTTTCTTTTGTTCCCGACGAGTGCTCCAGGGGGGCTCCCGCCGCGAGAGGGGAGGGGCGTCGACGAGGGGAGGGGGCGGAGCACATCCCTCATACACATACACCCCCCCACACCCCCGCTCCTTCGCCCCTCCCTCGGAAGAGAGAGAGGGACCGGGGAGCGGACGGGCGTCGAAGGCGGCGGCGTGGAGCGAAGGCCGGGTCAACGCCGGGCGAGACGCGGAGGACAGCGAATGGAGGGCTAGGCGCCCCCGGGGGACGCAAACGCGGATGAGGGCACTGGACGGGCCTCCCAAGTGGAAGGCCACCGCCCGCCCCGTGGCAAACGACAACTCGCTCCGGCGAGGTCGCCGTCGACTCGCAGGCACGCCGGCCCCCGGACGCCGCGTCGCGGGGGCGTGCGTCCGGGGTGGGTGTGTGTGCGGACGTCTCCGCGTTCCGGAGGCGGGGTTCGGCCGCGGAGGGATGGCCGAGGCGAGTGGTGTACGGTGCGGTACGAGAGGGAATGCAGTGTCAGGGCAGAGAGAGAGAGAGGTCGGCAGAGGGAGCTCTTATTCGGGGCCTATATCTGTCTCTCTCTCTCGCGCGACTAATCTTCTTAAACGGGACGCGTTTGAACATTTAAAGGAGATAAAACACAATAAACTCACCAGAGCTGTGTGCGCGGGCAAATCTGTTACCGAATGCAGGAGAAGGGGGTGCAGATAAAACAAGCCTTAAGCCTGTTACGGAGCAGCTTAGAGCGTCTCAAACCGTATTAAATAAGACCGCGATTGATCCACTGGAAATCCCCAACTTTTCAAACACAGTGCGACGTCTAATGGTGGAGAGAGGTGGGAGGGCGGAGAGAGAGAGGGTCGTTGGGAGGGAGGGAGAGGGGCGTGTGTTTGGCCTCTTCGGGAAGCGCGGGGGCGGAGGGGGGACAGAAAGGAGGAGAAGTGGAGGGGGGGAGGCTGCGCGGAGCGTCACGTGGCCCGGAGCGGCGACCAATGTGGTAGCGTCTGAGGAAGGAGAGAGGAGGAGTCGTCGGAACGGAGGGCGAGGGAAGGGGTGGCAAACCCCTCACCCCCTCGCCCCCAAGGGGCCCTCGAATCACATCCCGCCCCTCCTCGCCCCCGCCCCCCCTTCTTGATGCTCGATCGCCTCACGCCACGACGACGGCGCTGCGAGCAAAAGCAAGCACGCGTCCACGCGCGGGAGTCGACCCTGAAAGCGATCGATTTCTCGTCGAATCGACTCGATCATGCGCAGAGAACGGAATGCAAGAGGAACAGAATGAGGGAGGGAGAGGTGAATACCATGGGCAATAATTGATTTACTTATTTCATCAATTTCATCATTTTCTTTAGGCGGATCCTTGTCGCTGCAGCCGCTGCTTGCAGCTGCAACGACTATCTCTCTCTCTATTTCCGTTTTTTTTCAAATCCTGTTGTTTTGTGGAACCCAGATTACTTTTCAAGTCATCCGGGAAGTTCTTTCTTGCCCTACCTCCCTAAGGCAGTGTCCACATAAGTCTGCTTGATCACATCGAGGGTCTCAGTTGCCGTCTTCCCGAGTTTCGCACAAAACTTCACGGAATAACGTTGCTCTAAATTCAGATTCATTTTGTTTTTCGACGCGGACAAAAAACTTGCTTCACTAAAAACGGTGTCCTCACTCAACGACAGGCCACAGGCAACTGAGATTGGTGTCGGTCTGTTGCTAAGAGCCCCCTCCACCTTACCCTGCCAGGCAGACCCCTCTCCACCGCTCCCTCGATGACAAATAAATGCGTCCGCAGGCCTGATTGTTCCCTGTCAGGGGCCCTCTGCCGGACCGTGGGTCGGCGTGTTCGCGGTGCCAGCCGAGAGAGAGAGCTGTGGAGGGTGCTGGTGGTGCACGCGCTTTAGTCATTGCGGGGGAGCTTAGCTCCCGCCTCGGGAGAGCGGTAGAAGGAGGTGACCATCCCACCCCCACACTGCGACCACCACTCCCCGTCTGTCTCTACCTCGCCCTCTTCATTTCTCTCCCCGCCGGAACTTGGTTAATAAGACCGCTGAAGAACGGGGGGCGACGTCCACCAAGAAAAAACTCATGCAATCAGCAACGGACAGCAATCAACTGTCGTGAGATGTCGTGCGGGTCGCGATTGAAATAAGAGAATGAATTATTTGATATTTTCTCCTGGTAGATCAATTGTGGTGTTTTTTATATTTTTTATAACTGTGGAGCAGTTGACAAAGGTTTTAAAGAAATCGTTCCCGAATACTAATCGGTTGCTTCATCATATTGACATTGGAATCTGGGAATAGCGTATCTACGTGCTCTTTGTTTGTGAATATGTCGATTAAAATTTCGATTTGAAATTAGAGCGGGGTTTATTTACTCAATATAATTTCCTTTTCACTCTAGAGAGCCTCAAAGAAAGACCCCGAACACGGAACAATACCCAAAAGGGTACTGTGTTTTCGAGAGGAAATTTGCTTTCACGTCCTAATGAGTCCTCCAACGTCTTTTGATTAATTATTATTCCTAGCTATGCATCTACTACAATCATCCCACTCATGTAAATTTAATCCTGAGAACCTACACTACGAAAATAATGCCAAAAGACTAGATATTTTAGAGCAACTTGATATTGTAACATTAAATATCAATGTTATTTTAAACGACAATGTTTTTGTAAACCACTCTCCTCTCCTCAGAATCCCGTTTCCATAGCAAAAAGTGAAGAGCTCTTCCTGTCTCCTGCTGACTCCACCCTTCGACTATTCTCCCCTCAAACCACCCCCTACCCTCCACTCTCAATTGGTGTCGAACAACCCTTCCATGATGAAGTCCTTCTCAAAATCACTTATACCTCATCCCTCAACCCGCCTCTATCCATTCCATGCCCCCTTCCCGCTTAACCCTTCTCTATTCTTTCCTCCCTTCTAGCGCCAGGATACCAGCTACCTACCACCGTCCTCTCAATAATGACCACAAGTGCTTATCTCCCCCCCCTCTTTTTACCTCTCAATTTCTTTAGTTTCTCTGTTTAACTGGGAGGAGGTTATCGAAGAAGTCGAATGTTAAATAATGTTCGGGACAATGGAAACGATTCAAATGGACTCCAGCAACGGAAGACTGATGCATCACAGGCACGAGATTCAGGTGACGGGAATCTGGACCAATTAGTTTTTAACCTTGCCTTCTCTCCCATCGGAAATAAATCCGAGCACATCATTTTCACGTGAATAATGCCAATAAGCACTTTAAAAACGATCAATAGTTACGAATAAACAAACCGTTAACCTGGGTTCAACTTATTGTATCACTTTGATGCGAGGTATCACAGGGAATATCATTAGTCAGATACGTTTTTCACGGCTTTTCATTTATATACGAGTATACCGCTAATGCTCTACCTATTTAAGGCTATACCACTGCACTAAAAACGGTAAAAACCGTTCAACATCATGTCTGCATGTATCATAGAGAAATTGTCTTCCTAAAAACTGCTACGAACCAATTACATACTTTCATGAAGGATTCTGGGGCCTTCCACCGGGTCAGGGGTTCCATGTTGGCCGACGTTTCGATGCCCGACTCGTGCACCGCCTTCAGGGTTGATGATGACCCTGAAGACGATGCACGAGGCGGGCATCGAAACGTCGGCCAACATGGAACCCCTGACCCGGTGGAAGACCCGAGAATCCTTCATGAAGCAGAGATACGCCGGGAAAGCACCAGATCTTACTTAAACATTATAACTGTTTAGGCACACGTGAATATTGATTTTTCATTAGAATAAAAGTTTAAGACTGTAAGGAGAATTTGCCTTTGCTCTTCAAAAGTAGAAGCTATGGATCTGCGTTATTAAAATTTATGAATGGAAAACGCGAAATCGTCCTCTAATGAAGTTAGCCAAAGGATATTAGGTCACTCATTGTTTTGAGTTTGGTTTATTTAAACTAATTTTTTAACCCTAAACTTTACGCTCCTTCATAGGCGTAACCATCTTGACGGATTTTGCTCAAAGAAATGTATTTTTGAGGGCAACAGTCATTTGGAAGGAATTGGAAACCAGTGTTCTTCCCTCTATCCCCTCACATATACTCCATAATCTCTCGGGTTTATCATATATAGTCATTTCTGCTAAATTTCTAGGTAAAACTAATCCCAGTTCCAAGCATCTTTTCGCCTGCTTTCCCTGAATTAGCATAGGAAAATAATGCTCATTAGTAATGTAATTCCTGCTCCAGGGACCATGTTTCCGCGCCGTACATAACCACATTCCATATCAAAGCTTTGACGAATCTTTTCTTAGCATCTTTCCCGAACGTTCCTCTCATCAACTCCCTCCCCCTTGTGCAAGTCTCTTTGCCTAGCACAAACCTTCTCTTTACGTGCCTATTACTTTGACGCTTTTGATCCCAAGTTTTTCAAAGATAGGTAAACTGCTCCAATTGATATGACTTTTTTCTATTTTAACTTTTAAATTAACCTTCCTTCTGTTTGAAAACATAACAATTGGCTGTTTGACATTCTACTACATTTCCCGTTTATAAAGTACACAGCAATGCTTGTAACCCCTTGGCAAACTCACAAACATTGCCATCGGCAAACCGAACTGATTTTACGACTTCCCCTCTGACTTTCATTCCTACCTCGAGTTCTTCCCATGCCTCCTCAATCATTTCCTCGTACATCAACAATATTTCATCTTATACAGCCTGGATCCAAGAGGGAAGGAAGGCAGGGGAAGCATTGCATCGTGCTCTGCATTTAATGATCATTTAATGAAAATAAACTTCCACGAATTTGAACCAGAAACCTTCCAAAAGATACCCTCCCCCTCTCCTATTCCAGAATAGTTTCGTAGTAATTAATGCCGCACCCGCACTCAACTTGCCCCCTCTCTCTCCCTTCCTCCCCTCTCGGAGCCAGGCCGTATAAGTTGAAAAGTTTAGGATATACATGTATGTCACCTGATGATGATGCGCACCATCAAAACCATGGTCGTGTGAAGTATTAAATCTTAAAAGTGGAAGTGCAAAGTTTCTTTTTTTAACACTCATTATGAAGGAATTCTACAAAGTAAAGCCTGAAACTGTTATGTAAACAAATAAATGCCGAGGCCGCAAACTTGAAGTTAACTTGTTGACTCTAACTCAAGTTACGGTCTCGGCATTTTTTGTTTACATTATTTCACGAGCGTAGCTAGGTTCCTTATGTATTTACACTGAAACAGTTATGTTTCTCAACTGGGTGCTGCAATTGTAAACGCGACCGAATTAAGAGTGCTGATCTTTTGTAAATCGTAGCTCTGATAAGACCATGCTTCCACGAAAATTTTACTTTTTAATATCCATCTTCTTAGCAAGATGCGCATCGCAGACATAATGAAAAAATATGGGTCCAACGATAGCGACAGTCTTCAAGGTGCCATGGGTACTTGACCGAGGTCGACAGGATTAGAAAACTAGCGAACTTAAATGACATAGGGACAATAACATAGGGTCAACTGCCATTGCTGAAACTTCTACCGGCCCTCTTGCTTGCTCTATCACATTGGATGTGCTCTTTAGGGGAGTTCAGGGAATTTCCTAGATTCCCGCCAAATGTAATCTTGGTCACATTGCTAATATTTAATTCGAACGCAAGTCAAGTGTTTCTTTTGAGCGGGATTTACTTAATGAATAACGAAAATAATGCACGCACATACACACACACGCACACTTGAGATAAAACGAACACCTCCTCAGCACCCGCTCGTGTGTGTAATCACGCAGATCGTACGATACACGCACTCGATTATTTGTATATATATGACGCGCAACCACGTATATTTATCCCAGAGGAGACGCCTCGATTCAATAAATTCCAGCAGGTAACTCTCGCCTCATCCAAAAGAAAAGACACTGAATGTAATACTAGTTTTTGACGCCATACTTCTGAGTTCTCAATCCAGTATTTCCATTTCAGATTTGAGTTGACGGAAATATATAAAATAAAGAAAACGCGAAAAGGGCAATTTTATGAATGTAAAGGCTAATCTTTTCAAAATTTCCATTACTTACTAAATGTGATATTGATAAATCGAATATTTTCAGGCGTCATTTAGTGAAAGTAGGACATAATAAAGAACGGAAAGTAGCCATTTTAGTAGAGGAACATTGCTACTCTCCGTTGTTTACTGTGATATTGATAAACTATGAATGCTGGTAAGATTATGATATACATCTATGGGATCAGGAGACTCACAGGGTAACACACGCACATAAGTGAGACCGTGGGAGGAATGGAATTAGACACGTTGCATATAGGATATGAAAGCCGGAACAGCTCTATTAAGTGGGTCATGCAAAGATAATGCGCCTAGGGTTATGTTACGGATCATACACGTAAACAAAGTACTCCTACTTGCCTCAGTCCACATTTTACCGGTACACTATCGTTATCCCCATTCAAAACTCTCCTTAATTATCCATTAACATAGAACGAAATACGTGGATTCGGAATACGTGTGAGTTTCATTTGAAAGTAGTCTTTCCGTGTTTTTGTTCCATCTACCGGTTCAGGTAGGTTTCGGATGGATTACCAAATAAATATTTTAGTTCTCCTAACAAAACCCAAACCAACATCCTACTCTCCAAAAAGTCCTTCTTCATCTCAGTGTATTTCCTTCCTCCCTTCATCCCGTCCAACATCCCTATCCTCTTCCTGCCCTTTCCTCGTAGGGCTAACATTCTCCCCTTTATTACCGTCTTCAACATCCCACTGCCGATCAATACGGCTTTCATCCATTTTTCCTGCTTCCATAGGATTTTTCCTGCCTTCATAGGAGTTCTCCCAACAAACCCCTCTCCTCGCCCAACACCCCTCGTACTTTCTCATTTGTTTTCCTTCTTTCGGTCCATTTCACCGTCTCAATTCTTCTCCACATTCACATTTCAAAGGCCTCCAATCTACGTCTATCCTCCTGCTTCATTGACCACATTTCCGCGCCGTGCATAGCTACGCTTCATATCAAAGTTTTACGGGTCTCCTCTTAACGTCCTTACACAACGTCCCTGTCATCAACTCCCTCCTCCTTGAAAAAGCCTTTTTGCCCAACGTAATTCTTCTCCTTACTTCTCCTTACTTACTATTACTTTGACGATTTGATCCAAAGTTTTTCGGAGATAGGTAAACTGCTCTAATTTTTCCTGTTTCAACGTCTAAATTAACCTTCCTCCTTTTTGGAAACATAATAACAATAAGCTCTTTGACATAGATTCTATTACCTTTCCCGGTTATAAAGCTTAAATACCAACAAATAAAAGTTAAATAAAGTTAAAATTAAATACCAATACTTGGAACCCAAGGGAACACGTTTCCGCGCCGTATCTACAGGGTTCGTCCGGAAAATAAGTGTACTGATTTTTTCCCGCCGCTCCAGGCGCGCCCAACACCGTTCAGACGGGCTGCGATTGGAAAGGGGTATGTTGGCAAGCGACGCTGAAAAAGGCAGTCGGCTCTGAGCTGTGGTGTAGTGAGGAGCTCTGTTAACGCGAAGCTCCACGCTCGACCCACGTCACGGAATGCGATGCCGAAGTTTTTGGAGCAGCGTTATTCCATCAAATTTGCGATAAAGCTTGGGAAATCGTCTACCAAAACTGTCGGTATGATTAACCAGGCTTACGGGGAGTCAGCCATGTCCAGAAACATGATCTTTTGGTGGCACAAGATCGTGGAGGGCAGAGTTGAGGTCGACGACGAACCACGGCCTGGACACCCATCAACGACACTCACCGACGAAAATGTGCGAAAAGTTCGAGATGTACTGAACTCTGATCGTCGTCTTAGTGTTCGGATGATAGCAGAGCAGTGTAATGTGCCCAAAACAATAGTGCACGAGATTATTAGGGACCAATTACAGATGCGAAAAATTTGTGCAAAGTTGGTGCCGAAAGTGCCGTCAAAAGAAAACTCGCATGAGAAAATCTCGGATCAAGGCGATACTCATTGTCTTTTTTGACAAAAGGGAGTCGTCCACTACGAATTTGTATCTGAACGACAAACTGTAAATATTGTTTATTGTTTAACTCTTTGTACTTCATTTTGCCTAACTCTGTGTTTACATTTTTCCATCTTCTTCTCTCATCCATCTTTGCAAACATCTCATCCGTGACCCATGGTTTCCTTATCCTTTTCCCATTAACGGTTCCTATAGTGTCTTTAGCGGCTTCCAATATCCCTTTCTTGATACATTCCCATTTTTCTTCGATAGTACTCAGTTCTTTACCGTCATCCATCATTTTCTCTACAGCCTGCTGATACTCCTTCCTCGTTAATCCATTTACTGCTTCTAATATATATATATATAAAGAAGCTCACTAATTAGTAACACCAAACACAGAAACCAAAACACACAAAAGAGGGACTCACTAGTTCTAGAATTTTCGGTGGTGCAACCACCTTTCTCGAGAGGAATTAGGAACAGAACTGAGGCAGAGGATACTCATTGTCTTTTTTGACAAAAGGGGAGTCGTCCACTACGAATTTGTACCTGAACGACAAACTGTAAAATCTGCATTTTACGTCCAAGTGCTCGACAGGCTTCGAAAACGAGTCGCCCGCGTCCGGCAAGCGATCAAAAGCATCTGGCGGCTGCATCACGGCAATGCGCCGTCTCACACCGGGCTTGTCGTGTCGGACTTCTTGGCCAAGCACGGCGTGGAAACGCTGCCGCACCCGCTCTACAGCCCGGACTTGGCACCACCGGACTTCTTTCTGTTCCCGAAGATAAAGAGGAGTTTGAAAGGAACGCGATACGGGACTTTGGACGCCGTCAAAGAGGCCGTGACGATGTGTCTTCGAGAGGTTCCCGATGATGCCTTCGCGGGAGCGTTCCAGGAATGGGAACGCCGCTGGAACAAGTGTATCGACTCACAAGGGTCCTATTTTTAGGAATATTAGCTTAAGATATGTAGAAGTGTAATACATTTTTTTTCCTGAGTTCAGTACACTTATTTTCGGGACGAACCCGGTATCTACGCTCCATATGAAAGTTGTGACTAGCCCTTTCTTAACTTCTTTACTCAACGTCCCTGTCATCATCTCCCTCCTTTCTTGTGAAAGCCCTTTGCCCCATGATTCTTTTCCTTACGTCCCCAATACTTTGACCGTGTTGGTCCAAAACACTTCCGATACACTTCCGAAATTGTTCTACATGCTCTATCTTTTCCCCTCCTATTTTAACGTTTAGCTTAGCCAAATTTCAAGAAACTGCTGGAGATCCGCAACGGTAACTTTTAACGGAATCATCCGCTAACATACACTTCAATGCAATAATTTCAGAGTATCAAAATCATTTGCCTTGACCGGGATTCGAACCCGGATCCCTCGATATCCGGCCGAGTACTTTAGCCAGTTAAGCTATTTTTTTAAATATCTTTATTTCCGGGCACCTGGCCCACTTTTTTGCAAATAAATTTTGTTGCATATACAGTCATATGTTATTAAATGTAATAAACACAATCTGAAACGTGGTTAAAACAACATATTTACAAAATACCAACAAATGGATAAATAGGTATAAAACACAAATAACGGTAAACATTGGGATAATGATCACAGTTAAATCACGTTCGTGAACAGTTAAATTACTTAAATGCAAAATACATAGTCTTATATGATAAATAAAATGCCTACAATGAATTTTTCCAATTATAAAACAGTCATTTCTCTTAACTGCCCCTTTTAGGTTTTTTTACACAGTAAAAACTTTTAAAATATATATGCATATTTTTTTAACATTCTGTTTTGCTAATTTTTTTTCCCATTATTTCCTTTTTTACGTACTTGTTAACGGTAACATATTCCTTTTGCATACAATACTGGTTAACTTGCATTCAAGACCATTTTCTTTACACAGGTTATAATGTCATGTCTTCTTTTGTTACCATTTGTTCAACGTTTTTCCAAAATGGCTGTAATCGCTCCGGTAGATTTTCGCTCTCTTTTTTCACGTTTTCCCACCAACTTTCCATATCTATTTTCACCCACTTGGGCACCGTCAGCAGGTGCTCTCCTATCAGCCAGCACCGTTGTTTCCGTTTTTGCGCGGGGAAAGCCATCAAAATCCATCATCATCATGTTTTTACTTCCTATCTCCTTTTCTCCAAAGGTGTTTAATTCTCTGAATGATCTTTCTGTTATTAGACCCCACCTTCTCCTCAAGATGGAGCATTCGAACACCCCCTTCTTGGTGGGTCTTGTGTGTCGGCTGTGTCGCAGTGTTCGCATTCGTTCCTGCTCCATAGTTTCAAGTTTTGTTTAACTTGCTGGGTGGTCACTATATAGTTTGCGAATAGGAATAGCACGCTCTTCCTTTCCAAGTTGATGACATTTTCGTTGATGTTCTTCCAAACTCTCTTCCAATTGACCGATAGAATGTGCTTTTCGATGTTGATATGCTGTTGGTCATCGCTTCTGAGTTGACGCTAAATGCACTTGGTGGTGGCTCTCATTCCTAGCGGCAACATTTCTACCGAGTCCCTTACTTTCCTGACAGATTTCCTCATCAGTCTATCCTGCCGTGGTGCACCCCATGCCGTCTTTAACAGATCTTTTAAATGTTGACAGTAGTCGGATAGGATGTTAATTACTGTCTTTGCATAGAGTGCCAGGGCTTTGTCCCGTACGTCGATCAGCCCTAGGCCCCCTTTCCTCCTGGGGGAGACAGGCCTGGCTCTTTGCGACTCTTAGCAATTGCCCTGCCCAAAGATATTGCGTTGCTATTTTTGTCAATAGAGCCCCATGTTTCTCTGGCAACGGGAAGATCTGTGCTGTGTACCATGCCTTAGATAATAACAATGCGTTTATTGCAAGGACTTTCTGGTGAATGTTTAAGATCCTGTCTCTCAATTGTTTCAAGGTTCCTTTTATAATTCCCGTTGCCTTTTCCCATGCTGCGTTTATCGTCTCCAAGGATGTCTTTCTCCATGGGATGCCCACAATGTCTATCGAGGACACTTCTTTCCATTTGCTGGTCGCGGTGAAGCTGGTGTCTTTTCGATGTTAACCTTTTTCCCGCTCTCCTCTTCATATTCCTTTAATGATTCCTCGATGACATGAATTTCCGCTTGATCTTGGGCGAAGATCGTTACGTCGTCCGCGTAAGCCACCGCGGTCACTTTTTCGTTCCCCGCCTGGATTCCTTTCAGGTTTCTGCAAATTCGGTGTAGCAGGGGCTCCAATGATATCGAGAACAGGAGCATCGAAAGCGGGCAGCCTTGTCCAATTGATCTTTTCACGGGGAATGATTTTGTTTCGGTCCCCGCGCTCAATTTTACTTTCGACATGATGTAAGCTATCGCGGGTTACTGTTAAACTCTGATATTTTTGGGCTTTGAAAGGAACTAGATTTTGTGACAATATACCGTACATACAATGTCACAGGCATTCGTAATCGTGCGGGACGCAGTTTCTTGAAATTTGTCTAAGGTATGAACAGCCAAAGTGTTTCAAATCGGCTTTAACCTCGTGGACTGTGGCGCGTCGCCCACGACTACGAATGCCTGTGACATTGAAGAATGATCTGAGGCTTTCCTGGCGAATACTGTGGATGAACCTTGGGCCACAGCGTGTACAGAAAACCTACCCACACGGACCTATTCCTAAACGGAGAGAGCCACCACCACCCATCACAGAAGAGGAGTGTATTGCCCACACTCCTCCATCGAGCCAAAACCATATCCGACGCAGAAAACCTAGAAAAGGAATTGGAACACCTCAAGACCACTTTCCGGAGAAATGGCCATAGAGAGCGTGACATCAACTTGGCCCTAAAAAGGACCTTCGAGAAGCCGGGGAGGATGAAGGATGAAAGAGAAAAACCCATCGCCAGAGCCTGCATCCCGTTCGTGTCCACCATATCGAATAAGATTGGCAGGATCCTTAAGAAACATAAGGTGGAGACAATACATAAACCTCAGAGCAAGTTGAAATCCTTCTGCTCCACCGTGAAGGACTACCGGAATCTTAAAAGAGCTGGAGTTTAATAAATCCCCTGCGAGTGTGGGAAATCATACATTGGGGAAACCGGGAGAACAGTGGAAAAGCGACTCATCGAACACGAGAGATGTATCCGACTGTGCTACCCCGAGGGCGGTGGCAGAACATTGCATTGAAAAGGAACATAGAATAGAATTCTCCAAGACAAAGGTCCTTCGTCAGGCCAATGGATACTGGGACCGGATTATCAAAGAAGGAGTCCACATAAGATTGAATAAGAACCTGGTAAATCGAGACAACGGATTCCAGATTAGTAACGCATGGAAACCCGTACTCAAAAAGATCGCGGAATCACGGAATCGAGAGAAGAAGCGTCTCGACCAATCACGAGACAGCGGACTCCACGCCAAACATATAAATACTGTGCACAATCCCGGCTCCGTTCTTCGTTGGAGGGAACACTGCGGAAGAGAGAGGACGACTACGAGAGGCCAGCGATAGGGACGGGCGTAAGAAACGCTTGGGAGACCCCACCAGTGGTAATCTCCCCTGCGCACTTCTGCGTCTAAGGGATCGCCCCATCCGGGGAATATACGATCCGTTCTTCGTAGGAGGGAACACTACGGAAGACTTAACGGCCCTTTTTAAGACTTTTTTTCTTTCTTTTAGGCGTAGGGACAGGACACCGGAACGCAAGTAAGGGCCCCACCAGTGGTAACCCCGCTTGCGCACCCGGTGGCCGAAGGGATCGCCCCGGCCGGGGAACACACGATCTGTGAATCTATGGAACGGCCATCGCGAGACTTTGACGGCCCTTATTAGGACCACTCTTTTTCTAGGTTTAGGGACAGGACACCGGAACGCAAGTAAGGGCCCCACCAGTGGTAACCCCCTTGTGCACCCGGTGGCCGAAGGGATCGCCCCGTCCGGGGAATCACGATCCGCGCAACATGGAGGACCGGAGGATGACTCGCTCCGCGTCTGTCGACAAGGAGGACGAATACACTGGCGTGGAATGGATGCGGCAAGGAAAGGGACGTCGCAAGGCTAGGGTCGTGTCGCCGGTGCCTGAAGATTCGCACAACGAAGAGGTCTCCTCTCCGTCCCCTCCCTCCCCCCAGGCAAGAAACCCGCCTCGTACTACTTTGAAGAACGATACCACAGTGTATCTCTCCGGACTCCCCGTCAACACAACACAGCGGTCTTTCTATTCGACGCTGTGCTCTTTGAGCCCCGCCTTGTCCCGTGCTGAGATTTCGGTCTTCACCGACCAGCGCTGCGCCCGCCTCTTCATCCCTTCGTTGGAGGCTGCCCTTTTTCAGGGCAAGGAGAAGAAGACACTGGAGGCTCGTCTTGGAGGTCCCATCATCGCCAAGATACGGATGCCGATACCCCCTGCCGAACGACGTCCTAAAAAGAAGGCGACCTACTCGGTCGTAATAAAAGGCGTCGATAGGGCAACCCTGGTGGCTGATATCGAGAACGCCTTGAAAGAGTGTGGGCTCCCATTCAAAAATGTGTGGAGAATCAAATCGCGGGCTACGCAGCAGCCAACTACCATCCTTCGCCTGGTGACGGAAGAAGAAGACACCGCCCAGGAACTACTACGGGAAGGCCTTTGGGCCTACGGAAAGACGTACGCCGTAGAACCATCCCGTCCACCCGCACCTCAATCGCTCCAGTGCAGGCGATGCCAGGGGTTCTCGCACGTGTCGGGTACCTGCAGGGCTCCCCCGAAATGTTCACGCGGCGGAGGGCCACATGGAGCTGCGGAGTGCAGCATCGAGTCTTTCCGGTGCGCGAACTGCGGCGGTGGACATCACGCCGGCGACCACAGCTGCCCACAGCGTCCGAAGGAGCCCGCGTCACTCCCGACAACGGCTCCCATCGTCCTCGCCCCCCAGGCCGTTTTTCAGGCTTCCTCTGATCCCGAGGAAGATCCCGCAGTGCCGGCTGCAGTCAACAGGGAGGAGGTGGTGACTAAGGATGATCTCCTCAAGTCACTTACCCTGCTCCTAGTGAATCTGCACCCGGGGCAGAGGGAAACGGTTGTGTCGCTCCTTGATGTCGCTTCTAGCGACATCTTCGGGCGTAGCATCCGTTGCCTGTTTTCAAGGAACACGGTCCTTCCCTGTGTGAACCGAATTCTTGCTCCATCGTAATTTCGTCCCGCGGTCCCTCTTCTCCTACCAATTAATCTGCCGGTTCTCTCCATTCTTTACAGATAGACCATCAACCCCGCGAGCACAACCAGCGAGCGACCGTGATACTCTCAACCGCAACAGCCCGAAGCTTCATCTGGATTGCCTTTGGAAGAAAAGAAGTTTTTCAGCGAGAAGAGGGACTACCTCGATGGCGATTCCAACCACATCAAGAATACTTATTCAACTACCTCTACCGCCTCACGGAATACCAATACACTGTATTTCATATTATGCTCTATGCTCTGTCACTGTATCTTTATTATTGTAAAATATGCATTTTGATGATGTAGAAACTGTACCAAATGTATAATATTGTCATGTAAACACTGTTATTACAATTGTAACTGTAAACAGCAAAGGACATCACCGTTTCACGGGTCCAAAGGTGTACTACTTCTTCTGCATTCCTTCCTTCTGCCTCCTAACGCTTCACGTTTCTGCACCGCCTCACGGAATATGCTTTTTACTAAGGCGGCCTGAGTGAGGTTTCTCCGGGTTTCCTCACTCCCTCGGGTGAATGCAAGGCCATATGCCACCCCGGAAGAACAATCTGAACAATCTGATTGTTGATTCTATAAATATTTCTTCTAAGTTTTCATGCAACCGCACATTTTGTACTTTTATCATGCTGTTCACTTTTCCTACCCGAAGAGGCTACGGCCTATAACGGGATTTCGTCATGATCAAAAAACTGTATCTTCATAAACCATGTACTTATCTTGTATCATTGCCAAATTGTATATTTCATAATATGTAATGTTTACCTTGACGGAATAAAACCTTTGAAATCGAAACCGGCAATGTCACTTCACCCTGAACACGATGGCGGAGTTAGCCGTCGAAACGTTGGTGCTACCCGACCTGACCTGGTTCGAAACCCGAGAAGCCTTCATCCACCGCCTGTGACATTGTATGTACGGTATTTCATCACAACATCTTGTTCCTTTGAAAGCCCAAAAATATCAGAGTTTAAGAGGACGCCGCGATAGCTTAACTGGCTAAAGCACTCGGCCGGATATTGAGAGATCCGGATTCGAAACCTGGTATAGTAAAGTAAGTATCCTAAAGTCCTAGTAGAATTCTGAATATAGTATATAAACGTATTTGTGTATGCAAATGTATAATATAGTAAATGTATGTATTAATTTAAATTTTTTTTTTTTTGGTACTCTACCGGTTAAGGTAGGTTTTTGGATGGACCCAACTATCAAATAAACATTTTGTGACTCCCCACCTAGCAAACTAATCTATATCAGGTCCCTCTTCATCTCGGTGTACTTCTTTCCTCCCTTCATCTCGTCTAACATCCCTATCCTGTTCCTACCCTTACCTCGCTTGCCCAACATTCTTCCCTCTATTACCCTCTTCAACATTCCACTACCGCTCAATACGCCCTTCATCCATTTTTCCTGCCTCCATAGGATTTCTCTCAACAAATCCCTCTCCTCCCCCACCATTTCTAGTACTTCCTCATTTGTTTTCCTTTCGGTCCATTTCACCTTTTCCATTCTTCTCCACACCCACATTTCAAAAGCGTCCAATCTACGTCTATCCTCCTGCTTCAGCGACCACGTTTCCGCGCCGTACATAGCTACGCTCCATATCAGAGTTTTTACGAGTCTTGTCTTAACATCCCTACTCAACGTCCCCGTCATCAACTCCCTCCTCCTTGAGAAAGCCTCCTTGCCTAGCGCAATTCTTCTCCTTACGTTCCTACCACTTTGACCGTGTTGGTCCAAAACACTTCCGAGATATGTAAACTGTTCTACCTGCTCTATTTTTTCCCCTCCTATTTTAATATTTAGCTTAGCCTTTTTCTTTCTGGAAAATCGCATAACCTTTGTTTTATTAATATTTATTCTCATCCCATATTTATCGCACTGAACCTCCAATTCACTCAACAATTCTTGCAAACCCTTGGCTGACTGAGCAACTAATGCTTGGTCATCAGCAAACCTAACCGATTTTACGAATTCCCCTCCGACTTTGATTCCTACCTCCAGTTCTTCCCATGCCTCTTTAATCATTTCCTCTACATATACGTTGAACAGTACCGGTGACAATGGGCAACCCTGCCTTACACCTCTTCCTAACACTGCCCATCCGGACTCTCCGTTCCCCACTCGCACCTGAGCAGTCTGAGACATGTACAGGTTGCGGATCAGTCTCCTGTCCCTCCAATCCATTCCTATTTTCTGCAATACACGCATTAATTTTTCCCAATTCACTCTATCAAACGCTTTTTCGAAATCTACAAAACAGGCAAAAACGTCCTGATTGTATTCTATATTCCTCTCGACTAGTGATCTCATTACTGCAATGGCATCACGCGTACCTCTTCCTTTCCTGAATCCAAACTGATCATCCCCTAAGTAATCATTTGCCTTACTCTCTATCCTTTTGTTGATGATCCTGAGAATAACTTTAGCTGCGTGGGATATCAAACTTATTGTTCTGTAATCCTCACATGACGAAGCCTTTGCCTTTTTTGGAATAGGAACTAACACCGATCTCACAAAATCTTCCGGCCATATTCCTTCCTCATAGATACTACGAATCAGTCCATATATGGCCTTCTTCCCACCTTTCCCTAACCATTTCAACATTTCTACAGGAATATTGTCCACCCCCACAGCCTTATTTGCTTTCATCTCCTTTAATGCCCTTTCTATTTCATCGTCGAGTATGCCTGGACCTAAGCTATCTTCTTCTACGTCATGTTCCTTTTCTATGTCTAACCTTGTCGGCCTAAGTTCTTTACCATACAGTGTTTCTATATATTCCTTCCATCTCTCTTGGATATTTCCTGGTTCAACTATTATCTTACCCCATTTATCTTTAACTGTTAGCACAGATCTTGCCTTCTTACTTCCCGATAATAACTTAACCTTGCTGTATAGAGCACCAATTTCACCCTTCTTCTGTAAACTTTCCATATCCTCGCATTGCGTTTTCCACCATTCTTCTTTTGCTTTATTTGTGGCCCTTCTCAATTTATTGTTTAACTCTTTGTACTTCATTTTGCCTAACTCTGTGTTTACATTTTTCCATCTTCTTCTCTCATCCATCGTTGCAATCATCTCATCCGTTACCCATGGTTTCCTTATCCTTTTCCCATTAACGGTTCCTATAGTGTCTTTAGCGGCTTCCAATATCTTTTTCTTGATACATTCCCATTTTTCTTCGATAGTACTCAGTTCTTTACCGTCATCCATCATTTTCTCTATATCCTCCTGATACTCCTTCCTCGTTAATTCATTTACTGCTTCTAAATTCCATTTTTTAGCCCGCCGCCCTTGCCTTATCTTCTTGAAACGAACATTACATTTCATAACAACTAAATTGTGGTCAGAGTCCGCATCCGCTCCTGGGAAACTGTGCGAATTTATCACACTGTTCCTAAACCTGTGCCTAACCATAATATAATCTAACTGATACCTTTCTGAGTCACCTGGCATTTTCCATGTATACCTACGCCTTTTGTGGTGTCTAAACCATGTGTTAGTGATGACTAACCCCTGTCTCCTGCAAAATTCAATTGCTTTCTCCCCGCGTTCATTCCTCGTGCCTAACCCATAGTCCCCCACCTCACCACCATCTCTTCCTTCGCCTACCGTCGCATTCCAATCCCCCATCACTATCAAATGTTTCCCTGCAGGAACACTCGCGATGATATCCTCTAACTCATCATACATCCTATCGACTTCTTCCTCCTTGTGGTTGCTCGGTGGCATGTATACCTGAATAATGACTAAGTTCGTCGGCTCTGCTTTAATCTCAACGAGTAAAATTCTATCTGTCGCTTGCTCTATGTTGACTACGCTTCTTCCTACCCCTTTATTTAAAATTACGGCAACCCCTCGTTGGCTCTCGTCCCCGCCGCTGTATATTACTCTATAATTGTCACTCCAGTAATCCCCGCTATCCTTCCATCTCACCTCGCAGAGGCCTAAAACATCTATGTTACCTCTTTCCATCTCTCGCTTAATATTTTCTAATTTGCCTCTCCTCAACATTGTCCTGACGTTCCAGGTTCCTATTCTAACTACGTTCGCCTTCTTCTGAGTCTTCTGTCCTGCTGCTGTTATTTCTCCCCCGCAAGGATTTCGTGGGATGACGACCGCGGAAGCCTTGCCTCCCCCGCTGCCGGGCACGACACACGGCCCCTTGGGCCGAGTCCCGCAGTTGCCAGGACTCAATTTCTGTTTTGCGTCCATCATATTTTCTTGGGAATGATAATTGAGGTGGTTTCCCGTTGCCTTCCTCAATAGTGTTTTTAACGTGACACCATCACTTAATGGCCGCCCCACTGGGGTCAGACGCCATTGCAGCCGCCTCACTGAGGAACAGACGCTGCGTGGACTACCTTTCGTCTGGCTCCTAACCTTCGACCTATCTGGCATGGGTGACCCTTCCAGGAGTAATTATTATTACTCCTGCCAGCACAGCTCTAGGGGTCATCGGAACACACAAGCCCTTCCACCACGACAAGGTTGTAGTCCATGGGAGGGATTAATTTATATATATATATATATATATATATATATATATATATATATATATATATATATATATATATAGAGAGAGAGAGAGAGAGAGAGAGAGAGAGAGAGAGAATACTAATTAGTTCTTTTCCGGTTACATTAAATATCTTCTCCTCCAGCGGTGGTTCTCTCGTGAATTAGAAGGGCCCGAGGCCTTTTCAGGGTGGAGGGATAGCCAGGCTTTCATCTTCCCCACCCCCTCCGCCACACGTTGCTTGAATCCCCCTTGGCGTCGTCCACTCATTCCCGGAGTGGGGCGGGCGGGCGGACGGGGGTGGTGGTGGTGGTGCTGCCGCTGGTGTGTGTGAATGTGTCCTCCATTTCATACTCCATTCCCCCGTCCGGCCCGTGGTCCCTTTGTGCGGCGCCATTCTTCCATTCACGCCATTCTCATTCGGGGCGAGCGAGAATTTGACGGATGAGCTAATGCGTTTCTCATTATCGGAAGGGTTTCAAAAAGTTTGTTTTACTCTCTTGTTACTAGTTTTTGCATCTCCGAGTCCCACTCGTAATTACCGGCTCGGCTTTGTACCCGGTAGGTATGTATGTACGTGCTTTGGAATATGTCCAGGAAAGTAATAGTCCCTGGATACGGAATCTGCGGCAAAAGGTTTGCGGGCGCGAAATTAATGAGAGAGTGTGGCTCAGCCTTGGATTACATCGCGAGGGTTTATAAAATACTTTACTTTGCGACGTTTGGTGAATTTTCAAATGATAAAACTGTAGCAATTTCCAGCTTGTGCATTATTTCGATGATTTTTTCGGACCTCCACGTTGAGAACATTATCAGAATTCAATATTTTCAGGTCATAGTAAAAGAATTTTACAGTTAAAAACTAAATGTCGACTTCTAAATAGTAGACCCTACACTACGTAGTCTTTTAGTACAGACTTTTCATGCCCCCAACTTTGACATGCTTAAAAAACTAATGATGTGATGAGAAATTAGCATAATGCAATGGAATCAATAATATAGGGCCATTTATAGAAATTGGGATCATTCCAAGTCGAATCCATCAAGGAATGGAAATGGAATGGAAAACTTTTATTAAATGAAAACCAAATGTGTCCTTTTGACACGAATTTTCAAACATAAATGAATGCCACAGCAGATGAAGTCTTCCAGATTACAAAAATGATTTCCGTTTCAATCTCTCGATCGAAATCATACACAATCTTAAATTGTATTCCATCAATCGACGGTATGAGGAACTTCTTACGGCAAAACAGAAATTAGTCAGTAATGGCCTTAGTCCGAAAGAGAAATACATGTCAGAGATAGCATTAGGAAGTGTAACATGGACAAAGCATTTCAAATATAAACGACTGGCACAAGTAAGTCTCCACGTATTTAGCAATAACAGATATCTTTTCAATTTAATATCGATGAACATAAAAATTAAAATCTATCTGATTACAGAATTTTTTTCTTAAATTTGGACACTATTTATTCATATTGCATTAGTCCGAAAACATCACTTCGACCTTTACATCGGACTATAAACAATGATATAACAATATTAAAAAGACCCAATCCCTAGGTGGAGGAAAAACCACTTTGGCGGGAATAGAACCCGTTACCTCTGGGTTGACAGGCGAGGGCGTTACCCCGCCGCCGCGCCGGTCAGCGGGGTTCATATTGATATAAGGGTAAAGATTAAAATAAAACACCACGATGTGCAGGTTAATAAATTTAGGGAAATCAAAAATGGGAAATACGACAATATCCATGAAATGGAATCAAATAAATCAACTCGAAACAAGTCCGATTTTTCGATGTCTTTCTTATCCGTGGCCTATATTTCATAGGGCTAACAGGGAATAACCTAAGGGAATAAGAAATGCGATTCCAACTGAAATTAAAATAAATTCATGGCATAGTTTTGGGGAAACTAAAGATAAAAGAGGGATGAATTTCGCATAGGTAAGGCAGAATGTGCAGTGAGTATTTGACAACAGCCGGATGAATTGGTCATTAAACAGCTTTCTAAACAGATACTATGGAGTCGTAAAAACTTATATATATATCCACCATTACAAAGGAAGTGTATCACGGGGAGACTCAAAATGCCATAATTGAGGTCTCCGAAACAGACGAGGAGCTCCAACATTGGTAAATATTCGCACAATCCTTCGTACACAGAGTTTGTGATGAAAGCAAAGAGTTCCCCGAGAACTTACAAATGGTTATGGCCTGACATTCCAGGGATTGACAGGGGCAGCCCTGCCAATCAATATCCATCCTCAATTGCTACATGAGTTTTCTGAGTTGTGCCCAAGTGACCCATCCCTCCACTCCCACATTCCCTAACACGTATCTCCATTAACTCTGCAGCGTGGAACGCACCCACACATTCCTCGAAATACCCTCTTATGATGTTCGATGATCCTTCCTTGTATCATCACCGGAGGGGCCTCTTGCGGTCCTCTTCCCTTTCTAAAGCCTAACCAAATTTTGACTTGGTTTTTTTGCGCTTTTTCGTGCCTCCTATTAATGGCATTATGAGACCTATCTTTAATGTGGTTGAAATCAAATTTATCCTATCGTCCTAACGTACAGCTGATTTGCATTTATTCAGAATTCTGATTGAAATCGACCTTAAAAAATCTCCTGACCACATTCCTTAGGCATAAATACTTTGTTAAAATTTCAAAGTATTCCTTTTTACCATTTTTTCCAAAATTTTTACTATTTCTGCGGGGAAAGTATTTCTGCTTCCAATGCCTTGCTCGACTGCATTTCCCCTTATGCTTTTTCTGTTTCGCCATTTAGTGTTTCTGGACCGTTTCTCCATCATCTTCTAATTTTCCCATCGTTCCTGAACCTCTTCTACCTAAATCAATAACATCTCTGTCTTTTCTCTTATGGTAAGTATAGATTTTCCCTTGCGACATCATAATTCTCTTACTTTTACTTTTCCTTGTTTCCGGAATCTCTCCCTATCCTCGCACTGATCTCTCTATCACATTTCCTTGACTCTACTAGTTTCTGTACTATGGTTTTTCTTTAGCTCTATGAACATTGCTCCGCCCATTTCATTACTCATTGCTTTCATTTTCTTCTTTTAACCGTCTTCTCCAGTATCTCTCCCGTGACCCATGGTTTATTAATTATCGTATCCTCTACCATTACTCTCGTTTCCTTCACAGTCCTTTCCATCCCATTCTTAAGATCCCTTCTCCTACCACTTTCATCCTCCAGTCTTCATTTCGATATCTATTGAGCTTTGGGTGACACCTCTTCCTTTTTGCTCCTTCGAGATTCTACTTTGGCATTGTGGCAGTTGATGCTAAATCTTCTCCCTAAATCTACGTCATCCATCTAAGTGGTATCTTCCCATTGGTATCTTCGCCGAAACCTGCGATGGTGTTCGAACCAAATGTTGTTAATAAACCCTTCTCTCCTGTAAAATTCGAAAGCTTCGTCTCCGCACTCAATTGATAATTCCTGAATTGCATTCTTCTAACTCTGTCCCGTCCACCTCGCCCGCCGCCCTGCAGTATTCCAAACACCTTTGGGCGCTAACTCCCACGCGCGTTCCCCGTCATTTATTCCAATTGTTCGTACTAATATTTCCTCCTTTCAGTGAATTCTAGTTTCCATTGCGGAGAGTATTCTGGGGTGCAATGAAACGCGTCGAGCCACTCCCATAATGTGGAAATATACTGCCGTTTAATGTCTGGTGTGGGTGAAGAGTATGGCGAAAGAAAATAAAGTAGATTTCGCAGTGTGGTATCCAAGTGATGAAGTGGATCTGCGTCTCCAGGCAAGTTGCTCGTCGGCCGACGTCGCCGAGTGGAGAGTTATTTCAAAGTCTTGCCCGAATCTCACAGGTAACTCATTTGAGATACCTTGCCAGCTTCGTAAGCGAGATGTTGTGGTAATCCAGTGTTATGGAAATTTTCCAGAGTATCAAATACGTACCTATTTATTTCATCTCATTTCGTTAAACTTTAGATTCTACAAAAATCATCTTAAAAATGGTGAATGTCATACGATTTCAGAAGAGAAAGCAGTGTAGGGAAACTAGTTGGCATAAATGCTTTAATCTGTGAAACTATTACACATAATAATTCCTGGAAATTTTCCACTCCATAAAGTCTTACACCCGCACACGTTCCTGTAAGTGAGTTCTTTGCGCCCTGGAGTGCGCTCAGTCGCAACGCAACGGTTGCCCAACGGTTGATTCCAATCGTGGACATCTGCAGCTCAACGGAATCTTGCCCGACGGATAACTTTAAGGGAAAAAAGTGTTTCATAGCCATGGCTCTCTCCGTGTGTCCCCGGGCGAAATATTAGCACGAGCCGTCACGTGGTGCGCTCCGCGATGCACAGGAGAGATTCCGGAACGTGATGGGTGAGGGAGACACCGGCGAAACGAAAAACACGCCACAAATTTATCCGAACGCCTCCCGTCGAACCGAAAAGAATGAGAGGGGAGGGGATGGGTGGGTGGGGGTGTGGGCATCCGGGACGAAGAGGAGGCGATAGAGGGGGTTGCCATCCGCGAGTAATAACAGCAACGGAAACAAATAAAAAAAGAGAACAAACGGGGAGCGAAGGGATGCGATTTGCCGATAGCGAGCGGACGGGAATAATGAAGTGGCGGTGTGGGTGCGCGCGCGTCCCGCTGCCCCAGTTACCCCGGCGACGGGGATCAAATGGCGGGGCCAATTTAAATGGGGCGGGTGGAGGGGGTGGGGCGCAGTCTGGTGGGGCCGCGGCGGCGCTTATTAATAAGCCTGTCTCCTTATATGAAAGGAAAAACGACATTCCTCCCGGATGAGGCGATGAATTTTAATGAACCTTAGAGAGGCTAGGAGATAGAGAGAGAGGGAGGGAGGGGGCGGGAGTGGAGGGGTAAGAGGAGAGAGAGGGACAAAGAAACTTCGAAGACAAAGTTCAGAACACGAGGATTTGTACGTTCTCGCGGAGGAACGAGAGAGGGAGGGAGGAAAAGGCTTTAATGAAAACTTCAAAAAAGGGATTATGTTTTCGGAGTCGGTCTGCTTAATTAGTACGGATACCCAATGGGACCTTGGGGTGGTCTGGGGAGGGCGGATGGCATTGAAATTTCAGCACCAAAAGGTTTCCGCTCTGCAGGGAGGATGGTAGGGGTTGGATGTGCATTAATTACAGTCCTGAACGCGTGCACCCTCAGTGGGCGAGGAGAACATTCCGGACATGGCGACTCATTATCTAAAAGTTCACTCCGGAAAAACAATAGAAATGTCTCGAGGGAGGGTGCGTCGTCCTTGAGACACTCTAGTAAGACGTAGAGGACTGGCGATGGGAATAAAGGACATTTTCACGGTTGAGGGAAACAAAATATCGTGGCGGATTTTTCAAAAGAATACGTCAAAATTTTCAATGCGATGTCCTTCGAAGGAGATATGAACAATTTCCAGCAGATCCATTCCCAGCGATCTGGAAACATCCCGAGGAAAGTCCGGATTCGCAAAGGAATGACCCTGGGCGTGCCATTCTCCGGATGCAAACACTCTCGAACCCTGGATTGGCTCTCTAGTTGCGAACCCTCTCGATGGGCAAGGGACTCCTTCCTCCAAAGCCTCGCTCGCCCCGTCGCGGGTAACGTCCCTATAATGGCAACTTGAAATGCAAATATTTTTAGCAAAAAATATTGGAGACAGAACTTTTCTTGTGACAATCTTCCGTAAGTTCGAAATCTTACTCTTTAGGCGTACTTAATTGGGTTTTTCCCGGCGTCCACAAGAAAATATTTCTGGCTTGCTGATCTCATCAAAGGTCCCCAAAGACTAATTCTAGGAGTTGCAACGAGGGCCTCCCTGGGCATAGAAGCCACGAACACAGAAGGTCACTTAAATTCATTTGACATTTGGCTATTAAGTACGATGGTAGGCTGAAAACTAATGCACGCAGGCTTGCAGGCCACAAACAAAATGACCTTCGGAAGAACTCCTGGTAGCATGTGGAAGCAACATTCCCCATCAACACGCATGCACAGGTTTGAGATCGTTTCATTCATCCAGTGTGTTTTGAGAAGCGGAAGTGCGGAGACGCGTTCTAGAGTTATGTCAACGCGAGTTATACAGCCTGCTGTTATCGAATTTTTAACTGCTCAATAAGTGACTCCCACTGAGATTCAACGTCGTTCAAAGGCTGTCTATGGTGACGATGTTGTTGATGGGTCTACTGTAAATCGATGGGTAGTAAAATTTCGTGGTTCTGAGCCTGGAAGAGCCATAATTGTTGACGAAACACGCAGCGGACGTCCGATCACTGTCACAGACGATAAAAATCGCAAACTCGTCGAATATTTTATCCAAAACGACTGCCGAATCATTCAAAAGCGTATCGAAAATCATATTGGAATATCCAAGGACCGTGTCGGCTTCATTATTGAACAATTGGGATACCGTGAAATCTGTGCACGATGAGTACCACGCCGTGTCACGGACGAGAACAAACAAAACCCTCCTTATTCCCCCGATCTTGTGCCATGCGATTTTTTTCTGCTCAGCTCAAGAGATTCATCAAGGGCAATAATTACACCTCGGACGATGAGGTGAAGGCAGCTGTCAATAAGTCCCGGATTCGAGAAAAGTTGGAAGAGTTTTTCAGTGACGGAATGAAAAAACTTGTCACGTTTGGAGAAATGTGTTCGCCTTAACGGTGACCATGTTGCAAAATAAATATATGATTTTGAAACTTGAGAACTGTACTTTAATTTTCTTTTCGCTCGATGTTGCTATTTGTTTTTGTTCGCGCTCTACAAGCATGTGTGCATTACTTTTCAGCCTACCCTCGAAAGCTGTTGGGAAAATGTACATAAAACGCAATATCAGTATAGACGCATTCCACAGTGCTTTGTATTATATTTAAAATGATTTTGGCATGTATCCAAGAAGTTTTGCTGATAATTATTATTTAATAGACGATTTAAAGCCAATTTCATAAATTGAATGTCATCGTATAGAATTAAAGTTTCAAACAGTTCCACATGTTGCTGAATTAATCAAATAAAAAATACATTTGCCTCAGTCGGAGTACAAACTCTATTGAAAGCCTATTTGTAGGCTGTTTTGGCATTAAGGTTTCCTCTGTGCCTTGGTTCCGGCTCGTAGAATACCTATTTCCTCGTAAAAGTTCTCAGGAAAGTAATGTTTCCAAATGGCATGGTCACGGGTCATGAAAAGGGAACGTTTATTCCTCACATACGGATCTGTTCGGCGGTCAAAGCCTTCTTGACCTCTTCGCTGTGACCACTTTCTCATATCAACGTGAGGCAACGATGGAATTATTCTCTCGCCCTCACACGCTCGCGTCTGCCTACAAAGCTACGCACAGAGAGCGGTCTGATATTTTGGTGAGTGCACCTGGTGCTTCCTCCCTGTCTACCAACCCAGGCTGTCCTGTTCCTCCATTCGACGATCATCCACTGAGCGATCAGCTCGTCTCTTTCCAGAGGTGCAACAGCTCTTCTCTCTGTCAATTCTGTCCCTCTTCCGCGCTCCCAAACTCTCGGCCAGCATTCGAGGCGAGGCGAAGCAAGGGCACCTCTCCCTTCATTTTAATTACACTCGCAGTTTGATGAAACCTTATTTTCTTAATGCAGCTCCTCAGATGTTCCTCACTTTTATTACTATTCTTTCATGAAAATAACTTATTCAGTTATGTACACCTAACAGAGCATGCATGTGAAGCAAAGAGACAGAAAAATATCGATAATCGAACCTTACTTAATTTCATCATTAAAACCCTACGTTCGGGATTCCAGGAGCCGACGGTGTCAAAAGCCTAAAGATATTGAAATATAATGCGCTGATTCTTTGCATATAATTTTTCATAACATGCTCCGGTGACTAAGAGGTTTTAGAAGCGGTTACATAGTCCATGCGATTGCAAGCGGTATTCATTATAGGATTTGGACGAAAGTGGAGAGACATCAACAGTTTTTAACATGTGAATGGATTAAGGGGACTCAGCTTGCGATCAAGGAGCAAAGTGCTAATTAATAGTGTCCCCTTGCTCCGCCCCCCACCCCCAAGGGAAACCAGTTCTGCGATATTCATTTAATATAGCTCCTTCGTGCCCTCCCTCTCGAGGTCCAGGTTAGATTCCAGTGTCACTGCTGTTTGACGAAAAGTACAATTAATTAAGTACCACAATTAATAACATTAAGGATTATTGGAAATATCATATTACACTGATACATTATTAATGCCCAGCAAGTCGCCTCCAAGGTGGGTGGCAGGGTATGGTATGGTATACATTCCAGACTAATTTTGACCCGAATATTCTTACCCCTACCACGGTCGGACATGGTGATTCTAATCCCTTATCCTTCGTGAGAAAAATGACATCATAAATCTGTTTTACACTTAATCTCTTTAATTTTATTGACATAATACAGTATTCATTACATTTGAGTAATTTACAAAATTGACATGAAAAGGCTTTACATTGTACGTAATATGGGATTCATTAATCAATTTGGAAAGTTCCGTGGAATGGCTAACTCTCACACAAGCATGGGTTTCGTCCCGGCAAACAAGTTATCGGCACACTTCATTGTTAATACATACATGCCTCCATTCTTTCTCTTTCCACATCACATCTTATATTTTGCTTTCGCCCCCAGGAGTACTACGAAGGATGTGAGTTTCAATCGCTTTTGCATAATAATTCCTCCCTATCTTATGTGACGTCATTCTTAACCCTTGCGGAATATCACGGCTAAAATGTAAAATCCAAATTGGCTTTTCGGTGGCGTGAGGCTATGGAATATTTAAAAATTACGGTTTTAGTCAATAGTGTGAGATAATCTTAGAGTCAGCAGTACGTTTGCTTGGGAAAGTATTTGCAATAGATTCAGCTTCCACTCTATCTCTTATTATTCCGTTTAGGAATCAAGTAGCGTACATCCGAGTCCATCTTCTCTGTACACTCATATTTCGATCTTATCTGTAAATATTAACTGTAGATTTTATGTATTTCCTGCTTCGACTCAAGAAAATACCTTAGTTTTACTCTTAGGGAGCCGGATGTTGCACTTCCGGATTCCCTATCCCGCACACGCCTTATCAGGTCTCCTTCCTGCACCCTCTGCAAGTATCTGCAGCTGTTTTAATTTTTTCAGCTATTCTCAAACGGAACGTATGCAATTCTCACATCCGGTTCTCGGAGTGGTTCCTTTTTCTACAATCCAGGTGATAGGCAAGCAGTGTATCTGGCCCGTGATGCTATAAATTAACTCCCTACTCTTTGCATTGCATTACCAAGGACCCGAATCCTCCCCCATAAACACTTGCCACCTCTCCCCTCTGACGGATTACCCCGGATTTAATTTCATTCTCAACGGGAAAAAGGGTCATCCCTTTTCGAGGGAGGGTGGGTAGATATCCCCTCCTCCGGCGCCCCCTCACCCCCCCCCCCCGGCCACTGCTCCTCCTCCCATCACTAACCCATCTATGGGTTCCTTTTGAGGCCCCCTACTAAGGGGGGCGACTCAACAAAGGGGACTGGAGGGATTTGGGGGCCCCGGCGCCGAGGCTTAGCGGATGAGGGTATACCCCGGGGGCGTGGGGCGGAGGGGGCGTTGCGTTCATCGCACGCGGGGGGCGACCGATTGGACGAGCCATGCATGTACATTAATGCGAGATATTCATCCACCCTCGAAAGTGAAGAAATCATTCGCCCTCGCCGAGGTACAGCCCGGGACCTCGGTGTATTGAGCCGAGCGTATTCTCCAGCCGAGCTCTCATGCTCTGAATTTCGAAGAGTATTCAAAAGAACGTTTAAATAATTCCCTACAAGACACAGATAAGGTTTGCGACATCCTCACCAGCCATTCACACATTGGGCGAATCGTTATAGTCACAAAAAAACGTGAAGAAACGGTAGTGGCAAAAATGCTCAGTAGCATTAAACAAAGAAAAATGAAGGGAAAGACTAAGACCAGAAAAACAAGGTGTGTCCATCGTTATTAGCAGGGAAATCTTGCAATACGGCCGGAGATTGAAAAGGAGAAAGGGGTGAAAAAGTGTAACCTGTGCATAAACCAGATCTAAACTTAAAATGTAATATCCGCCGTCAAAGTAGGGTAAGTGGTCCAAAGGCAATGCCACAGAGAAAGAAATACTGGAACAGATGGGAGAGTTTTTCTATTCAAGAATGAGGATCACTCCTGAAGGGAGAAGCAAGAGGAGAGCGGTAAAAAGGTGAAAAACGTCCTCTATCGGAAGAGAGGCAAAGAATACGAGCATGGCTATAAGGGAGAGATTCGTTAAAAGTGATAAATGGAGTCTGCTTTTTTTACGATTGCGAGACGCAAGTCGATAGGAGCAGCGGAGAAGAGTGGGAGCCGGAGGCGATGGAAATGTGGAGCTTCAGAAGAATTTTGAAAAGAAAAAGGATGGAGTGAGCAGCTAGTACCGGAGAAGAACCCCGATGAGTGGACGGAGAGAGAAGCCACCGATGGACAAGAAGAGGGTGTGCATCGATGGGTGAGTGATGGATGTCCTGCCACAGACCTTTTTCGTGGAACGCGGGGCATTTCGGTCGATGCTTGTAATCAAAAAAAGGAACTGGCTATTGATGACCAAAAATGACTAGCATGTTTAGGAGGAAAAAATACAACTGTACAATGAAGGAAAAAATATACCCTCACCATCCAAAAAAAGGACACAGGTGTTGACATAAGATTGTTTTTTGATAACGTTCAGTGCTTATGCATAGTCTGTCCCAAAAATAAGTGGAAAAAATCGTGGGAAAAAATTTACCGCAGATCGAAGTACAAATTGCTAAAATTATTCATGAGAGCACCCTTTTGTATCGACACACCAATGCCAGTGCCTCCGCCGCCAGTTGTGCTATACATCCTGTAAGGCATCGACGAGACCCTCGTTCAGGCACCTCGTCATGGCTTCTTTGACATAATCCAGAGGCTCAAAATGATACTCAAAGGAGTTATACCTCGGTCGTACTCAAAGGCCTATGTCTCGTCACCAGTTTCAAACCACCTATTCTAAATAAAGTCGGGTCACTTTCACAGTGGTCCTAGAGGTCCAAGGCAACATTGCCACACAAGCAGTCTTCTTAAAGCACCTTTGGGGACCCTCATGACACACCTTTATCACGGCTAAATCTTCTGAAAGAATGCAAAGCCCTGTGGTTTTATGAATGTTGCACTCTTCTGCTATCATATCCTGTCACTTGGGGGTCACTTTGGAATCGAGCATGCCTCGGGTTTTACACGTTTTCATCACACTGTGTTGTTGATGGATGTCCTGGACATTCCTCATCGTGAACCTCCTCTCTACCCTCCCAGAACATTCTGTGCGAGCAGAAAACCATCACTTGGGACATTTATCCATCTGTATAACCATTCTTAAATATATCAATGATCTCCGAACCCAATTTTCCAAGCTTAATTCACAATTCAATCTCATATCATTCCTCCATGGAAAGTGGTAACGTGAATTCGTGACGTAGCCGTCGAACGAAGTCAGGATTCAGTCTAGCAGCGATCCGAAAACTAAAAATGCCCATAGTTAACTGACAGGGTTAACTGATAATAATGTGCTCGAATATTTTACTAGAGACTGATGTTTAAGAAATGGGTCGGTAATTGGTTGGTTTCTCGCTATCGCCGCCTTTGATACAAAGCCTTCTTCTATTGATTTAAGAAAAATATTTGCTAAAAACAGGTCAATCTCCTGCTAATTTCTTCAATAATATACCAGGTATTTCTTCCGGAACAGGGACTTTTTTGCTTTGATGCTACGGAGGAGATGTTCTATCCCCTTTTCAATCAGGAATTTGGTTTGGAATGTACAGTTGGACGCTTACCCTCTATTTCTCTGAAAGAACTTTGGATTTTCCACAAGATATTCGAATAGAATGGTTTGGGGTGTCATTTTTATGGAAGCGATTCATATCGGAAAAGACAATACTTAGTTCTTCCACATGCATTCCATTCCACGATATGTGGAAGAATAAAGTATTTTCTTTTCCGACTCGAGATATTCTTTTAGCATTTTTGATATGAAGGAGCATAGGCTTTGCGCAGGAAACTATTCGTTTTACTACGACATTCTCTGAGTTTCTGTTTGGATGCTTTCAGATAACGTACATCTTTGCTTTTGAAACTCTTTTTAAAATATGATTGTAGCCTTATTTTCCTTCTTAATGCCTCACTGTCGCATTTAAGTTTGGATAAAATGTATACCTTAATTCCTTTGCGCATAATATTTTTAAAAATATTTCCAAGTGTTTGCTGTATCGATTTTCAGGGTTTTTGTCTTGTATTATAGCCATTCTTTTTTTTAATGTTCTCGTAGTTTGTTAAAATTTGCCTCATTGAATAATTATATTTAACGCTTTTCTTTGTATATTTTATAAGCATTTATTTTTTAACTCCACCAAAATAGCCTTATGGTCACCGATACCGTCCATTATTTCAATGTTTGTGATGATTCAGAGCGTAGCACGGTAAACATTCTTACTCGTCAGTGAGTTCAGAAGATGTCAAATATGCTGTGGTCCCGTGTTGGTGATTTAAAAATATGTTCTATGGAGTCTTTCGCGAATAAATGGAGGAGCTCTCTGCACGAATCTCTGTTTTTGGCAGATTTTCCTACGCAGTACTAGTCCCGAGCAATTGACGGTAGACTAGTATCACCAGCGATTATAATTATGCTGTTTCTATGCTTGCTGCTGAGATAGAATATTTAACCATCGGGCTTGTGTAGAATATCTGTACTAGAATCTGGGGGTCTGTGAAATGAGCACGCGAATAGGCTTCTGTCGTTATACTTAGTCCTTTATGTTGCACCAAATGCTTTCTATGTCAGTCTCGTCGCATTCATATCGTTCCCTACGGAGATGTGAATTTACAGCAATGAATACTCCTCCACCCAGTCCATTAGGCCATTTCCTTCTCTAAATTGTGCAACCCTTTTGAAAAACGTCACCGTTCTCTGTATCTTTCAAGAGCCAACTCTCAATTCCAACTACTTACCATTTTCATCAACAATCTTATCATTTTTATTTGGTGCATCACCCCTTGTTACAGGGCTTTCCGTATTCTCACAAAACTGCTTTACGAGGATTCATTGTAACAGAGGCACTAACATTAAAGTCACACATATTACGATCTTTCGCGCAAGATTCTTTAGCGCAATTCTTTAGCGCAAGATTTCATCTGCTCTATTACGTAAAAAGCTGATTTGGAAATAAGTAGAGCGGTGGAGTGAAATTGAGTGGTTAAATTTGTTTAAAAAACAGAGGTGAAATGTGTGCTTGGGATGAAGACGAGGTTAAGAGGCTGGGCCGGGCAAAGTAAGTCAAGCAGTTGTGTGGTAGCAGGAAACGAGTAACGGTTGAAAGAAATTCAGCCAAAAGTATTTGTTGATCAGAATGACTAGAGTACAAAAAGTAATACATGACAACTAAAACATGAACCAGTAATCAACGTCAAAAACATGAGACATTGGCAACTCACATTGGCAACGCACTACACATTGGACCGAAAGGAAAACAAACGAGGAAGTACTGGGTATATTGGGCGAAGAGAGGAGTTTGTTGGGAGAAATCCTGTGGAGACAGGAAAAATGGATGAAAGGCGTATTGAGCGGTAGTGGAATGTTGAAAAAGGTAATAGAGGGGAGAATGTTGGGCAAGCGAGGTAAGGGCAGGAACAGAATAGGGATTTTGAACGGGAAGAAGGGAGGATAACTCTAAGACTGCCCATGGAATTAAATTGGAAACATGTCCATTGATTTTCGCCGTAGCCCTCATTTGTTCACGGCGTAATATTCAGTTTAAAGTTCGTTTAAAGAGTGAAGAGGTGCGACGATTGTATGGCATTTGGATGCCATGCTGTTTTCCTATCAGCAGTGGTTTGAATGAACACTCATTATCACCCAAAGACGCCTGAGCCATAATATATTCATTTATTGCGACTGCTGCACCAAAAAACATCATATATTTTAGATGCCATCGCAAATTATAATGGAAGGTTCTATTGATCTCTCTCTTTGAATGCTCTCCCGATTTATCCGCTGCGTGGTTCTGGGCGAGTGCGCGCGGAGCCTCGAGATAGGCGGCAAAAGGGGAGGGCCGTGCTGGGGCGGCCGGCCGCCTTGGCGAACCCCTCCAAGTGTTTTACCCGAAAGATTAATCGGAGGCTAATCCCGTGATCCATTTGCTATTTCATGTTACGGAAACTCATCGGGTCTTCTGATTCTCGTCCCGCGTTCCGTTAACTCCGGGAAAAACTACGGCTTCTGGCGGTGAAAAATCCCACTGGAAATGTCCACTCTCTCACTGCTGGTGCGTGGACCCCGTGAGTCCTTTAAAGGGTGGACGAGGAAGGGTTTGCTCCGAACCCTTCGTGGATATGACTCACCAACGGCATTTTTATGCGGTTAAGGATTGTAAAGTGTATTAGTTCAGAGTGGTGGAAAGATGGGAATCTATGGCAATTGTCTTTAACTTCCCACTTGACTTTAAAAGATCAAATTATTTTGATCAATATTTTAAACGAAATATTGCACTGAAATTTTTTTTGCGCTTAATTACCATCAAGCACATAATATTTTGGAATCTTAGGTAAAATTTGTCCAGTTAAAAAATACTTGTTTGGTTGACGCTGGAGAAATAAAAATTAATGTCTTAATTATAAATCTCCATTCCAAGAAAACCTCCATTATAGTCTTTTTCAGGTGATTATGCACAGAGACTTTAAAACAGAAACATCAAATGGATCAGAGGTTTTCTCAATTTTCGTTTTTCCAGCAGATCTGAGTGCTCACCTTGAAGAAACTTGGTTTCAACATTTGGTCAATGTGATAATTCAAAGGGAAGAAAAAGAGTCAATCATTCATATTATGGGTTATATTTCAGTCATATACATTTTTTGGTGTACCTCCTTCCTCCCTTCATTCCGTCCTATATCCCTTTCCTATTCCTACCCTTTCCTCATTTGCCTAACATTCTCCCCTCTATTAGAGTCTTCAACATCCCATTGCCGATTAATACACCTTTCATCTATATCTCCTGCCTCCACAGGATTTCTCCCAACAAACGCCTTTCCTCGCCCATCATACTTAGCACTTCCTCAATTGTTTTCCTTTCGATCCATTTCACCCTCTCCATTCTTCTCTACACCCACATTTCAAAAGCCTCCAATCTGCGTCTATCCTCCTGCTTCAATGAACGCGTTTCCGAAGCATGAATAACTCTCCTTATCCAAGTTTTGAAGAGCTTTTTTTAAACTTCCCTATATAGAATATATATATATATATATATATATATATATATAGTGCCCATCATTATAGAATATAATGATGGGCACTATAGATAATATGAGTCCTGGCAACTACGGGACTCGGCCCAAGAGGCCGTGTGTCGTGCCCGGCAGCGGGAGAGGCAAGGCTTCCGCGGTCGTCATCCCACGAAACCCTTGCAGGGAAGAAATAACTTCAGCAGGACAGAAGACTCAGAAGAAGGCGAAAGTAGTTAGAATAGGAACCTGGAACGTCAGGACAATGTTGAGGAGAGGCAAATTAGAAAATATTAAGCGAGAGATGGAAAGAGGTAACATAGATGTTTTAGGCCTCTGCGAGGTGAGATGGAAGGATAGCGGGGATTACTGGAGTGACAATTATAGAGTAATATACAGCGGCGGGGACGAGAGCCAACGAGGGGTTGCCGTAATTTTAAATAAAGGGGTAGGAAGAAGCGTAGTCAACATAGAGCAAGCAACTGATAGAATTTTACTCGTAGAGATTAAAGCAGAGCCGACGAACTTGATGATTGTTCAGGTATACATGCCACCGAGCAACCACAAGGAGAAAGAAGTCGATAGGATGTATGATGAGTTAGAAGATATCATCGCGAATGTTCCTGCAGGGAAACATTTGATAGTAATGGGGGATTGGAATGCGACGGTAGGCGAAGGAAGAGATGGTGGTGAGGTGGGGGACTATGGGTTAAGCACGAGGAATGAACGCGGGGAGAAAGCAATTGAATTCTGCAGGAGACAGGGGTTAGTCGTCACTAACACATGGTTTAGACACCACAAAAGGGGTAGGCATACATGGAAAACGCCAGGTGACTCAGAAAGGTATCAGTTAGATTATATTATGGTTAGGCACAGGTTTAGGAACAGTGTGATAAATTCGCACAGTTTCCCAGGAGCGGATGCGGACTCTGACCACAATTTAGTTGTTATAAAATGTAATGTTCGTTTCAACAAGATAAGGCAAGGGCGGCGGGTTAAAAAATGGAATTTAGAAGCAGTAAATGAATTAACGAGAAAGGAGTATCAGGAGGCTGTAGAGAAAATGATGGATGACGGTAAAGAACTGAGTACTATCGAAGAAATATGGGAAGTATCAAGCAAGGGATATCGGAAGTCGCAAAAGACACTATAGGAACCGTTAACGAGGGAAGGATAAGGAAACCATGGGTAACGGATGAGATGATTGCAGAAATAGATGGGAGAAGAAGTAGGAAGAATGTAAACACAGAGTTAGGCAAAATGAAGTACAAAGAGTTAAACAATAAATTGAGAAGGGCCACAAATAAAGCAAAAGAAAAATGGTGGAAAATGCAATGCGAGAATATGGAAAGTTTACAGAAGAAGGGTGAAATTGGTGCTCTATACAGCAAGGTTAAGGTATTATCGGGAAGTAAGAAGGCAAGATCTGTGCTAACAGTTAAAGATAAATGGGGTAAGATAATAGTTGAACCAGGAAAAATTCAAGAGAGATGGAAGGAATATATAGAAACACTGTATGGTAAAGAACTTAGGCCGACAAGGTTAGACATAGAAAAGGAACATGACGTAGAAGAAGATAGCTTAGGTCCAGGCATACTCGACGATGAAATAGAAAGGGCATTAAAGGAGATGAAAGCAAATAAGGCTGTGAGGGTGGACAATATTCATGTAGAAATGTTGAAATGGTTAGGGAAAGGTGGGAAGAAGGCCATATATGGACTGATTCGTAGTATCTATGAGGAAGGAATCTGGCCGGAAGATTTTGTGAGATCGGTGTTAGTTCCTATTCCAAAAAAGGCAAAGGCTTCGTCATGTGAGGATTACAGAACAATAAGTTTGATATCCCACGCAGCCAAAGTTATTCTCAGGATCATCAACAAAAGGATAGAGAGTAAGGCAAATGATTACTTAGGGGATGATCAGTTTGGGTTCAGGAAAGGAAGAGGTACGCGTGATGCCATTGCAGTAATGAGATCACTAGTGGAGAGGAATATAGAATACAATCGGGACGTTTTTGCCTGTTTTGTAGATTTCGAAAAAGCGTTTGATAAAGTGAATTGGGAAAAATTAATGCGTGTATTGCAGAAAATAGGAATGGATTGGAGGGACAGGAGACTGATCCGCAATCTGTACATGTCTCAGACTGCTCAGGTGCGAGTGGGGAACGGAGAGTCCGGATGGGCAGTGTTAGGAAGAGGTGTAAGGCAGGGTTGCCCATTGTCACCGGTACTGTTCAACGTATATGTAGAGGAAATGATTAAAGAGGCATGGGAAGAACTGGAGGTAGGAATGAAAGTCGGAGGGGAATTCGTAAAATCGGTTAGGTTTGCTGATGACCAAGCATTAGTTGCTCAGTCAGCCAAGGGGTGGCAAGCATTGTTGAGTAAATTGGAGGTTCAGTGCGATAAATATGGGATGAGAATCAATATTTATAAAACAAAGGTTATGCGATTTTCCAGAAAGAAAAAGGCTAAGCTAAATATTAAAATAGGCGGGGAAAAAATAGAGCAGGTAGAACAGTTTACATATCTCGGAAGTGTTTTGGACCAATACGGTAAAAGTGGTAGGGACGTAAGGAGAAGAATTGCGCTAGGCAAGGAGGCTTTCTCAAGGAGGAGGGAATTGATGACAGGGACGTTGAGTAGGGATGTTAAGACAAGACTCGTAAAAACTCTGATATGGAGCGTAGCTATGTACGGCGCGGAAACGTGGTCGCTGAAGCAGGAGGATAGACGTAGATTTGAGGCTTTTGAAATGTGGGTATGGAGAAGAATGTAGAAGGTGAAATGGACCGAAAGGAAAACAAATGAGGAAGTACTAGAAATGGTGGGGGAGGAGAGGGGTTTGTTGAGAGAAATCCTCTGGAGGCAGGAAAAATGGATGAAAGGCGTATTGAGCTGTAGTGGAATGTTGAAGAGGGTAATAGAAGGGAGAATGTTGGGCAAGCGAGGTAAGGGTAGGAACAGGATAGGGATGTTGGACGGGATGAAGGGAGGAAAGAAGTACACCGAGATGAAGAGGGACCTGATATAGATTAGTTTGCTAGGTGGGGAGTCACAAAATGTTTATTTGATAGTTGTGTCCATCCAAAAACTTTGTTTTTAACGTGACACCATCACTTAATGGCCGCCCCACTGGGGTCAGACGCCATTGCAGCCGCCTCACTGAGGAACAGACGCTGCGTGGACTACCTTTCGTCTGGCTCCTAACCTTCGACCTATCTTGCATGGGTGACCCTTCCAGGAGTAATTATTATTACTCCCGCCAGCACAGCTCTACGGGTCATCGGAACACACAAGCTCTTCCACCACGACAAGGTTGTAGTCCATGGGAGGGAGAAATGATATAAGGAAAGGGAATAGGAAAATACATAAAGACGAACACAGGAAAGGTGGGGAAGGTGGATTTGAGCAGACCACAAATATAAAAAATATTTCCTTATCCGGGATTTGAACGCCGGACCTTCCACTTGCCGGGTGAGTGAGTGGAAAAGAGGAACAAGAAAAAAAAGACTGCAAAAGACAAAAAAGAAGAAATACTCCTTTTTCAATAGAACTATTTTGGACTGTAATCAGCGACTACTACTCTATAGTAGTACTATTACTCATATACTACTCATATATTCGTAATCTACTCAAATATTCGTAATCTACTCCCATGAACTTCGTTTTCATTTCTATAAATATTGCTTTGAAAGTCACAAATGTACTCCGCTCGTTCCATTTTTTAGTATTCCTGGATGGCATATTAGCCGCAATTGTGTCAAGTTATATATATATATATATATATATATATATATTCATAGAAATCTGCGATCTTATAAAGCGCCAAAGTGCTCCGATTCATTGCCCAGGAGATGGCGTTAGAGAGTTGTTACACCCACGAAAGGAGAAATAGACAAAGACAACAGGAGAATGGACAGTAGGTTAGCAAGCATACAACATAATAAAGGATAGGAACGGTGCCTTTCATGGCACGCATAGCCAGAAGAAGGGACGAGCCACATTGGCCAAATACACATTCAAACACGAAATACTGCCATACGGCGAATAAATATTCATTCACATAGAAATCACACATGAAAGACGAACACAAGAGAGATGTGGATGGCGGATTTGAGCAGATCACATATGTAAAAATATTTTCCTCGACCGGGACTTGAACACCGGATCTCTCCACTTGCCGGGCGGATGATCTAACCACTTGAGCTATCGAGAAAATATACTTTACATTTTTTACAATGCACTTTACTTTATGTTCCTATCCTTAATGATGATAAATGCTTGCTAACCCACTCTCCATTCTCCTCTTGTGTTTGTCTATTTCTCCTTTGGTGGGCGTAACAGCTCCCTAACGCCATCTCCTGGGCAATGAATCGGAGCACTTTGGCGCTTTATAAGATCGCAGATTTCAGTGTAAAACGATAGAATACTTGGTAATAATACTGGGAATGAATATATACTTGGAAAAGGCATTAAAAGAAACACAAGAATTGGGTATCAAGGGAGTTAAGGTAAATCGAGAAGAAATCAACATGCTCCGGTTTGCAGATGACATCGCAGTAGTGGCGGGAACGCAAGAAGACCTGCAAGCAACTCTAAGTGCTATGGATCAAGTGTGTGGGAATATAATACAAACTATAGCAAGAAGACTATTAATATCCATACTTGTGGAAGAGAGAAGCTCAATGCAGATATCATAATTCGAGGTGTGAAACTAGAACAAGTGGAATCCTTCATCTACCTGGGCAGCAGCACAACATGGGATGGAAGAAGTTCGACCGACATCAACCGAAGAATAGCCCAAGCGAAGAACGCATTCATGAAGAAGAGGGAATTATTATGTTCAAAAAACCTTAGGCTGGAAACAAGGAAACAATTTGTCAAGATATTCATGTGGAGCATTTCGCTCTATGGTTCCGAGACTGGGAACATTTGAAAAGTGGTCCTGCAAAATTAGAAGCCTTTGAAACATGGTGCTGGAGGAGAATGCTGAAGATTAAATGGACAGACAAAGTGAGGAACGAGGAAGTATATGGAAGAGCAGAAGAGGATGGGAGCATATGGAGAACCCGACTGCAAAGAAGAAATAGAGCACACATTGAGGCACAATGAATTGATTAGGAATATGATAGAAGGAAAAATAGAAGGGAAGATTCCACGAGGAAGACCAAGAGACTTGTACATAGGACGAAGTAACAAAGACGTAAAACGGAGAGGGTATCAAGGATTGATTGAATATATACTACCAAAAACACTAAATATTGCGTAAATATATAAAAAATATTGTATATAAATGTATACATGTATATAAATAATGTGAGAATCTCACGGATGTGAATAATAATGTTTATCAATTTAACACTAGCGAACAAAAACAAAAACGTCACTGGTGCTAACTTTATATAAATTATATATATATATATATATATATATATATATATACACACATACACATGCATGTATGTATACAAATACATGTATATACATATATGTATGTATACAGAAATATCGAAATACATATATCTATATTTACATATATACGTACATACAAATAAATGCATGCATATATAGTATATATAAGTATATACACACATACTATATGTATATATGTGCGTATATACATATGTGTGTATATAAAATATATTTATTTATTTATTTCACCCTTACTCTGTAAACTTTCCATGTCCTGGCATTGAGTTTTCCACCATTTTTTTCGCTTTATTTGTGTTCCTTCTTAATTTATTGTTTAATTCTTTGTACTTTATTTTGCCTAACTCGGTGCTTACATTTTTCCATCTTCTTCTCTGATCTATCTTTACAATCAACTCATATGTTACTCATGGTTTCCTTATCCTTTTTCCATTAACGGTTCCTATAGTGTCTTTTGCGGCTTCCGATATCTCTTGCTTAATACGTTCCCATTTTTCTTCGATAGTACTCAGCTCTTTACCATCATCCATCATTTTGCCACATTGGTGGATGTGTGGTGTTTATTACGGCTTGTAATTGAGTCACTAGGTAAGAGAACACACGTAAATGGAAATTTGGCGGAGGAAAATTGGAGAAGGAATTAGAAATTGATAGGGCGATAAGTAAACAAACGAAGAAATGTTGGGCATAATTAGAGGTGAGTGAAAATGATTACTTGGGGGATGATCAGTTTGGGCTTATGAATGGGAGAGGTACGCGTAATGCCGTTTCAGTAATGAGATCATTAATCGAGAGGAGTATAGGAAACAATCAGGGTGTATTTGCCTGTTTCGTAGTTTTCGAAAAAGCGTTTGTCAGATTGAATTGGGAAAACCTAATGAGTACATTCCAGAAAATAGGAAAAGATTGGAGGGACAGTAGACTGATCCGCAATCTGTACATGTCTCAGGCTGCTCAGGTGCGAGTGGGGAGCGGAGAGTCCGGATGGGCGGTGTTAGAAAGAGGTGTAAGGCCCTTTATGGACTGATTCGTAGTATCTATGAGGAAGGAATCTGGCCAGAAGATTTTGTGAGATCAGTGTTGGTTCCTATTTTGAAAAAGATAAGATAAGGCTACATCATGTGTGGATAGCACAACAATAAATTTGATATCCTACGCAGCTAAAGTTATTCTCAGGATCATCAACAAAAGGATAGAGATTATGGCAAATAATTATTTAGGGGATTATCAGTTTGGATTTAGGAAGGGAAGAGGCACGCGTGATGCCATCTCAGTAATGAGATCACTAATCGAGAGGAATATAGAATACGAGATCAGGACGTATTTGCCTGTTTCGTAGATTTCGAAAAAGCTTTTGATAGAGTGAATTGGAAAAAAATAATGCGTGTATTGCAGAAAATAGGAATGGATTGGAGGGACAGGACACTGATCCACAACCTGTACATGTCTCAAACTGCTCAGGTACGAGTGGGGAACGGTGAGTCCGGATGGGCAGTGTTAGGAAGAGGGGTAAGACAAGGGTGCCCATTATCACCGGTGCTGTTCAACGTATAAGTGAAGGATATGGTTAAAGAGACATGGGAAGAACTGGAGATGGGAATGAAAGTTCCGGGGAAATCATTCCCGTCAGTTTAAAGATTGAAATCATTGCTGAGTGCATAGAAAAACAGTGCGATCAATTTGGAATGAGGATCAATGTGGATAATACATGGTCATGTGGTTTTAAGGACTCAAAAGAGCAAACTTACATATAATTTACTTAAAATAGGATGTAAAAAACGAAATAGGTGGAACAGTTTACGAATCTAGGAAGTATTATGGACCAAAATAGCCATTTGAATAGATATATAAGGAGAATTGAATAAGGTGAAGAATCTTTCTAAGGAGGAGGGAGTTGATGATAGGGTCTTTGAGTAAGAATATTAAGAAAAAGTTTGTTCAAACTTTAATGTTGAGCGTAGCTATGTACGGCGCGGATACGTGGTCGCTGAAGCAGGAATATAGACGCAAATTAGAGGCTTTTGAAATGTGGGTATGGAGTTGAATGGAGAAAGTGAAATGGACCGAAAGGAAAACAAATGAGGAAGTACTAGGGATGGTGGGCGAGGAGAGCGGTGAGAGTGGAGAGAGAGGTTCCCGAGTGAGAAGGTGCAGTGAGCTTCGAGGGAAGCGCGGTTGGGGAGGGAGGCTCCAAAAACTTTCCCCGAGACTCTTAGCGGCCATCTTGATTCTCCCCCTGGACTTCCATCGGCTCCATCATCGACCACGGGCCGACGCACCCCCCTCCCTGCCCACTACGCGCCACCCTCCTCGCCTCCCCCTGCCGCGGCGAGGGAGGAAGGAAAAAGGAACCAGCCGATAGGGGCGAGGCTCTCATTTTCCCCCACACCCCATTCCCCTACTCTTAGGGTGATCCCTTAGCATTGCAACAGCGCTGCCCCGGGCGGGCCCCATCGCCAGCTCCTGCCCCTCGTATCGAAGCCCCGTAGGTGTACGATCCTCTGTATCTGTAGGGCCTTCGACGTGGTGCATGCAACTGGTTCTTAAAGGCATTTGTACCACATGAACCCCACAAGTTATATATTCGAAAGGAGTCTATTTAATTGTTTAATTGCGTTCACATATCTTACGGGGTATTCGCTCATGCGTTTGTTGCCCTCTTTGCATGGAATTTTGCTTACCTAATTTGAGCAAAGGCTCGCTACATCGGGCCCTGAATTCCGAAGGCACAACTTTGCATGACTGAAATTGTGCTTCCATCCTCATCTTATTTACTCCAAATTTCTAAGGACAAGAGCCAAGGATGTTTTTAACAATTAGTAGAAAATAATTTCTAATACCTATATTATTTTAAACAAGTTTTTGAAGTCGTCAAATCTTACTTACTCCGAAATGGATGAATGGATTGAAATTTGAATATGGACTGCTGCGATCAGAAGGCTGTCAGTACGAAGGATATTATCATTACTAGATGTACAATATTCTAGAGGCCTAGGTTAGGTTTACAAGGACCACGATCCAAAAAACTGCTCCATTTCTAATAATTGGTTAATATGACAAAAGAGGCCTAAACCCCAAATCACAATAATTTATTCTTTAGCTCTCTATAATATCCATTACCCTTAGATTCTATTCAAAATGAGAAAATTATTTTCCACTCTCCTCCTTGATCTCCAAGCATTCTCCTCGTTATCACTGCTTTCAGCATTCCCTTGCCTCCACTTATCAGTGACTCTTGCCTCCACTTGTCCTGCCTGCTTCGAAATCACCCCGATAGCCGTCTCCTCCTTTTCCTCTTGCCATGCCTATTACTTCGTGGTTGATTTCACCTTCCGTCCATTTTATTTCCTTCATTCTTCTCCACAACACCTTTTCTTCACCCCCCAAATTACCGTCATCCTTAGTTTCTAAGCCATAAAAAACTAAATTAAATTTTGAGATTTTCATTTCTTCTCTGGTTCCCTCCAGTTCTTACTTAAAGTGTCTGGCATCAACTTTCCCCTCTTCGTAAACATTTTCTCCTCAAACCTAATCCTTGTTTATCTCCCTTCTTTCCTCTTTTTCACCGAGACACTTAAAAATTAGCCGAGCTGCTGTACTTATTCTTGTTCGCGCCCCCCGCCTTTATATCAACCTTATTTGAGCATCTCATTACGTTTGCTTTTATATGATTGCTTTCTCATCCAATATCTATCATAATGATTCCTAAATGTGGTCCGATTGATGGTTGGTTACAACCATTTCATGGTATATATTATACCATGAAAAGTCCCTCTTTGTGGTAATTTTTAGTAATTCCGCAGGCGTTATCTATCAACACGGCCTTCTTTTATTTCATTTCCTTTTATGGTTTTCCTATCGCACCCTCCAGTATATCTCGAAGTTCCAAACTGTAAACATCTAATGCAATACTAACTACTTGGTCTATTACCGCTATCATATACTCGTAGTTCCTCTACATTCTTTCCATCTCTCAGGGACCACCTCTTCTTCTTCGATTGACGTTTTAAAAGTTACAGTTGCAAGAGTGTAAGCAGAATTACCTTTCCTTCATACGGACAGTTCCTTTACTCTTTTGTATGGCTCTCGCGCACGTTTCACCCTGTCACCGATGAGCGGAATTTCAGCTGATCACCGACGAAGTAAAAAGTTCTAAATTCCGCTCCTCCGCCTTCCGTTGTTTCTCCACACGCGCGATCGGACGCCATGGGCAGGAGGCGATGTTTCCCGCTAAATATGAAGCCTCTCTGTTCTTTCCCACCGCGAAGATATTCCCACCAAGGGAACTTAAACGCCATTCATCCTTACGTCGCCAGTCACGCGAAAAAAAACCTTAATCGGAAATTATCCAGAGCGTGCAGACGTTGAATATTTTCTCCAACTGCGAGAGAAGGAGAATGTTTGTCTGTCGGAAGCAAGGTATTCGGAACTGGTGGATCCCTCGGCAACCACGGTTTTACGGTTCCGTGGCAACGTAAGTTGCACGAGACGAACTCCAGCGGTCAAAGTAATTCAGGAAAGCTCGGACCCTCACATAGGGGATTATAATTCCCGTGCACCGTGATTTCGAGTGTACCTCTTGGGTGGAGCGTGAGGGCGTAAGTCGGCTCGGGACGCTTGTGATCTGGATTACCCTCCCTCAACGCCGTGCCGACCAACTCCGTGAGGGAAACTTTCTGCGGGATTCGCGAGCACCCGCAATTGCTTCTGGCGAAGGAGTTTACTCTCCTGTGAACAATGACCGGCCCCTTTGTTCAACTGTGTGGTTACTACGGGCATTGAGCCGTGGCGATGGGTCAATTATCCCTCGGCCCTCCTCCCCCTTCTCCTCACCGGAGACGGAAAGAAGGCGCCTGGTCGTTCCCTCGACACGGCTAGCACTTGCAGCCGGCTGGCGCACGCGTGGCCCGGTCAAGATTTGTTTGAACACCACCAGAGTCCCCCCTCGTTGTTTCATCGTCAGCATCCACGAAGCGTCAGTCACTGCGCATGAACATTAAGGGCCGTTGCGATTTGAATTTTCCATTTCAAATGAAATTTACGTCAACGGTAATCAATGTAAAATTAATATCGATGAAGGGAATGACACAACGAAAATCCGATTATTTTCAGATAGGTCAAGCGGCGTCGCCAAATCGTCAATATTATTGCATTGAAAATGTCACGATTGTCTATAATTTTTTTCTTGAAATCATACTGGCATCAACGGGACTTCAGCAATTCAGCGTATATGGAAAACGTCGCCCTTAGATGCACACCAACATCGAATATATCATCGTAATCGACGCTAAAGTTTAAATAGATCCGATAAACGTGGTAAAACATCGAAATGATATGAACGTGCATCCCTAAGGCTTGAGGAGGCGCGGAGACAAGAGCGGGCGCCGGGTTTCGCTCGGCCTCCTTCCATTGGCCACCTGGAGTGTCACGCCTTCGGGACACCCGCACCACAACACCCGAGGGCTTCAATTCGGACCAGTGGCATTGTTGCCATTGTTACTGTCTAGGAGGGGCAACGTGTCCCTCGGAGACAAACCCGAGGGCAATCCGTCCGTCCGTCCCCCGATGGAGAAGGGCGTCTACGTGAGATGCGGGCCGCACTGCCTGGCGACGGAGGAGGCAGAGGGGGGAGATAATCGCCATTCCATTTTTGCCGCCCCCGCGTCGTCAATCCCGGAGACCTCTCCCGCCCCCACTCCTCCGCCTCCGTCCTCTCGAGGGGAAGATATCGAAGGGGGTGGAAGAGGCGGAGGAATGCTCCAAAGAGGGGGGACGCTCTCCGGGGGGCGGAGTATCGTGTTCCATGCCCGCCTCCCCCGCCCCCATTGCCTCCTTGTTTTTTGATGCACTGGGCTCTCGCCTCTTAAGAAGACTCTGCCGGAGAGGAAGGAATCTCATTACGCCGTCCGCCCCCGGGGGGCGAAGGGGGGACGCCAGCCGACTCCGCCTCCATTGTACCCGCCCCGCGAGGCACTCCGCCTGACGCACGCCCCCGCCCCCCCTGGAGCCATCGGTTCCCGATTGCGTCTCCCATCGTCCTAAGGAACGTCGTCTCCTTGCGTGTGTGGGCCGGCCCGCCCGTCCATCTCTCTTGGGACTGGGTGCACCGCCCTCCGTCCCCCATCCCCCCGCCCCCTACTGATCCTTTTCTCCCCCACCTTTGTCCCTTTCCGCCTCCCTCCGCTCGCCATTTTGCATTCCATCTCCATTCCCTCTTCTCAACTCAACCTTCTTAATGCAGGACTTCCCGGCTGTAATATTAACGCCTTCGCGGACGATGTTCATCACATTTCCATGGGTTTCATTAAATTATTCGTTTTTATACTAGTGAGTGGAGAAAAATAGAGAAAATGAAATAGAAATGAAAGGAAACAAGGAAAAGAGACCAGAAATCAAGGATTTGTTGCGCGAAATACGAAAAGGGCGTGCGAGAGTGAACTTTGATTCGCAATGGAATACGTAGCGCTGACAAAAAGAGTGAGTGCGAGTTGGGATTGAAGAATGGCCTCTGGCGGTGTGCGGGGACCCCAGGGGGGCGCGAAGGCGGGGTTGATTGGCGCAACCGTGCTTAGCCCTCCCTCTTGGGTCCACGGAAAACCCGCCGAAAGAACTCTCTCTCCATAGCTACGAAACTCGATTGGGCTGAGACGCACGCGCTCAGGGCATGCAGGGAGCGATCGGGACGGCGAAAAATTACGAGGGCAGGCTGAAAGGTAATGCACAATTGCTTTTAACTACAAACATAAACAAATAGCAAGATCGGGCCAAAAGCACATTAAAGTAAAATTCTTAAGTTTCAAATTCATATATTTATTTTTCAACATAGTCACCGTTATGGTTAACACATTTCTCCCAACGCGTAACAAGTGTTTTCCATTCCATCACTATCAAACTCTTCCGACTTTTCTCGAATCCAGGACTTATTGACAGCTGCCTTCACTTCATCATCCGCGGTGTAATGATTACCCTTTAGGTCTCTTGAGTTGAGAAAAAAATAAAAATTGCAAGGATCTGGGGAATAAGGGGGTTGTTGAATCGGTTCAAATTTCAGGTGCGTGGACGAGCGTTGTCATTTTGCAAGATTAATGGCGCCAGGCTGCCTTTAACATGACAAACTCGGCGTCGGAGGAGTTTTAGAGTCTGCATTTACTGAGAAGAATTTACCGTTTTCCCTCGCACCAGAAAATCGGTTATATAATCCCGGTGAGCGTTCTAAAACACAGTCAAAAGAAGTTTCATCAACAAATATGGCTTTTTTAGGATCGATAATCTGGACTGAGATGACTCAGAGCACGAGGAAAGAAGCGGAAGGGGGCATCCGGAGAGCGATGGAGTTGTTCGGAAGCCGCAGAGAGGCGAGGAATGGAAAGAGATTCCTCATCGGTGAGGTCAAAGGTTGAAAGTACTCGGAGTCATCGAGGAAAATGCGGAGGAGTGCCTTTGGGAGTTGGGGAAACGTTCCCTGGAGTCAAAAATCCCAACTAATCTGAAGGCCTTCAACCAACGACGACGGGAAACGACAAGACACACTCGCGCGCGCATGCATCCGTTGTTACAACAGGCGACAAAAGACGCTCGCCTTGCGCGCCATCTTGGACAGGTCCTTCCCACCGTCGAGCCAAAGGAAGCCCTTCCCCTCTTCAATCCGGCCATCAGGGGAAGGGGGCCTGTCACCCCCGCACGCACCTTCCACCCACCGGGGAAGAAACTTCTCCGGTTGCAATTATTATTCGGTCACAGGCCCCGATGTCCTCCCCACCACCGCCGACGCCATTTCCTTCTGCCACCCCTCCCCCATATCCAGTTCTCTCTCGCCCCTGACTCCATCTCCTCCCCCCCCGCCTCCTCCTCCTCTTTCCTTCCTTGTTCTTCTTCATCCGCAGTCACCTCCTCCGCGAAACATTCCCCTCCCGAAGTTCCCTTTCTTACACAAAGTTTTATACGGCCAATGTGACCCGTGACCACATGTTCGGGCTAGTGGTAATTGTGGCCGAATTCAACAAAGAAATAAAATAGTCAACTATGTATTATGTTAAAGTGATTTTAATCACCATTTTGGAATTCTACCCTGGTAATTGAAGGATGAAAATATTTAAAGCTAACGCCAAAAATAGGATTGACCCTGTTTCCACAGTTTCTTCAAAGAAATAGAATATAGGAAATCGTCTAAAAGAAATATTTGTGAAGAGAGATGTGCCCAGATGGTCGAATCTCACTCACCGAATACTTGTTTGGATATTTTGGACGCGGCACTACGGCAATGAGATAAACGAGTGCACAAGTTAATTAATACACATGCATGGCATTCTACCGGATAAGGCAGGTTTGGTATGGACACGTCCTATACAATTATAAAACTGTACAGAATGGTGAAATAATGCATATGTGCTAGCCTGTCCAAATCAAAAACACAACCTGAAATCGGAACCTAGAGAAAGGTAATCTACCGGTTAAGGTAGGTTTTTGGATGCACCCGACTACCAGATAAATATCCCCTACCAAAATACAATCCGGAAACCTACTCTACATGAGGTCCTTCTTCATTTCCGAATACTTCCTTCCTCCTTTCATCACGTCCAACATCCCTATCCTATTACATTATTTTGACTTCTATCACATTCTTCAATATGCCACTTTCGATCAATATGCATTCATCATTCTTACCTCTTATCGACTTCTCCCAACAAACCCCTCTCCTACCTCACAATACCAAGTACTTCCTCATTTGTTTTCCTTTCGGTCCATTTCACCTTCTCCATTCTTCTCCACACCCACATTTCAAAAGTCTCCAATCTACGTCTATCCTCCTGCTTCAGGGGCCACGTTTCCGCGCCGTACATAGCGCTATGCTTCATATCAGAGTTTTTACGAGTTTTTTTTCAACATCCTTACTCAACGTCCCCGTCATCAACTCCCTCCTCCTTGTGAAAGCCTCTTTCCGTAAGGCATTTCTTCTCCGAACATCCCTACTCCATTGGCCGTGTTGGTCCAAAATACTTCCGAGATACGTAAACTTTTCCACCTGCTCTATTTTTAGGCCTTAAATTTTTTTAGCTTAGACTTTTTCATTCTTTATAACCTTCATTTTATTAACATTGATTATATTGATTTTAATGTTAAGAGTAGCCTTTCTCTATCTAGAACACTGCATAACCTTTGTTTTATTCTCATTTTATCTTATCGAATACCTGTCGTACTGAGCTTGCAACCCACCTAGCAATGCTTGAAACCCCATCAATCATTTATAATTTCCTGAGAAATGGAAGGAATATAAAGAAACACTGTATGGTAAAGAACTTAGGCCAGCAATGTTAGACAAAGAAAAAGATAGCTTAGGTCCAGGCATACTCGACAATGAGATAGAAAGGGTATTAAGGGAGATTAGATCAAATTAGGACGTGGGAGTGGACGTAGTGCATAGACAATAGTTGAAACAGAAAAGATCCTAGAGGGATGGAAGTATATAGAACTGCATGGTAAAGGCCAACCCCAATAGATGGCGCTCGCTGCGCGAGGTTAACGTAAGTTCCGTCCCCGCCTGGAAGTATACGTCGAGCCTTTACAACGAAAATATGATGTTTCGCTGATTATATTGATGAAAAATGATTCATAAAGGTTGCTTATTTTCATGAAAATATATTTATAAGTTCTTCTAAGAGTTGGGTATTACGTAATTTATATCATGTATTCAGATCATCGAATGGACAAACACTTCACAAATAAAACTCGACGTACCAAATGCTGACTAGAGAATTTTGTAACTTAAAGTAATCTGAAGTAAAATTTATTATTTTAAATTGTAAACTTTTAAGCAATAACATAAACTGCATATAAAACATATAAATATGTTGCATAAATTCATTTAACACTTCATATATAATACTTGGTCATATAATACTTGCTCACAATAATTAATGCAAGGCAAAATTTTTTCATCAGAACCTTAAATTTGCCATTGTTCCACTCAATGAAAGTGGTTATTGATGAGATATTTCTTTATGAAATTGGGAAATTTCTGTGGCTTCCCAGAAATTCTACAGAGACGTAAAATCGCTCGCAACTCTTGGCCAATTCTGTTTCATTTGACAACTTGTCTACCGGAAGTCTCCTAATTACGTACACGTATTACGAGTTTTTGATAGTTTTGCAGTGCCATTGGATGAGAAATGTTCCTGCAGCAGCGGCAATGGCACGAAAGTAAAAGAAAAGAATCGATCAGGTCACCCGATTTGATTTGTTTCAGGATATTTTACTGATTTTTCTTGCCAAATCGATTAAAACATCGTCAAAATTGAATGGATATTTTTAAAACTCCTTTATCAACTGTTGATGAACCCCATTAACGTAGAATTGTCATCAGAAGTGAAAAATCAGGAGAGGTCACATATTCTTTGTGCCTCGGGAGCACTAGGGATGAAAGGAGATTCATCTACGAGTGGGTACACGGTGTGTATCGATGCCCAGCAGTATTGAAGCTGAGAGAATATTCAATACAAAGTGGCAGCAGCCATTATCCCCGGGGAAGCACTGCGTGAAAGCATTCGTGCAATCACTGCGTGCCTCAGGGAGATATAAATGACTGCATTAAAAGCGCTGCCCAGATGCAAGGATAGCGGGCCTTCGAAACCTGAGGGCCCTCTCGAGGCGGATGCTGGAGAGGAAGCGAAGAGAGCTGAAAGGAAAGAAGAAGGAATAAAGAGCGAAATGGTGGTGCGAATATCATCATTAGTCATAAACGTCTTTTTATCAAGGAGTCTTCATATCACTGCTACACAGTTTGTACCACGTGGTGGAGATTTTAATGTCTCTGGATTTTGCGAGGAGGTACCTCTCCGTATCCATGAAAGTTTAAAAGAAATTATAGAAAAATAATTGTTGAACGAAGAAATGTCGAAATATTTCAGGTTCTATCTCGAAAAGCTTGGGTCGGCCAAGTAAAGGATAAAATTTCGTCAAAAACCTTAATTTACTTAATGAATATGAAAAAATCTAAACCTTTGAATCTTGGTTTTTATGGAAACAATGAAACATTTTCATGGTCCTCATATACATTTTTGATTCAATCTGTGCGTTGCCATGACTCCGTAACTTAAAGAATTTTGAACATATTAGCTCAAGAGAAAAAATACATTAAATTACAAAACATGACCATGAAGCATAAAAACATTGAGTGAGAAGGATTCCTCCAAAGAGCACACACTCACCACAGTAGGAGTCGTGGAAATGGGAAAGAAACTAATGATAGAAGAACTAGAAATGATTTAAAGAAACAAAATGATAACAGATATTAGGATGTATCAATTGATATGGAAAACATAATAGAAGACACCGTTAAAATTGAAAACAACTGCTGACACAATCAAATGAAGAAATTGATTTTAGCACGTTGAAAGCGACGGAATCCCAGCAAAATTGAAAGAAGACTTCTCAACTGCCTAGGACTGAAGCTGAACGTTGAGAGATCGTTAAATGAAGTACCCGAACAGAACAAATCAGCCCGGCAAGATATCCCACAGACGTTAACCGCTGAGGAGCAAGCCATTGCACTCGAGAGAGAAGGTGTCCCGGGTAGAAGTGTGGACTGGGAGAATGGGAAATGCCACAGGGGTGTGTGTGGCGGGGATGAAGAGGAAGCAAGGGTTGACGCGATCCCTGCGAAAGTAATTTCCGCATTCGCAGGGGCGGTTGTGGTGCCGGGAGGCGGCGAGTCTCCCACGCCAACTGGTGCCACTCTCTAGGAACCATAATTCATTCACTACTTCTTGTGAATCACGCGATAAATGTGAAATCCTTTAATCGTAATAAATGATTCAGCGCTCAATTCTTGCCTACGGATGTGATATTACTGCATGCGGTTTTAATGGTCCATTTCCCCTTGAAGTCTGCTCTGAGAGGACTTGTAAATCCGACTTGTAGCTTGTAGGAGAGCAGAAGGCCGGGTTCCGGGAGGAGGGATGCCTGTGCAACCCCCCCGCCCAACCAAACCAGCGCTGCCCGCCGGGGGGAGGGACGGGGAAGCATCCGCCCCCGCTGCACCACTCCCTCATCCTCCCCCGTCACCGTCATCATCCAATCCCTCTCCAGTTCCTCCGCTCTAATCCCATGCCCAGGCGTGTAAGGCGTGGTGCTAAGTACTCCTGAGAACTCTAGTAAGTGGTCGCTCTGCAAGAGGAGAGAGAGAATGTCGCGCGCGCCCCCCTCCGCCACGACTCCTCTCTCGCCGCCCGGCTCGTGAGACGACGTCAGCGTCAGCCAAACGGAGGCCTGTGCATTCGTTTCATCCGTAAAGAATAATAATTATTACTCCCGGCACACACAAGAGTAATGATAGGGAACTCATTAAAAATCCATTCTCAGCAAATAGTTCTGCCAAAGAGGCGATCGCCTGCAAAAAGAATCGTAGGTGGCCTTCAACGCTGAATTCATAATTGTTACGAAGATTCTTTTGAAAAAAAGGGAGAAACGAAAGCAATAGGGGAAAGACAATTATGCACAAAAATCCAGATTCTAGTCAATATCAGTGAAGAAATAAAGAAAGCTCTCATTCAGCAGAGAAAAACTATTTAAAATGGATTTAATGAATAGCTAGACGATAACATAACTTAATGACTTCCTGTACTCAATTTACGTACATATCTGGAATGTCTGTGCTAAAAGTTAGACATAAGTGGGGTAAGATAATAGTTGAAACAGAAAAGATCCGAGAGAGATGGAAGGAATATATAAAATAACTGCATGGTGGAGAACTTAGGCCAACAAGGTTGGACATAGAAAGAGAACATGACATAGAGGAAGAAAACTCAGGTCCAGGCATAATCGACGATGAAATAGAAAGGGTATTAAGGGAGATGAAACCAATTAAGGCCGTGGGGGTGGACAGCATTCCTGCGTACTTAAACGTTTAAGAAGATGTGGAAGGAAGACTGTATATGGACTTATTTGTAATATCTATGAGGGAGGAATTTGGCTGGAAGACTTTGTAAGATCAACTTTAGCTGCGTGGGATATCAAACTTATTGTCTGTAGTCCTCACATGATGTAGCCTTTGCCTTTTTCGGAATAGGAACTAACACTGAAGTTATTCTCAGGATCATCAACAAAAGGACAGAGAGTAGGGCAAATGATTACTTAGGGGATGATCAGTTTGGCTTTCGGAAGGGAAGAGGTACGCGTGATGCCATTGCAGTAATGAGATAACTAATCGAGAGAATAGAATACGAGATCAGGACGTATTTGCCTGTTTCGTAGATTTTGAAAAAGCGTTCAATAGAGTGAATTGGGAAAAAATAATGCGTGTATTGAAGAAAATAGGAATGGATTGGAGGGACAGGACACTGATCCGCAACCTGTATATGACTCAGACTGCTCAGGTGCGAGTGGGGAACGTAGAGTCCGGATGGGCAGTGTTAGGAAGAGGTGTAAGGTAGGGTTGCCCATTGTCAGCGGTGCTGTTCAACGTATATGTGGAGGAAATGATTAAAGAGACATGGGAAGAACTGGAGGTAGGAATGAAAGTCGAAATGAGGGAAAAGTAGAAATGAGGGGAATTCGTAAAAACAGCTAGTTTTGCTTTGGATCGTGTTTTGTTAAGAGTCACAAAATATTTATTTGATAGTTGTGTCCATCCAAAACCTACCTTAAACATAGATAACCAAATAATAACAATAATATCATTGAATGACGTATTATGGGTTCTTTTCCAAACAGACTAGCTAAACAAATATAAACACGGACCAAAGTTGAGGAAATAGGGGCGACAAAAAAGTAACTCACTCCGATATGCATGCCAAAAAACTTAACTACCTAATGAACGATTAGGTAGGAAAACTTACGAATGCTTATAGAAGTTGAATTACATTGAAATGATTGCATTCTTTATTTTGTATTCCACACGAGGTTTATTAATACAAAAAATTAAGCTTTTCCTCGTATATAATTTTTTTTATTAATCGACTTTACGGCACAACGGTTTTTATCACTACTACTACTGTCATTGTTTACGAACATTTGCTTAACACCACAAAAGACATGGAGAATACAGAGGGATTCAGGAAGATATCAGTTTGTTATGTTGATATCATAATTGTTAGGCGCAGGTTTAGGAACAGCGTGATCGATTTGCACAGTTTCCCAGGAGCGGATGCGGGCTCAGACAAAAAATTGGTAATGATAAAGTGCAGCGTCCGATTCAAAAAAGTAAGACGGTTTGGGAAATTGAATTTGAAAGAAATAACAGGAAAGACAAGAAAGGAGTATGATCAGGCTGAAGAGAAAATAATGACTGAGGGAAAGGCGCTGAGTATTATCGAGGAAAAATGGGATTATATGAAACAAGAGATATCGAAAACCGAAATAGAACTATGGTAACTATTAATGGGAAAAGAAGAAGGAAACCATGGATCAAGGATGAGATGGTTGGAAAGATGGATGAGAGAAGGAAATGGAAGAAGGTGAAAATATAGTTGGGCAGAAGGAAGTACAAAGAGTTAAATAATACTCCGAAGCATTGGCCATTTATTTTAGTTCATCAGTGAGGCTAAGAGCTGACGGCAATTCATGTTCTTTGGTCACTCTGGCCTCCTCTCTCTCGAAGAATGACACATGCCGACAAAAAATTTTTTTTTTGGTGCCGGGAATCTTTGTGCTGATTTTAACTATATTTGTAGAGCTGAATCCAAATATGAAATCCGTTTTTATTTAACAGCTCTACTTTTTTAGATATGGCACATCTTACGACTAGTTGTTTTAATATTTGATATATTCCGGAAAATAATTTTCAAAGTTAAATAAATCTATAAGTATACCAATTTATAACCATTCTGCGGTGTTCCTTTTATTTTCAATAAACTGTCAATAAGGTTTATGTATATTTCTATATTGTAGGCCAATGAGATTAAAAAACAAAAATCGTTTGTATCGACTTCGGTAAAACATGGCGAAATTAGTTCAGGACAAAGGAAAAGTCTAAAATTTGGTGTGCCAATGGTGTGGAGAGAACCTGTGAACCATATTGACGACTGTTATTTTTGCATAGTAAATGTTTCGGGAATAAATCGAAAAAATCGCCATAAGTGGACATATCCAGATTTGCCATCAGCTAGACGCCCGGTACCCCATTCAGAAGAAATACCGATCCCAATATTTCAGACGTTACCAGATATATCTAAGGAAGAATTTGAGTTATTTGAAAACATTTCTCATTCTATTGACGATAGTGGCAGTGACTACGAGGGGATATCAACAATTCCTCAACTATTTAATCAAGATGAACTAAGCGATCTTGCTAGAGAACTGAACTTATCGAAGGAAGCATCCGAACTACTAGCATCAAGACTGCATGAAAAGAATTTACTGCAACCCGATACAATAATAAGCTTTTATCGCGCAAGGGACAAGGATGTGCTACCCTTCTTTACTCAAGAAGACAATCTTACATTTTGTTTAGACGTTAAGGGTCTTTGGGAAAAAAATGGGACTACTATCACAATATGATGCTGGTGATTGGCGTTTGTTTATTGATAGCTCCAAGCGTAGTTTAAAATGTGTACTTCTTCACAATGGTAACAGGTTTGGCGCAATACCAATCGCTCATTCAACTAAAATGAAAGAAGAATACGATACAATAGCATTGGTCTCACAGAAGATAAAATACCAGGAACATCGCTGGGTGATTTGTGTAGATTTAAAAATGGTGAACTTTCTTCTTGGGCTTGGGCACTTCAGCAAAGTGACTACACAATATATCATTGTTTCTTGTGCCTCTGGGATAGCAGGGACAGACAAAACCACTGGATTAAGGAGGAGTGTCCTAAGAGAGAAAACTTGGTTGTTGGGAAAGAAAACATCATTGCTGAATCTTTAGTTGAAAGAGAGAAAATCATCTTACCGCCTCTACATATTAAACTAGGCCTAATGAAGCAATTTGTAAAGGCTCTTGACAAGGATGGACCATGCTTCGGCTACTTTAGACTAAAGATGCCCCATATAAGTATTGAAAAACTTAAAGCTGGTATTTTTGAGGGGCCACAAATCAGACAACTTACAAAGGATCCTGCTTTTGTCGAGTCAATGAATGAGATTGAAAAAATTGGTTGGATGTCATTTGTTGAGGTCATAAAAAATTTTCTAGGAAATCACAAAAGTGAAAATTATATTGAGCTGGTAAACATTATGCTTAGTAACTTCAAATCACTTGGATGTAATATTAGCACAAAAGTTCACTACCTACACAGCCACTTAGACAATTTTCTTGGAAATTTAGGAGACACAAGTGAAGAACAAGGTGAAAGACCTCACCAGGATATAAAAACAATGGAAGCTCGCTACCAAGGAAGATGGGATAACCATATGATGGCAGATTACTGCTGGTGCTTAAAACGAGACTGTTTGAACAAAGTGCACTCAAGAAAATCGCGCAAAAGAAGCTTCCGATGTGTTGAGTGATGTTATTATGCATATTTTTCTTTTCAATTTGTTTTATTACAGTAAAAAATTTTAGTATTTGTTTTCAATTGTATTGTAAAACTCTGTTGTGTTTGTGGGTGATTAAGTGTAAGGTGTGTGACAGCCCAAGAAATAAATCAAGTGTTTATATTTAGTGGATTTTATTATTAATATAAAATTCCCATATCATCATGTAGAAGATTTTTTTACGTAAGGAACAACATATCTATATCTTGAAAACTATAGCTGATAGGAAAAAACTAGTGTAATAATTGGATTCAGTACCCAAATTGTTCTTTAAATCAGCATTAAAAGCTCCGGCACCAAAACCACTTTTGGCCTGTGTAATCGCAGCTTTGCCCATTTTGAGAGGTCGTTGGAAGTGTGAGAAATCTAGAGGATCACGGCACGTTCTCTAAAATGAATACAGAGCCGCTCGCATTCCCACAGTCTCCAGTTTCCCTTCCCTTGTCTCATCCAGCGAACGCTTGAAAATTAAGTCGCAAACATCCGCTGCTCTCGGAAGGGACGTCTGGGGAGGATGCTGGACGCCTGAAGCTTGGCGAGTACGGATACTAGGAGGACAGGCCGAAAACTAATGCACACATGCCTTTGGACCACAAACAAAATTACCTTTAGAAGCACTCCTTGTGGCACGTGGAAGTAACATTCCCTCTAAGGACGCATGCACAGGTTTGAGGTCGTTACATTCATTCCATGTATTTTAAGAAGCGGAAGTATGGAAGCGTGTTTTAGCGCTACGTCAAATTGAGTTAAACAGCGTGACAAAAAAGTGACTCCTACTGATATTCATCGTCCTCTAAAGGCTATTTATGGTGACTATTCTTTTAAGAGGTCTACTTTAAAACGATGGGTAGTAAAATTTCATGGTTTTGAGCCTGGAAAAGCCATAATTATTGATGAAACCTGCAGTGTGCGTCCGATCACTGCCGCAGACGATAAACATCGCAAACTCGTCGTAGATTTGATTCAAAATGACTGGCGAATCACCCAAAAGCGTATCTCAAACCATATTGGTCGAACGAATGATGACGTCTCAGGCGTGATGTGGTGGAAGCGTAACATATTAAAACCACAGGTATTGCAAATTTCCACTAGATATTTTACACCTGATGATGATGTGAAAACATCGAAACCGGTAGTGTCGAAATAAAATATCTAGTGGAAAATTGCAATACCTGTGGTTTTAACATATTGGTCGAGTTTATCGTGTTACAGGATGCCTGGTGTCAATAATCTTGCAAAATGCTGACGCTCGTCCACACACCTTGCGCGCAATTCGAGAGGCTCTGCGTATCTGAAATTTGAACCAATTCCACACCCCCCTTATTCCCCTAATCTTGCGCCTTGCGATTTTTATTAATTTTCCTCAACTCAAGAGACACCTCAAGGGTAATCATCACACCTTGGACGATGAGGTGACGGCAGCTATCAATAACAACTCGCTGTTTCTCGTATATGTAGGTATTATCTCGGAGTGAAACCGCGTCTCCCATCAGCCTGCATGAGACTGTTTCTCATCCATCTCGCACACCTCTCGCCTTGCCTCCATTCGTTCACTCTGCAGTCGAAATAAACAGAAGAGGTTCGTCATTTTGACCCACCATTAAATTTAGTAACTTGACTCATTTGAAATGGCGTGGTTGCGAATCGCATTAACTAGTTCTAACCCTGCAGAAATCACTCCAATTTAAAGTTTAAATCTAATATTTTCGGTGAGATGACTATTAATTAATATTCATTCATTCAGCGTGTGCGAATAATTAAAGACAAGGTTTCAAACCTTTGCCCGTACTTTGACTGCGGTCACATTACCCTACTGGCCACGCTTGCCACATTTGTGGACAGACTTTTCGGTTCATTGGTTTGAAGTGGAGAGTTATTTTCACACATAACTAAAAAATATCGTCCAAGGAAACTATGGCATGCAGTGGTGACCTAAAAGACCCACTACATTGAAAAGCCATCTGGATTCTTCAGCCGCAAAATCTGGTTAACGATATTCTCAATTATCGCAGTAAAAATGAATATGTCCCCTTCTTACGAGGAGTTAATATGAAAGTATTCTTTACATTCGGTTTCTTGCTCATCGCCGCCTTTGAATACCTGTTCATTGCACATTGCAAAGTCACACAGAAGATCAGGAAGTGCTCATTCCAATAACAGAAGAGGTAATTGAAAGTATTGGAAGACAGAGGAATGATGCAGCACCAGGAGACGATGGTATAACATCTGACATGATTAAAAATGGAGGTCAAGATTTAAATAGAGCATTGCATCAGCTAATTTGTAGTATTTAGAAGTGGAAAGAGTTCTCAGAAGACTGGAAGACAGGTTTGATTGGTCCAATATTAAAAAAAGGTGACAAATATGATTGCAAAAACTATAGGGGCATAACATTACTGAATGTAGCATATAAAATTTTCACCAGTCTTCTCCTAAAACGCATAAGCATCTATGCTGAAGACATACTGGAAGAATATCAGTGTGGCTTTAGAGCTAGTAGAAGTACCATTGACCAGATATTCTCGGTAAGACAAACAATGGAGAAATGCTATGAATATAATTTTGACTTGCATATACTCTTCATTGACTTCAAACAAGCCTTCGACAGCGTGAACAGGAAAGAGATGATACGTGTGTTGATAGATTATGGTATTCCAAGGAAACTGATTAGACTGGTTCAATTGACATTGAATGAATCACAATGTAAAGCATTGTATTCATGCAATTCAGCAATTGATTCATGCAATGTAAAGCATTGCATGAATCACAATTAGGGGTAGAGCAAGTAGAGCATTTAAGATGACCTCGGGAGTAAGACAAGGAGATGCTCTCTCAGCCACGTTATTCAACCTGGCCCTACATAATGCAATGAAAGAATTGAAACTGAGAGGGACCATTGTGCATAAATCCCAGCAAGGATTCGCATATGCAGATGATATAGTACTAATCGCACGAAATGTGAATAACCTAAAAGAAATGTTTAACATTTTAGAAAACACTGGTAAAGAAGTGGGGCTGAAGGTTAGTGAAGGGAAGACCAAATACTTGAAAATGACAGCTCATCAGAACAAGCGGCACCTACAAAACATAATAATTGGGAATCATGAGTTTGAGGGTGTCAAGGAATTTACCTATCTAGGAGTAAGACTTAACTATGAAAATAAGATATCCACAGAGATCAACCAAAGGGTAATGGAAGGTAACAGGGCATACTTTGCAAATGTAACAATCCTCAAATCAATGGTACTATCAAGGAACACAAAAATTAAGATCTATAAAACGCTTATTAGACCCGTGGTAACTTATGGAGCTGAAACATGGACATTAACAACTCAGGATGAGAAAACACTTGAAATGTTGAGAAACACAAGAAAAATGTTGAGGAGAATCTATGGCCCAATTAGAGAAGGAGAGAGATGGAGAATTAGAACGAATATGGAGATAAATGAATTACTAGAAGGGAAGGACTTAATTTGATCTGCCAAGTCCCTGCGGCTGGCGTGGTTGGAGCATGTAGAAAGGATGGAAAATGACAGAATGCCCAAACTGATACTTAATAGCAAGATGGAAGGCGTCAGAAGAAAAGGTAGACCAAGGAAGAGATGGCTACAGGATGTGGAGGATGACTTGAAGGCAATGGGAGTTACAAGATGGAAGGAAAAAGCAAGAACAAGAACTGAACGGAGGCATATCATAGAGGAAGTCAAGGCCCACACCGGGCTGTAGAGCTGCAGATGATGATGATGATTCTTTACATTCGGCTTCTTGCTCATCGCCGCCTTTGAATACCTGTTCATTGCACATCGAGCACGAAGTGATGTTTTAACATACCATACGCTCTACATATTATGCTACCTTACATATTATGGCACCTACTGTTAACTTATAAAGTGAGTTGTTAGTCGATAGTGAATAAGATTCTTTTGATGCGTTATGACTTTCAGTGGGAGTGCTACGCAACCAAATGAAGTATTAACTTAATGGCCAGACGGGGTTTCGGATGCTCTTGAAACACTTTCACAAATGACCAATTCTAAATTTTTGGCTGTTTTCCTTCCCATAGTCATTTTCATGGAATACACGGCTAACTTGTATCTCATACTTTCCTGGAAAAATACCAAAATGCTTTTGCATTACCTTTTCAATGTCTATCTTTTGAAGTCAACTAAAAGCTTTTGAAACTGCAGTTTGGACTGTTGCTCTATTTTTCTTAATACAAATGTAGTTCTTTTCTGTAATCCTATCGCCTATAGAGATTTCGTGTCCTTTCCAGATTAGAATGACATAACCTTCGACACTCAAAGACTTCCTTGATGCCTTGCTTCACCAATAATTTTCCACGTTGTGACTTTCAAATTCATTGGATAGGAACCTGATAACTCGAGGACGAGCAATATGTAGTATTATTATTCCATACGCCTACAAGTGCCACAGGCTTCTTTAATTCTTCGATATTCTCGATGGGAACATAATGGAACCATCAGTAAAAAAATGTGCTATGTCCTATCACGCAGATTTCCGTCTCCATGGTTAACCACTCACACTCTTTTAAATGGGTATTGCAATTCTTTAATTGTTACCAGCGAGACTTCAAATATCAAGAAGAACAGGATGGACTCGTGTTTCATTGGACTTGAAAAGAGTTCAAAGCGATACGCAGCTGCTTTGAAAGTTGATTGCTGAGTGCTGTTTACTTGTTGGCGCGGAGATAATTTTTACCCTGATAGTTTTCCCCTAACGATATTTTCAAAATACAAAAGGATGAAAGCTAATTTTCCTTTAAGTTTTAAAATGGTCGCCAATCTGGGGCAAATCAATTGTTTTCACTCTCCAAACTTTCAGTTTGTCCCTCGCAGAAGAACTACGCATAGATATGTTTGAATCTGCACATATTCTAAATTTATCGCCATTTTTCCTCTAACGTTCTATCCGTTGAGTTACGAATGATAGAAGTCAAAATTATTGCGCGTGATTAGCGAGGTCATGAAAAGTTCTAAGTAAAGAAATAGTTGGGCGTCAGTGGACAATTTTCTAATCAGAAAAATCCTTTAATTTAACACCATTGGGTGTAAAAAAAATTCTTATTAAATTTAAAATTATTCCTTTAATTATTATTACCATTATCTATGAGTATGGAGGTTTTAACGATAAAATCTAAGCACATAATATGTTAAATATTTACATGGTTTTATAATTTATTTTTCACTTGGAGCAAATATTTTAAGACTCATAATGATCTCCAAGTTTTTTTATGCATTGCCTAAGGCTTAGTAGTACTCAACATGGAATATTGATTATGTTACGAAAACACGGCTAAATATTGAATTGCTATGTGATTAACAAAATGCACTAAGCTTTTAAATTTTCTTGTGTTGTATAGTAATAGTATTTTATTGAAAACGTATTGTAATCATTGTAACGTGATCTTACTAATCGGAGTGATGACCAAATTTGTAACAATTATTCACTATATTTAATTCATTACGGTCGTGACCTACTATATTTTGAAGTGTCAAATAATCGGCTTCCAAGACGTTGATGCATCGCACCGAAGTAGGTTGTGTAATAAATAATTGCCTAGTGGAAAATTGTTACCAATTGGTGTTAATTATTGTGCTCCATTTCCATTACATTACGCCTGAAACTACGAAATACTTACTCATCAGCTTATATTAAATCTAAATCCCAATATTTTTTAAGTGCAAGTTGGTAGAAGTATTGTAGAAATATTTTGGAACTTGAAAAGAAGTATGTTCACACATAGACACCTATCTAATGGGTAAGGTGGCTCCCTTGTCTCACCCACTTCCATTCGATTGACTTAGTGGGGGTCGGGACGATATTCAAATTTAGGATTTGTATTAAAATTTATTTTTTCAACTGTGATTGTGATTTGTGTAAAAGGTATTCTGCAAAAAGGCGTGTATTCTGTAACTACTACATATAATCGCTAATAGTGTCCCGTAGGACACGCAACATTAATGGAATTATTATTAAAACATGGAATCATTGTTCAAAATGAAGTAGCGTGGGAATATTTATGGAAAAAGGTAGAAAAACCAAACTTTAAGGGAAAAAACGTCCACAGTTTTAACATAAAAATAAGAACGCAAAAAAATTATAAAAATACTCTTTTTTTAAACAGATCTATTGTTGAATGGAACCAGTTGCCTGGAGGTTTGTTTGAGCTCTTTTCATCCAATTATAGGAGTTTTAAGAATACGTGTAAAACAGCCACATTCCTGATAAGTGATTATTGTACTCATTAAAACATTGTTTTGTACGTGATGTGAATGGGGTGAGAAGTTGTATTACAAAAATGAATGATGTGTTAACGGTGCGTGATTTTGAACGGTATATGAAATTGAAGAGCTCGTGATTATGGACGGAGTGCGGCGATGGACGGAGCGTTGTAGGTATGGTGTGAATCTAGCTCTTGTGTGATGGTAAAAGGGCGGTTGGTAATCTTCAAGTGTCATTGTATGTCAGAGCATTTTGTCTCATATCTGTTCTTCTTATGTGTATATGTATGTATGAGCATAGTAAGAGTGACCATCGATCAGACTTGACCCTTGCCACCAGGACAAATGGCAAATTGCAACGATATTTATATAATAATAGTAAAGTAATAATAAATTGTCTACTCCACTTCGTATTTTGGTACAGCGGGGCCATGTCGCTATTTTCAGGTGCGTGCTTGTCCAAGACTCACTCCAAATAATAAACAGATCCCGGTGGCCCACAAAACTCCCTCCTCCCCCTCCCCCCTCTCACATCCCCCCCTCTCACCCCCGTCCTTTCTTGTCAACTGCGGGACAGATGAGACGCCCTCCCCGCCACCGACAGTTTCCAATGCCACCCGGTAGAGGGGGGAGCAAACCGCCAGAGTGTGGGCCCACACACGTTCTCCATCCCCCAGGACCCCCTCCCCCACCCCTCCTAGAACCCCTCGGAAGGGTTTTAATCCCTTCCTCCCTCTTCCTCTCTCTCCCCCGCACCATGCACGCAACCCACTCCCGGAGCGAACCTCTCTCTCAATGTATTATTTTTTTAATCTCCCTTGCGTTCATCCTCCACGGGTTCAACTTCCCCTTGGCACCGTCAGACACCCAAATTCCCTCCCTCCCTCCCTCCCACTCCCGCCCACTTCCTCCCTTCCACTCCTAACACGACGCCCACCTACCCCCACCCCTTCCCCCCACCTCCCGATGACATGCCGTGCGTGTCTATGGCGTACCACTTCTTCTATTGCTCATTCGCGGGCGGCCCTTCCATTCTCAAGCGCCACCGTTTTGCCGCCGCCCATTTCTGTACCCAGCATCCCATCTTCCTCCTATCTTTCCTCCTTTGCATTTCTAGCGATCCCCTCTCCATCGCTCCCTCACCATTCCTTAATTCCTCCCGCTTCCTCCTTTGTGCTTAACTTGACCTTCTCCTTCCTTCTCCACAACCACGTATCTGCGCAAAAAAGGCTCCAATCTTAGGTTCCTTGGATTATGTAACAATGTATTACACCGAATTAAGTGAAGATTTCTTACATCTTCCGCTTTCGTGTCGACCACTTTACAGGAAACTTAAATATTTATTTCGTTGGAGGATTTAGGCGCTACGCTAAATATTACTAGTATAGTATTAATTCGATTCTGCAGTTTTTTGTCGGGGGTGACCAAAGACATGGTGTCCACCGACCCGTTTGAAAGTGAAGGAATGTATGCTATGATACTTGCACGATAAAACCATAAACACAGTAATCAAACCGAAGTTAGGTTTGGTAGGTGATGGTAGAGCTCACCCAGTACTAAGCCCTATTTACGGTTTGTGAAATTCACACATCAGGGTAATAGGGGGGGGGGGGGAGTTCCTTTCCCATGGTTATGGTTTCCAAGAAAGTTTCTGGAACGTGAAAAATCACAAAGCTTCGGTTGAGCCGAGGGTGCCTAGAAGGCCCGGGAATCGAACTCTGGTCGGTAGTCCAACGCTCTACCCCCTGGACTACCACGACCTACACTTGCACGATGCTGTCACGTAAATAAAACTGACGTCCGCTGTTGCTGCTGTTTTTGTTGAATCATTTCATTGTATAGCTACATAAAACATTGAAAAACTTCCACGTGTAAGACAATAGATCCGATGTTTGTATGGAATCGGTGTTTGGGGGTAATATGGGTTTGAAGGAGGGGTGAGTCACAGAGGTGGGAAGGGCCACATCTCCGAGTTAACGTTGGTCAACTTAGACGCATAAATGAGGCTCCCTGGTTCGAACATTTCACCATAAACTCTCATAGGAACCATCGATCACATTGAATGGTCGCATAAGTACTAATGAAGTATCCCCCAATAACTGCGAATACATCTATAACGCATAAGGCATTTGAGGTCATAGATTGACATACGCATTTTTTGTGTAATAGCATTGATGGTTTCCGGCGTAACTTTATGGAATCGATTCATATTGGAAATGAAAGAATAGTAACTTTGTGATTCCACAGAAATTTTGTTTATTTCGATACGACCCGGGTTTCGACGTTCAACGTCATCTTCAGGTAACAACTCTTACAGACATCAATCTATATATACTACATCCCGCCCCTATTGGAATGTATATATATATATATATATATATATATATATAGATTGATGTCTGTAAGAGTTGTTACCTGAAGATGACGTTGAACGTCGAAACCCGGGTCGTATCGAAATAAACAAAATTTCTGTGGAATCACAAAGTAACTATTCTTTCATTTCCAAGTGTAATAGCATTATTTGCGCAATACTGGGGCTATTCATTTTACAACTCTTCTCACATTTTCCATTTCATACTGTCAGCATAATGATAAGAAACAAGCAGGGGGTTTTCAATTACACAATATTTTATTACTGCCGGCATCATTCCCAAATCAATCAAGGTGTGTATTTCTTAAAACGTTAAAAAAAACAAAATGAGATTAATTTTAACAAAAAAATATAATTGATTCAAAATTAAAGAGTATTTCATTCCATTGTTATAGTTTCAGGGTATAATTCTGGACTTCGCGAAGTAGGTACTATATATCCACTGTATCCAAGCGTTGGTGCAATGTATGGGCAATAATCGTACAAGATAATTGAAATAGCCGTGAGATAAAAGTTAAAAATCAGAATTCCTAATCAAGAAAGATTGAGCTAGGGTGAGGGTGTGACGAAATTTGGAAGAGTGGAAAAGACGGAATGAGGGGAAGTGGGAGGAGCGAAGTGATTCCGCGAGGTGCGACCAACGGCGGAGAGTGAGAGCTGAGGGAGAGCATTCAATGAATAGCACCAGTATCTCACGCACAGCCGCCAAGGAGGCGTATGGCAGGCTACGAAGGAATAGAAAAGCAATCTAATAACCTGAAATGCAACACTGATATCACACCTTTCATTTGGTGGACAAAAGCAGGTAAGTATGCGGGCGGGTTGGGCTTATAAGAATGGGTTTCGTTGGACAAGTTGTCGGAAAATATAATGAAAAAGTGAGAGGTGTAAATTTGCTTTACTTACAGCACGTTTCGAATGGGCGTCAAGCGTATGGGATACATGGGAGATAATATCAGTTGAGGAACTGGAATAGGTTTACAGAAAATACATTTGGTTTTTTAGAAATTGCTCCGAGAAGAGAGTGCGGGGAGGATTAAGACTCGGAGCCTCTTGGTCCTCGAGGAGAGAAAGCAAGGCACTCGCTAGACTCTTAGAAAGGTCAATGAAAACAGAGGTTTCTGTAGTCTTTTGCAGGAGAGCCACAGTAGAAATTAAAAAAAATATTATTGCAGCGAATTACAAAGGTAGATTAGGAAGACCACCGAGATAAAAGATGATAATTTCACAGACTCTGAATCAAGTCCTCCTCCTTCCCTCGACACTCAATCATACGAACTGCATTGCCTCGAGACCTCAAAGTAGTTACATTAACATGGATTCTAGAATTTAACGACTTGGCCAAGGGCAAACATTATTGTATGGAGAATGCGTGTGCAGGAGATTTGTGTATGAGGTACTACGAGTGTCATCCGGAAAGTAGTACCCGTTCGCGCCGCATGACGTGCTGACGACGCGAGTAGCCGCTGGACGAGGTCAGATAGCTCCAGTGGCTTGTCTGCCTTCTCTGAGCCAAGTTGCGTGACGCTAACATTGCCTGTGTTGTTTCTGTGATTGTTTACAATGTTTAAAAAAATTGAGAACGCCGCCAGTTGTGAAGTGAGGGCAGTGATTAAATTCCTCAATGCAAGAAACGTTCGCCCATGTGATATTCATCGCCAATTAAAGGAGGTGTATGGAGACAATGTAATGGACGAGTCGTCTGTTCGGCGGTGGTGTCGCAACTTCAACATGGGGAGGGGGAACACACACGACGATGAGCGTTCGGGGAGACCGTCTGTCATTACAGACCAACTGGTGAGCTCAGTTGACGAATTCGTGAGGAACGATCGGCGCGTCACAATTGATGATATCTGTGAGCATTTTCCCAATGTTTCTCGAACAATTGTTCATGAAATTGTTAAACACCATCTGCATTATGCAAAAATTTGTGCAAGATGGGTCCCTCGCATGCTTACAGATGAGCACAAAACCAAGCGTATTGCTGCAGCACTGACGTTTTTGGGACGTTATTCTGATGAAGGAGACTCTTTCTTGACTCGCATAATTACTGGTGACGAAACATGGGTTTGTTATGCATCACCTGAGAGTAAACGACAGTCAATGGAGTGGCATCATGCTCATTCACCAAACAAACCAAAAAAATTCAAGACAGTTCTGTCCACCAGGAAACTCATGGCAACCATTTTCTGGGATCGACGAGGTGTATTGCTTATTGATTTTATGGCCCGTGGAGACACTATTAATGCCAATGCGTATTGTGAAACATTAAAGAAATTACGGCGGGCAATACAAAACCGGCGGCGAGGTCTATTGTCTACTGGTGTCATTCTCGTTCATGACAATGCCAGGCCTCATGCAGCTGGGATAACACAAAAACTTTTGCAGCAATTCAAATGGGAAACTTTCGACCATCCACCGTATAGCCCGGACTTGGCCCCTTCAGATTTTCATCTCTTTACAAAGCTTAAAGACTTTTTGGCAGGAAAAAGATTTGACAGCGATGAAGAACTTAAAGAAGGAGTGACCCTGTATCTCAATGAGCTGGCGGCGAAGGACTATGCAGCAGGAATACAGAAACTTGTCACACGTTATGACAAATGCCTTAATTTGCTTGGAGATTATGTTGAGAAGTAGTTTAAAGTATCCTCTTTCAAAAAAATTTTTTATGTTTGTTAATATTTACTTTTGTGTCTTTATTTCACGAACGGGTACTACTTTCCGGATGACCCTCGTATTTATTCAGGTGAACGAATGTGAACTTTAACCTCTGCCTGCATCTCTAGGGCACACTCCCTCGAGTCATCTTGCGGCCTCTAGTAGAGATGAGAACCATTGCTTATCACCATTTACCTTCTTCTACGTTGCAACCCACGTACCCATTCTCTGCCGTGCCCTTCCTCCGCCAATCGCCTGTCAAAGCACGTTTGACGTTTACCCTTTCTATTGTTTATTGGCTGTATATATTATTCATGGAAGAATCGATCCTTTTGAGACTCCTAAAGAAAAAACTGTAGGATCGATCAACAGTTGAGCTATTTACGAACGTATTATTAAATATGCTTTCATGGAGGGTTCTTGGAGAAAGGTAGTTGTTCATAGGGCCCTTACTGATAAAATTGAGTATCTTTATATCTGCTATAGATGACATTTTACGTTAAATAGCTGATACAAGCGTAACGTTTGTTGACAACAATCACTTTGTTGATGAAATGCTGTAATGTCGATAGTCCGGTCGTTTTGTTTATGGTGAGTAATGGTCAAGTGAGATACTAGGGGTTGGGGTTTTCCAAATGGGTGGGAGAAGGTAGGGGGAAGCTATATATAACAAATATATATATATATAAATATTTTTGTCGTGCAAACAATGCACCTCATTCTACATAGGCGAATGCATTACCCCCTTATCCATCCGAATGAACAATCACCGCTACTCATGTAATTCTGCTTCACTCTCTTCTCTTCCTATCCCTTTACACGCAAGTTCACACAACCTATCATTTGACGAATGCTTTTCCCTAACAGTTCTAGAATCCCTACCCGATTCAACCACCAACATAGAGGTGAGAACTCGCGAATCCGCATACATCCTATATTTCCGATCCTTTAAAATTCCCACCCTTAACCGCCATCTTTAATTTCTTTCCCAAAAGTCCCTAAACCTTCCGCCCCCCCTCCCCTTCCCAGGCACTCTTCCCTCAAAACCTCTCAGTCTGACCTGAAGAAGGCCTCGGAGTAGGCAGAAAGCTTAAATCATCTACAGTGTGTCCTTTTACGTGTTATCTGCTTTATTCTGTGTTCTATTGTGCCGTCCAAAAGTTATATATAAAGATATATATATTTATTAGGTAATCTACCGGTTAAGGTAGGTTTTTGGATGGACACAACTATCAAATAAACATTTTGTGACTCCCCACCTAGCAAACTAATCTATATCAGGTCCCTCTTCATCTCGGTGTACTTCTTTCCTCCCTTCATCCCGTCCAACATCCCTATCCTGTTCCTACCCTTACCTCGTTTGCCCAACATTCTCCCCTCTATTACCCTCTTCAACATTCCACTACAACTCAATACGCCTTTCATCCATTTTTCCTGCCTCCAGAGGATTTCTCTCAACAAACCCCTCTCCTCCCCCACCATTTCTAGTACTTCCTCATTTGTTTTCCTTTCGGTCCATTTCACCTTCTCCATTCTTCTCCACTCCCACATTTCAAAAGCCTCCAATATACGTCTATTCTCCTGCTTCAGCGACCACGTTTCCACGCCGTACATAGCTACGCTCCATATCAGAGTTTTTACGAGTCTTGTCTTAACATCCCTACTCAACGTCCCCGTCATCAACTCCCTCCTCCTTGAGAAAGCCTCCTTGCCTAGCGCAATTCTTCTCCTTACGTCCCTACCACTTTGACCGTATTGGTCCAAAACACTTCCGAGATATGTAAACTGTTCTACCTGCTCTATTTTTTCCCCGCCTATTAAAATATTTAGCTTAGCCTTTTTCTTTCTGGAAAATCGCATAACCTTTGTTTTATTAATATTGATTCTCATCCCATATTTATCGCACTGAACCTCCAATTCAGTCAGCAATGCTTGCAACCCCTTGGCTGACTGAGCAACTAATGCTTGGTCATCAGCAAACCTAACCGATTTTACGAATTCCCCTCCGACTTTCATTCCTACCTCCAGTTCTTCCCATGCCTCTTTAATCATTTCCTCTACATATACGTTGAACAGTACCGGTGACGATGGTCAACCCTGCCTTACACCTCTTTCTAACACTGCCCATCCAGACTCTCCGTTCCCTACTCGCACCTGAGCAGTCTGAGACATGTACAGGTTGCGGATCAGTCTCCTGTCCCTCCAATCCATTCCTATTTTCTGCAATACACGCATTAATTTTTCCCAATTCACTCTATCAAACGCTTTTTCGAAATCTACAAAACAGGCAAAAACGTCCTGATTGTATTCTATATTCCTCTCGACTAGTGATCTCATTACTGCAATGGCATCACGCGTACCTCTTCCATTCCTGAACCCAAACTGATCATCCCCTTAGTAATCATTTGCCTTACTCTCTATACTTTTGTTGATGATCCTAATAATAACTTTGGCTGCGTGGGATATCAAACTTATTGTTCTGTAATCCTCACATGACGAAGCCTTTGCCTTTTTTGGAATAGGAACTAACACCGATCTCACAAAATCTTCCGGCCAGATTCCTTCCTCATAGATACTACGAATCAGTCCATATATGGCCTTTTTCCCACTTTTCCCTAACCATTTCAACATTTCTACAGGAATATTGTTCACCCCCACAGCCTTATTTGCTTTCATCTCCTTTAATGCCCTTTCTATTTCATCGTCGAGTTTTCCTGGACCTAAGCTATCTTCTTCTACGTCATGTTCCTTTTCTATGTCTAACCTTGTCGGCCTAAGTTCTTTACCATACAGTGTTTCTATATATTCCTTCCATCTCTCTTGGATTTTTCCTGGTTCAACTATTATCTTACCCCATTTATCTTTAACTGTTAGCACAGATCTTGCCTTATTTCTTCCCGATATAACCTTGCTGTATAGAGCACCAATTTCACCCTTCTTCTGTAAACTTTCCATATCCTCGCATTGCGTTTTCCACCATTCTTCTTTTGCTTTATTTGTGGCCCTTCTCAATTTATTGTTTAATTCTTTGTACTTCATTTGGCTAACTCTGTGTTTACATTTTTCTATCTTCTTCTCTCATCCATCTTTACAATCATCTCATCCGTTACCCATGGTTTCCTTATCCTTTTCCCGTTAACGGTTCCTATAGTGTCTTTAGCGGCTTCCAATATCCCTTTCTTGATACATTCCCATTTTTCTTCGATAGCACTCAGTTCTTTACCGTCAACCATCATTTTCTCTACAGCCTCCTGATACTCCTTCCTCGTTAATTCATTTACTGCTTCTAAATTCCATTTTTTAAACCGCCGCCCTTGCCTTATCTTCTTGAAACGAACATTACATTTCATAACAACTAAATTGTGGTCAGAGTCCGCATCCGCTCCTGGGAAACTGTGCGAATTTATCACACTGTTCCTAAACCTGTGCCTAACCATAATATAATCTAACTGATACCTTTCTGAGTCACCTGGCATTTTCCATGTATACCTACGCCTTTTGTGGTGTCTAAACCATGTGTTAGTGATGACTAACCCCTGTCTCCTGCAGAATTCAATTGCTTTCTCCCCGCGTTCATTCCTCGTGCCTAACCCATAGTCCCCCACCTCACCACCATCTCTTCCTTCGCCTACCGTCGCATTCCAATCCCCCATCACTATCAAATGTTTCCCTGCAGGAACACTCGCGATGATATCCTCTAACTCATCATACATCCTATCGACTTCTTCCTCCTTGTGGTTGCTCGGTGGCATGTATACCTGAATAATGACCAAGTTCGTCGGCTCTGCTTTAATCTCTACGAGTAAAATTCTATCTGTCGCTTGCTCTGTGTTGACTACGCTTCTTCCTACCCCTTTATTTAAAATTACGACAACCCCTCGTTGGCTCTCATCCCGGCCGCTGTATATTACTCTATAATTGTCACTCCAGTAATCCCCGCTATCCTTCCATCTCACCTCGCAGAGGCCTAAAACATCTATGTTACCTCTTTCCATCTCTCGCTTAATATTTTCTAATTTGCCTCTCCTCAACATTGTCCTGACGTTCCAGGTTCCTATTCTAACTACTTTCGCCTTCTTCTGAGTCTTCTGTCCTCTTGAAGTTATTTCTTCCCCGCAAGGGTTTCGTGGGATGACGACCGCGGAAGCCTACCAGGACTCATATTATCTATAGTGCCCATAATAATATTCTTGGGAATCACAATTGAGGTGGTTTCCCGTTGCCTTCCTCAATAGTGTTTTTAACGTGACACCATCACTTAATGGCCGCCCCACTGGGGTCAGACGCCATTGCAGCCGCCTCACTGAGGAACAGACGCTGCGTGGACTACCTTTCGTCTGGCTCCTAACCTTCGACCTATCTGGCATGGGTGACCCTTCCAGGAGTAATTATTATTACTCCCGCCAGCACAGCTCTAGGGGTCGTCGGAACACACAAGCCCTTCCACCACGACAAGGTTGTAGTCCATGGGAGGGATATATATATATGATGCGGATATATATATGATGTACGATATATATGATGACAAATATATATATATATATATATATATATATACACACACACACTTGAAAATCCCGCCATACGGCGCACAAATATTCATTCAAACATAGAAATAGGTATAAGGAAAGGGGATAGGAAAACACATAAAAGGCGAACACAGGACATGTGGGGAAGGCGGTTTTTGAGCAGATCACGAAAGTAAAAATATTTCCTTATCTGGGATTTGAACCACGGGCCTTCCACTTGCCGGGCGGATGCTCTACCACCTAAGCTAATAAGGAAACCTGATTTACATTGAGATCTGCGATCTTATAAAGCGCCAAAGTGCTCCGATAAGGAAATATCGCTGGCCGGACGCGGGCGACTCGTTTTCGAAGCCTGTCGAGCACTTGGACGTAAAATGCAGCATTTACAGTTTGTCGTTCAGGTACAAATTCGTAGTGGACGACTCCCCTTTTCTCAAAATAGACAATGAATATCCTCTGCCGCAGTTCTGTTCCTAATTCCTCTTGAGAAAGGTGATTGCACCACCGAAAATTCGAGAACTAGTGAGTCCCTTTTTTGTGTGTTTTGGTTTCTGTGTTTGGTGTGACTAATTAGTGAGCTTCTTTATATATATATATATATATATATTTTTTTTTTTAGAAGCAGTAAATGGATTAACGAGGAAGAAGTATCAGCAGGCTGTAGAGAAAATGATGGATGATGGTAAAGAACTGAGTACTATCGAAGAAAATTGGGAATGTATCAAGAAAGGGATAATAGAAGCCGCTAAAGACACTATAGGAACCGTTAACGGGAAAAGGATGAGGAAACCATGGGTAACGGATGAGATGATTGCAAAGATGGATGAGAGAAGAAGATGGAAAAATGTAAACACAGAGTTAGGCAAAATGAAGTACAAAGAGTTAAACAATAAATTGAGAAGGGCCACAAGTAAAGCAAAAGAAGAATGGTGGAAAACGCAGTGCGAGGATATGGAAAGTTTATAGAAGAAGGGTGAAATTGGTGCTCTATACAGCAAGGTTAAGTTATTGTAGGGAAGTATGAACGCAGGATCTGTGCTAACAGTTAAAGATAAATGGGGTAAGATAATAGTTGAACCAGGAAAAATCCAAGAGAGATGGAAGGAATATATAGAAACACTGTATGGTAAAGAACTTAGGCCGACAAGGTTAGGCATAGAAAAGGAACATGACGTAGAAGAAGATAGCTTAGGTCCAGGAAAACTCGACAATGAAATAGAAAGGGCATTAAAGGAGATGAAAGCAAATAAGGCTGTGGGGGTGGACAATATTCCTGTAGAAATGTTGAAATAGTTAGGGAAAGGTGGGAAGAAGGCCATATATGGACTGATTAGTAGTATCTATGAGGAAGGAATCTGGCCGGAAAATTTTGTGAGATCGGTGTTAGTTCCTATTCCAAAAAAGGCAAAGGCTTCGTCATGTGAGGATTACAGAACAATAAGTTTGATATCCCACGCAGCTAAAGTTATTCTCAGGATCATCAACAAAAGGATAGAGAGTAAAGCAAATGATTACTTAGGGGATGATCAGTTTGGGTTTAGGAAAGGAAGAGGTACGCGTGATGCCATTGCAGTAATGAGATCAGTAGTGGAGAGGAATATAGAATACAATCAGGACGTTTTTGCCTGTTTTGTAAATTTCGAAAAAGTGTTTGATAGAGTGAATTGGGAAACATTAATGCGTGTATCGCAGAAAATAGGAATGGATTGGAGGAACAGGAGACTAATCCGCAACCTGTACATTTCTCAGACAGCTCCAGTGCGAATGGGGAACGAAGAGTCCGGATGGGCAGTGTTAGGAAGAGGTGTAAGGCATGGTTGCCCATTGTCACCGGTACTGTTCAACGTATATGTAGAGGAAATGGTTAAAGAGGCATGGGAAGAACTGGAGGTAGGAATGAAAGTCGGAGGGGAATTCGTAAAATCGGTTAGGTTTGCTGATGACCAAGCATTAGTTGCTCAGTCAGCCAAGGGGTTGCAAGCATTGTTGAGTGAATTGGGGGTTCAGTGCGATAAATATGGGATGAGAATCAATATTAATAAAACAAAGGTTATGCGATTTTCCAGAAAGAAAAAGGCTAAGCTAAATATTAAAATAGGCGGGGAAAAATAGAGCAGGTAGAACAGTTTACATATCTCGGAAGTGTTTTGGACCAATACGGTCAAAGTGGTAGGGACGTAAGGAGAAAAGTTGTGCTAGGCAAGGAGGCTTTCTCAAGGAGGAGGGAGTTGATGACGGGGACGTTGTGTAGGGATATTAAAACAAGACTCGTAAAACTCTGATATGGAGCGTGGCTATGTACGGCGCGGAAACGTGGTCGCTGAAGCAGGAGGATAGAAGTAGATTGGAGGCTTTTGAAATGTGGGTGTGGAGAAGAATGGAGAAGGTGAAATGGACAGAAAGGAAAACAAATGAGGAAGTACTAGAGATGGTGAGGGAGGAGAGGGGTTTGTTGAGAGAAATCCTATGGAGACAGGAAAAATGGATGAAAGGCGTATTGAGCGGTAGTGGAATGTTGAAGAGGGTAATAGAGGAGAGGTGGTTGGGTAAGCGAGGAAAGGGCAATAACAGGTTAGGGATGTTTGACGGGATGAAGGGAAGAGGAGGTACACGGAGATGAAGAGGGACCTGATGTATATTAGGTTGGTGGATTGGGTTTCGTATGGAGTTACAAAATGTTTATTTGATAGTTGTGTCCATCCAAAAACCTACCTTAACCGGTAGTTTACCTAATAATAAAATAATATATATATATATATATATATATATATATATATATAGAGAGAGAGAGAGAGTGACTAGACGCGGTGGTCTAGCGGGTAGAGCGGTCGACTGCTGACCGGAGGGTCCCGCGTTCGATTCCCGGGCAAGGCACTTTGGGCACCTGCAGCTCCACCCAAGCTAGTTGATTTTTCGGGTACCAGATCTTCCTGGGAAACCATAACCGGCACAGGGAAATTGGGCTGAAACTGGCCCCTCTACCTTAATGTGTGAATATTCACACGCCGTATAGGGCTTGGTACATGGGTGAGCTCTACCATCACCTACTAAACCGAACTTCGGGTTGATTACTGTGTTATATATATAATATATATATATATATATATATATATATATATATATATATATATATATATATATATATATTTATATTTATATACACACACCTCGTATAGATATAGGATCATCAAAAAAACGACAGAGAGTAGGGCAAATGATTACTTAGGGAATGATCAGTTCGGATTTAGGAAGGGGAGAGGCACGCGTAATGCCATTGAAGGAATGAGGTCACTAATCGAGTGGAACATAGAATATGAGAGCAGGACGTATTTGCCTGTTTCGTAGATTTCAATAAAGCGTTCGATAGAGTGAATTGGGAAAAACTAATGCGTGTATTGAAGAAAATAGGAATGAATTGGAGGGACAGAAGAGTGATCCGCAATCTTTACATATCTCAGACTGATCAGGTACGAGTGGGGAACGGAGAGTCCTGATGGGCAGTGTTAGGAAGAGGTGTAAGGCAGGGTTGCCCATTATCACCAGTGCTGTTCATCGTATAAATGGAGGGAAAGATTAAAGAGGCATGGAAGAACTGGAGGTAGGAATAAAATCGGAGGGGAATTCCTAAAATCGGTTAGGTTTGCTGATGACCAAGCATAAGTTGCTCAGTCAGCCAAGGGGTTGCAAGCATTGCTGAGTGAATTGGAGGTTCAGTGCGATAGATATGGGATGGGAATGAATATTACATTGCTTGAAGAATATCAAATTCCGTGAAAGCATTCGTATGGAGTCTGGCACTCAATGGATCAGAAGTATGGGCCGTCGGAAAAGTAGACAAAAACTAGAATCCTTCGAAACATGATGTTGAAGGAGGATGCTTAAGATCAAATGGACGGATAAAATTAGAAATGAAGATGTATACAGAAGAATAGAAGAAGAACGGACCTTAAAGACAAGAAGCATGGACCGCAGAGAAAGGAATGCCATACGGATTGGCCACACCCTGAGGCACAATGGTTTCGTGAGGAATATAATAGAAGGAAAAACAGAGTGAAAAGTCCCAAGAGGAAGGCCAAGGGATAAATACCTGGGACGAATGAAGAAGGAAGTACATTGCAAAAATACCAGGAAGTAAGCCAATTAGCATCGGATAGGGTAGGATGGTGGGCTGCTGTCAACCAATCTTAGGATTGAACGACCAATGATGATGAATAGTTCCTTAACGGTATCTGTACGAAGTTGTATCGTGGTAACTATTGAATATGTTATTTTACGGTTTCATTTGCTATCTCTGTTTGACACACGTCGAAATGCTTCAAGTTCGGGAGAGGTGTAAAATGTAAGGCCGTCCGTGGATATTTGAGCCGAATTGTCAGGGATGGGCAGCGAGGCCAGGGCCAGGTGGAGCGCATTCTAGGCACTGGAAGAGGGAGAGGCATCCTGCGTTTTGGTCCCCGAAGATGGCAACCGCGCGATTATGCTAATTCGACTGTCCGCTTCCGCATTGGAGCGATTGATCGCCGCGGGAAACGCCAATCAGGGGCGCAGCTGACAGGCAGACATATCCGAGCAACCCTTCTTCATCCCTCGAGAGGCAGAACACAGCGGAAGAAACTCTTCTCCAACCCCGGCTCCCACATAATTGGTCGATCGACAAATCCAGGGGCCGACTGTGTCGATGACTGTTCATTGCTACGGAGCACTTGTATTTCTTGTCGAAATGGTTTTGAATTCAATGTTGGAATTCAGATAAAGATTATCGTTCGCGGGAACGACGCCTGATAGTTCGCTTCGGCCGATTTTTTTTTATTAGATGACATATTGGCGACAATGAAAAGGAAAATAGAAAAAGGCGAGTTGGAAACTTGTAACTACCCAATTAGTTTTATCATTCCTTGCAGATGATTCATCCAATCTGCGATGCATTGACTGACACAATATCACCATTGGTCTCATTTCGGCCTGTCATCTCAATTATGAGTGCATTTCGGAATCCCATCTTCTGAGCAATAAAATAAAAGGGGTCAATCAAAACAAAATTATGATAAACACTACGCCAAAGTTCTACTCTGAAGTGGATATAAATTAATTAGACATTAAATAAGACTTCGCCAAGATCATTAAAGAAGTGAGTGGGTTCCGTTGCCCGGAAAGTAAAATAGCAAATAATCTGAGAAGCTCTTTAAAGCGATTATAAGTGGAACTAAGAGTTTATTCAATGAGATGAAAAACTTCGAGAGCGGCCTTCAAAATATGAGTACGACTAAAGATGATGCATTCGCAAAAAGTGATGATAACGAGTTTTTTAGGTTGCAGTAGATGGGAACGTACCTATCATTGACACTGTTTCGATCGCCAATGGTGTCGGAATGAAAACAGGAGGAGTGCTTGAATCTTTCTCGGTGATTCTGAATCTCTATTTCCCTGTGTTTGCCCTCATATAATAGGAATTAGACCATAATGACTAATTTCCTCTTTGGTGTCACGAGGGTCACATCACTTCTCAAAAGATCTCCCATGCTTTCAGAGACTTAATCTTATTTATTTAATAGTGACTGAAACATTAGGTTGTGGTTTTATATCGCTTTAGACACTCTTGCGTTGAATTGGCGTCGAACGTTTGAGATTTTGCCCAAAAGGGTTTCGGACGCCGAAACTGAACAAGTTACAGTAATATGTATCACGTATTGTCATGTATTCTAATAAATGTTATAAAAATATTCATAAATATAAATATATATAAATGATTATTATTAGGAACGAATAGAAATAGCCGCATTCTCATTAGCAAGCTTAAGGACGAGAGCCGCTGGAAGAACGAAGATTAATTGCAAATGCATGATAGTATAACTATTAGATACATAGGACTCTTGGCAATCGCACAGGGAGGGAAAACGATTGCAGTCCCGAAAGGTCGCGTTGAGACCGCGAGCCAGGGGTGACAAGAGCCGTGGGGTCCAAGCGCGCGAGTGGTGCCCTTTACACTGCGTACGTGTGCTTAACAACGAGAGGGCGTCTTCCACGGACCCGTTCGATCCATGACGCCCGTGCAGGGTGACGTAGACATTCTTGGATGGAGCGCTCGGGAGGGGAGGGACAGCGGAGTGGAGGGACGCGTTGTGTCCACAGTAGAGAACGGGAGCTGCCACAGCCACCCATCATTCCCCCGCCCAAAAAACCCACGCCACGCTCTAAGCCCCCGAAACTATTCCCGCCCCCAACCGACCGGGGAATCGGGTTCTCCGGGAGAGGAGCTTTCGAGTGGTGTGGTGTTCTTGTGCGGCGGGAGCGGGGGGGGGATCTTCCTTTGAAGCGAGGGGCTGGGAGGTGGTTCGGGCGGGATGGATGCTCTGTCGGTCGGGGCATTAGAAGATCCCCCGTGTTGGTCGAAGGGGGGCGAGGGGAGGGGCGGGATCGAATGCATGCACTCGCCCACCCCTGAATCGCCGCATCGCGACAGTCGATCGCGAGTTGACGGAATTCGGAATCGCGATTGAGGGCCGCTCGTTTCCGCCGCTGCTGTCGACCCCGAGTCGGACACAAACATTTGGAATGCGAGCGCCGCGACCGGAGAGCGATGAAAGTAAAATGCAGGCCCGTGCGCCACGCCAAGAGCGAGCGTGGCGAGAGGTGGCTGGCGGGCGAATCCGGCGGAAGGCACACTTGGCTTTGTCTTCTTCCTGATGCTTGCCCACCACGCTCATTCGGCTGCGACCGAACTGGCCGACGATGGACAACGTCCGTCACTCACCCACGCGGGTGATATATTTCCCCTGACGACGAACTTGAAGCTAGTTGATGATTAGCAATAAATACAAATCAATTGAATCGAAGAATATAGGGACAGATTACATGGCCTCTCGAGAGTAATCTCAGCATGTTGTGTCCAGAACCAGGGAATTCAATTTAATGTGCAACAGTAAACTTATCGAACCAAATTTTTGGGAATGACATTTTCCACGCTTATTTCCCCATTTTGATAATGCCTTCTTTGGCAAAATTTATCTTTATTGCTTATGCAAATTGATAGATGCACACATGCCAAAACAAGTAATTCCCATTATTTCACCTCAAGCGACTTGTATAACCAATAAAGCTAATGTAAACAAAAATGCCAGGACCGTCAACTTGTCATTTTTTTGTTTACATTGATTCACGCAATTCCTTGTATATTTTTATCTTAAATCTTAATAAATGTTCGGTGGTAAATGTCTTTAAAAGATCCACGGGATTAGTTTAAAATTAGCTGGAGTTGACCTTGAAGTAGTTGATACGGTGAAATACCTAGGTGTTACATTCACTAAAGACTTAACTTGGGGGACCCATATACGTAAAGTCTGCGGGCAAGCATATAAAAAATTAGGATTTATTAGACGCATTGTCGGCAGAAGTGACTCCAAGGTCAAGGAACGTTGTTATCACGCTCTTGTAAGGCCCCATTTAGAATATGCATGTAGCGTATGGGATCCGTGTGAAAAAGGCCTCATTCGGGAAATTGAGAAGGTCCAACGCCGGGCAGCTCGTTTCGTGGAAAACTGTTACGATAAAACGAAAAGCGTCACTGAAATGGTTATGGAGTTGGGATGGGAATCATTGGAAGAAAGACGACTCAATGCTAGGTTAAACTTACTAAATAAATTCGGATCCGCATGTTTCAGCACCGAGGTCTCGAAAATTATTCGCGCTCCAACATACATTGGTCGCTTGGATCATGTGTACAAAATTCGGGAAATAGATGCCAGGACCAGCAGACTCAAGGACTCCTTCTTCCCACGGACAATAGGAGATAACAACTGTAGGGTCACACTCGGAGATAACAAAAATACCACTTGCCATCCTCGGCGTCTAGGTAACAATTAGTTAAACTCAATTGCATGCACTTTCACTAACCTCCTGTGTGTTGTGTCAAAACTCTTCCCGCATGCCATTAAGTAATGTATTGCTGTTAACAGTATTGTTTTCTCTTCTTTTGCTACCCTAAATTTCCACTTCCATCCCTTGTCCCTCTCCGTGGGTGTGCCCTCCTTTCACCTGCAGCGTTAGGCCAAATTCCTCGTCTTGAGTAGGAGAGATTTTTTTGCGGAACGTTCTTGTAGTGGTGGTAATTCGCCTGGCTACTTGCTAGAAACTAGCTTGAACGTTCGTGATTAATTTCTTATAATAAATATTGCTTACTTTTGTATTGTCTAGTCATGGAAGTAGTATCTCTGAGATGTAATTTATTTTGAAATTTTCAGTCAACTAAAATTGAGAGAATATATGACTGTTTTAAGCATAATATATATTTATTTGAATTTACTTTTCATTTACTATGAAAAGTGGATCAAAATAATGCTGTTACTTGGAATAACAAAAGTTGGGAAAATGCAACGACTTACAGGTTCCTAAATTATTGAATCCCATGCGTAGAAGGATCTCTGTTGAATCCAGAGCAATTGAAAAAATATATTTAATAATAATGTCACCTGTCATGCATCAAGTTACCACTATTTTAATGTGCCGTAAGTAACATTCGAAGTTAAAGAATTCCCACGGTGTGGGGTGCAGCGGCAGATATATTTTCGTCCAAAGAAGACCCAAAGGAACAAGTCGTAGATTGTACACTCAATATATATATGGACGCCGCATGCCATGGCGGAAGCATTCCGCTTATGTGCGTCAATTTGGAGGAATGTAATATTTTGGGGGTTCCTTTACTCCCTTCCTGCACCATCGTTGGTAAACGCGGCATGTTTTTGTTTTCTAACAGTTTATGTTGTGTCTATAATTGTTTTTTCAAAGCCATCCCTACCCAGGTTATCAAATGCTATCAATTCCGCCTATTCCGTTCCTACAATACGTGTTTTATTACGAAACGTTCTCTTCAAATCCTGTCATATTCCCAATTTGAGTCGCACTGGGTGTCCTTTGGCGTTTGGGCTACATTTTACCTTTCCATTTCGATAGAAACAGCAAAATCAGACCATGCACCTGCCGTAAAACTACGACTTCGCCGTTGTCTCGGTGGATGGCGCCGGGCCTCCGTCCCCATCGTCCCGAGGCGCCTCGCATTCCGCCGTGCAGGGTGGGGAGTGACCTTCTCGTCGTGTCTGGAACCATTACTTCAAGCACCCCACCCATCCTCCCGTGCACCGCGGCGGCGAGCAGATTACCGGGGTGAGGGGGGATTATGAATTGGCGGTGAAGGCGCACACGGCCGAGGGAAAGTCGGTGCTGGGAGCGGGGCTCCGTCTCGGATGAAACACGATACCCCTTTAGCGCGGGTTGCACGAGTGGATTTAATATCCCAGATAGTTTCCATGCCTTTTCCACCTGCCTTCTTTTCTTAGGCCGGGGTGTGGTGTATAGTTCGAGCAGATTCCTTGGCGGCTTTTTTAAATGCATGGATGAGTCAGTCGAGAGTGCTCAGCGACACAGGGAATGACGGAGGCATCCCTCGTATTACATTTCCCTACATTTTCAAATTCGTTATTGGTTTAAAAAATAACACAGGCACTCAGGGCATTTCTCTTTGAGATTCTTCGTGGATGTTGTGGGAAAGCTGTAAGGATTAACAGACAACCTAAAGGAAGAGGAGGGAACATTTGGGATCATATTCTAAAGGTGGTGCCGTTGCAGCCATTGGCCTCTCTCCGTTGCACTTGATCTTTTTTCATTGATTTTACCAACAAAGAGAATCGTTTTTTCACCAGATACAATACCGGTGAATGGACCGGCCATCGCAAACTGCTGGGTGCTTCATCATGACAACACGCCGTGCCATGGCGCGCTCGTCGTCAACAGCTCCTGGCCAAATACGGCGTTGCCACGTTGCCGCACCCGCCCTATTCTCCCGATCTGGCACCACCGGACTTCTTCTTCTTCCCCCTGTGGTCATCAACGGCATCCCCAAAGAAAATTTCCAGCCGGCGTAGGGGGAATGGGAGCAACGTTATACTAAGTGTGTAGCAGCTTAAGGAGCATACATTGAAGATTATTAAGTCGATGTAAGTATATCGTCAATAAAATTCTTGTATAAAAATCATTCCTACCACTTTTGGGTGCAATCCTGTTAGCTCCCAGGTTGGCAACAATATTGATTATTTGCAGACGGAAGTAACTTTCAGAGAAATAAGGGCACCGGCAAAAAGCCTGCTACTCTCTAGCCATTTAGACCGGGCATACGAGGCTGAAATGTAGTGCACACATACTTGGAGACCACAAACAAAAACAAAAAGCAAGATCGGTCAAAAAGTACATCAAAGCACGATTCTTAAGTTTCAAAATCATACATTTATTTCTCAACGTAGTCACCGTTAAGGCAAACACATTTCTCCCAACGCTTAACACGTTTTTTCATTCTATCACTGAAAAACTCTTTCGACTTTTCTCGAATCCAAGACTTGACAGTTGCCTCGTCAGAGGTGTAGTGAGGTGTCTCTTGAGTCGAGGAAAAATATAAAAATCGCAAGGCGCCAGATTAGGGGAATGAGGAGGATGTGGAATCGGTTCAAATATCAGGTTTCGCAGAGCCTCTCCAGTTGCGCGCGAGATGTGTGGACGAGCGTTGTGATCATGTTGCAAGATTATTGACGCCAGGGTGCCTTTTACACGACAAACTCGACCAATATGGTTTGCGATACGCTTTTGAGTGATTTCACCGGTCACTTTTTAAAAAATTTCGACAAGTTTACGATGTTTATCTTCTGTGCCAGTGATCGGACATCCGCTGCGTGTTTCATCAACAACTATGACTTTTCCAGGCTCGCATCCGCAATATTTTACTGCCCATCGACTTAAAGTAGACATATCATCAGCATCGCCACCATAAACAGCCTTTAAACGACGAAGAACCTCAGTAGGAGTCTCTTTTTCGGCAGTTAAAAATTCGATGACAGCACGCTGTTTAACTCTCAGTGACACAGTACTGGGACATGTCTCCATATTTCCGCTTCTGGAAAATACACTGCAATGTAATGACTTCAAACCTGCGCATGCGTGTTGAGAAGGAATGTTACATCCACATGCCACCAGGAGTGCGTCTGGAGGTCATTTTCCTTGTGGTCTACAGGCATTTGTGCATGTGTGTGAAAAGAGAAACAAAACATTGTGTATAAATTAGATGAGAGTTAATTTAGGCACTAGGATACATGAAATATTCGAGTGAGGCATTGAAATCGAACCTTTCTTAGAGTAAACGCATCGGAAGAAGAACATGAGGGTCAGCCATAAAGGAGTCAGTTGTCATTAGTCGGGTTTCAAAATCTTCAACGAAATTGCCAGAAAAAGTGTTGCTACGTTTTCTTTACGGGACGTTTAGGATACGCGGAGAGCATCTGGAATCCATGGGAGAAATGTTATTTGAGAAATTATAGACGGTTTAGAGAAATTCCTATGGTTTAGAGAAACTCGAGTCGAGAAGCATTTTCTAAGGAATAGATATACTAAAAAAAGTTTGTACTTATCCACATATTTTTATTCTAAGGCACAACGCGTTTCGCTGACTTGCGGAATCATCAGGCACAAATTTACTTAACCAACAGTGCGAAAATATATACGCTCATATATGTACATCTACATAATACCCCGCAAGCCGCCGCAAGGGCGTGTGGCGGGGGGTGTTAGGTCACCACCCAAAAAAGGAAAAAAGAAATACCGCATTCAAAACCAACACACACATGCAAACCCCAATCCACAGCAGTGCACACATTCATCGTAACATCCCATCATTCGACGCGCATGCAAACACACATCTACCTCCCTTCACTCCACAAGCATGCAAGTACATACGCTTAACTACAACAAATAATTTTACCCCAGGATGCAGCAAGAAATTAATCACGAACGTTCAAGCTAGTTTCTAGCAAGTAGCCAGGCGAATTACCACCACTACAAGAACGTTCCGCAAAAAAATCTCTCCTACTCAAGACGAGGAATTTGGCCTAACGCTGCAGGTGAAAGGAGGGCACACCCACGGAGAGGGACAAGGGATGGAAGTGGAAATTTAGGGTAGCAAAAGAAGAGAAAACAATACTGTTAACAGCAATACATTACTTAATGGCATGCGGGAAGAGTTTTGACACAACACACAGGAGGTTAGTGAAAGTGCATGCAATTGAGTTTAACTAATTGTTACCTAGACGCCGAGGGTTGCCAGTGGCATTTTTGTTATCTCCGAGTGTGACCCTACAGTTGTTATCCCGTATTGTCCGTGGGAAGAAGGAGTCCTTGAGTCTGCTGGTCCTGGCATCTATTTCCCGAATTTTGTACACATGATCCAAGCGACCAATGTATGTTGGAGCGCGAATAATTTTCGAGACCTCGTTGCTGAAACATGCGGATCTGAATTTATTTAGTAAGTTTAACCTAGCATTGAGTCGTCTTTCTTCCAGCGATTCCCATAGGCTATATAGGCTAGAAATATTACATACACTCCTAAAAGGATTAAAAAAGGACGCTCTCTAGCAAATGGAGATAAGAAGACACTTGGCAAACCCTAACACGACCCTTTGTACCGAGCAATTGTTCCCGCCCCCCTCCCCACTCCTTCCTGAGAAAATAGCCTGGAATTGGTAAAACAAACCCCTCAACGCACCCGATCGCCCCCACCCCTCTCATGCCCTTCCATCCCTCCCACTCTGTCCTGAGTTCTCGCACTCTTTGTTAAGTACATTTGTGCCTGATGATTCCGCAAGTCGGTGAAACGTGTTGTACCTTTTCCTAAAAATATGTGGACAAGTACAAAGTCTTTTTAGAATGATTATCAAATGCTTCCACGAAGTGAAGCTTGAATAAGTAGAATATAAAAAATAGAGTGAGCGTGGCGGGAACGTTGGAGGAGTTCGTTTGCCAGTCAGTGCTTTTTTATGCGAAGAGAATATGGAGACACTGACACTTAGGACGAAACTGAACTAAGAACAAGGGTATAGGACACCTAAGTTTTCTTTGGACCCAGAGAAAATCAATAAAGCGGCAAATGACAGCTTCGAGGGTCAGTTAAAATAAAAGAGTTTGACACTCGAATCAAGAACTCTCTAATTACGCCTAGTTCGACGGATCTTCATCCGTCGAACTAGGCGTAATTAGAACGAAGTCGAAACCAAGCGCCCTTGAAAACTAGTTAAAATATTGATGGATTTGGCAGACATCTATTTCATGATGCCCATAGGCATCTAACACCTCCCGCCACACTCCCTAATGGCAGATTGCGGGGTATTATGTAAATGTCCGTGTAAGTTAATGAGTGTAATTTTGAAACATAAGAACATAAAGATGGGTTCATATTTCTGCGAGCGTGAGCGGCGTCCCAATGTCCCTCCGACACTCGACCTCACAGCGGCTTGCGTGGTGGTGCTGGCATGTGGTGCACGTGCAGATGACAGCACCACTATAGCGTTCTAACGAGTGTTTTTTCGTGAGCGCATGTTCAGTAATCCACGAGATATTCGATACGAAGTGAAAATCACGGCGATTTCATCATGCTGCCGTTTTATTAGCATTCAAGAGTGTTGGTGAATCCTTTTTAGTCTGTAGGCATGTTTTCTACCTTTCAAACGACACGCCATTCACAGCCCCATTCGATTCGGGATCTGTGCACCGCTTATAAGCAAGGATTAAGCGAAAGTCTAGCTAGCGAACCCCAGTGGAGGCCTCCGCTATGCCCATCGCCCCGCTTGCTATTTAAAAAAGTACCCAACACAAATTTGTGAGCAGATATTTAAGAGACATTTTTTCCTTCCTCAATTTGGACGTTAAATGCTTTTGCCTTTCTTTCGTGAGGGGGCGGGCGGCCTTGATCAACGTCCGCTCCCGTCCCGCCCCCTTCTCCCGCGTCACCTCTTACCACCCCCCCTGGGTGTGGTGCGGTCGGGTTGCCAGGGGAGAGGGATGATGGAGAGAGGAAGCAAAGGTGATGTCCGGGGATTAACGTGAAAGATGTCGGCTGGAGATATGACGAGGGTCCCGCCCCCCATTTCGGGGGCACGCAGAAGAAGAAAGGAGATCTGACCCCTCCCTCCCATCGACCACTTGCCCCCTCACAAATCCTTCGCTCGCCCTCGGGAGTAGCAGGGTGGGCGGGTGGGTAGGGGGCGTGTGTTCTCGGTCCATCGTGCTTGCTGGGGGGAGAGAGAGGGAGCAGAGAGGCGGGGACACGCCCCCCTCGCCCCGCAACTGCCCCCGCCGTGAGGGGATGTCGCAGTGGTGACTGAGTGAGTAGGTCACCCGCCCGCCGCCGCCGCCTTAGTGACTGCTGGCTGCCATTCTGCGTCGCCCTCCTCCCGGGAGTCCCCCCCTGGAGATGGGAGTCGCAGCAGCCACGGAGGAGTGCCCTTGTTGTTGTTTCTGATCGTGGAGGGAAAGGGATTCTTCAACACGTCGCTCTCTTCGACAGCAAACTTCCCTCTCCTCTTCTCTCGGTGAGGGCGGATTATTATGTCTTCTCGGACCCAGGGATTGACACTCCAATTGTTTATGCTTACTATTTGGCATTATAAGTGATAATTTTTAATTGCTAAAAAGCAATGTTTCATGGTGGGAGACCTATCTCGTGGTTTAAGGCAATTATTTAGAAATTTCTTTTAATTTCCGCGCTTTCCAGTGGTTCGTCTCGTGTTCGATTAGAATATAAAATTGATGCTCATGTGCATACAATGTAGTTTTTGTAACATTATTCACATTATGTTTGAATGTTCATTCTTCGCTAAATAATATCAAAGCATATTGGAACTGGATAGCAAACGCACCCGGTGTAACTCACCCCAGGGTTGCACGATCCCCACTGCTCTCTCTCCCTGCTCGACCTCTCCATCGAAGGCCTCCTCTCTTCCTCCCCACCCCCTCTTTGTCGCACTACATGAAGACAAGGTATACAAAATACCGGTCTCCATTTTTTCCTGATATGCGTGCGTGAAGTGCTGAATTCAGACCGTTGTCGGTGGGCGCATGATCGTAGATCGTATTGGCATTGGTAAAACGATGACCGAGCAGAGGACCATTATATCACTGATAATTTGACGATGATAAATATCCACGATAAACTGTATCATTGAAGCAATATCTGAAATACTATAAATCTATTTCCGAGAAATGTCAAGATACTTTTTATACAAACCATGTTTATTTGTATGATTTAGATAGCATGAGTGAGTCCCTTAGGGAGATACGGTCATCGTAAGGAGTGCGTAAGTATGCTCATAGTTCATTCTTTTAAACTTCTGCATTTTTGGTTAAAAGTTTAGTACAAGGCTGATTCCTGCTGAAATTAAAATGAGACACTATTTAACGTTTTTAATTTATTTTATGCTACGGCACGACTGCTATGTTATCATTTTGGTCATCCTCGTAAATGATTTACCCACAGATTAAGGTCGTAAATTCGTTCGGAACTTATTTACAGACGCAATAAAAAAGAGGTCAAGCTGGTCATGTAATAGAAACGGGTAAGCGATGGTATTGATTGAAAGGATGCTCACGAGGTTCCTTCATCGTTGTGGAATATTGAAATATAATGTATAAGACGAAATAATGGAAACATTACGTCCTATTGACTCTAACATTGGCGAGAAATTCACACGAATTGAATTGAAGATTGATTGCAAATGAAGATCGTCCGAAACATTCCTTGACAGGTAGGTTTCCAATGCAAACCCCTCCCTCTCCCGCCTCTCTGCCCACTTCCTCGAGGGCACTGAATCTTCTCTCCAGAAGGTTTTCTTTTCGTGTACTTCCGTTGCAGGGAGACTGAAATTCGAATAGATTCTCTCCAACGCTTAACTTCGTAAGATTTTTCACAAATCTGACGGATTTTCTTTCCAATCATTTTGATGTATTTTATTCCGTTCATGTAAATGACTTGGTCTTTCGAATTTCGCACACAAGTGATTTAACAAATTTCCACAATGCAACGAGACCACGACCAACACCGCCCAGGGGCTGACGCCATTTGAGAATCAGGAATTCTGACAGAGAAGTCCATGATTAGAAATTCACCTGCATGTTTAATTATTTTCGATTCAAAATACTTGTACTACGATTCCATTCCCTTTCCATGGACAACTTTCGGCGAGGAGGAAGGGATTGTGTGGTCTGATGAGGAAGACTATTTGGGTGAGCGAGGGAGTATGGATGGGAGAGTCACTCTGGACGGAGAGGAGGGAGGCAGGAAGCATGCGTGAGAAAGAGAAGAGGGACTTACTCAAATGCCCGACGTCAAGTTGCGTCTTTTGCCAGGAAAGGCATGAGTGCGTCGATGTAGTCCTATAGGCTGACCGTCCAAAGCTTACCTTAACGCGAAGGACACCTGATAAACGAGGGTCTATTAAATTCACTTTGTTTGCGAACACCCACAAGTGGGCACTTCTTCACAAACTCTTAAACACACACTCTGCAACCACGCCGCTCTTTTTATGAATTCCTGCGTTTTTCGTGGAAATCAAATGACTTGAAAACTGTTTTCAATCATCCTGAATCAAGCGATTCCGTATTCCGTCATTCAGTCAGTCCTTTTTTAACTTCTCGAAAGGAAATAATGATGGGTTAAAATTGGATTCATTCTAATTAATTGATCGTTAATTGACAACAATTCATGTACGAACCACACAATTTTTTTTGGACAATACGCAATTTTGCCATTTTTGAAATATTCAGGAAGCAAATCACTCGCCCTGAATTCGTTAGAATTGAAGTTTCTTTTATTGCGTTTTTGAATCGAATCTCTAAAGATAATGATAAAATCCATGAAACTGCACCATACTGAGCAATGACGGTTCGCAACTAGGTGAACAGAAATAATGCCCGTCGAATCGAATTGTGAAGAAATCATTCCTTTGGCGACTGCAGATAACCGACATCGCATTGATCCCCGCGATTTATTCGTTGTTCGAATTGTTGTGTGCATGCCTTATTGTTTGCTACGATTCGAGTGAAATTAATTCTAGCATGAAGCCATGTCGCAATGAGTCGTGGCCCATCCATTGAACAACCCAGTGAAAACGTTCATACAAAGTGTAGTTCCATAAGGTTTGGAAACTCGGTCATTGGGAAACGAATCTTTGGGAAGTTGGGATAATGTGAGTTCCAACGGAGAATGGGAAAAGTGTATTGGACGGAAGGGAAATAAATTAAGATTCTCTGGACTTGGCAAGAGAGGACCTTTATGGGATGGATTTCAATTGGGCAGGATCAGTGGATATTTAATGGAGATTATAATGAGTGGCAGTGGATGGCTGATTACACTGAGGCTTGCAGAAGAAGGGGAGAATGTGCCGAGAGCGTATTCTACGAAGAAAAGGGAGTACTAATGTAGTATAGTTGACATGTTGAATATGGAATGAAGGGAGGCATTGAAAGTACAAGTAGATGATGTCTGGTTCGCATTGTAATGTGTGCTGGTTGTGTTAGGTCTTTGCAGTGCCGTGTAAAAGCGGGGCTTAAAGAAGTGTCGCATAGCTCGTTCCCGCTGGGACCATCGAAAGCATATCATCACCGGAGGACTAACCTTAATTAATAATTGGGCACGAGGAGAGGGGGCTGCAGTGGGAAAGGGGGACGGGAGGAGGCCCTGGCGGGGAGGAAGGGGTCGGCCGGCCGAGGAAATTGAGGAAGCGAGATCAAGAATTTATGTGGAGTGCGGGGCGGGAGGCAGGGGTCGCCTCGGAATAATTAATAGCATTTGGGGGGCGGGGTTGTTTTGGGGGAGGGAAACGGAGGCAGGGGGAGCGAATGTGAGGGGAGGGAGGATGAATATGTTACCCTCAACTCTACATTGTTACGTCTTACCCTAAAAGATACAGCACGCGTGTGGCAGGAATTGTTGGACCAACAATCACTGGAGTAACTGCTTGTTGCCAGTATTTGGTATCATTTTATATTCTTGGGGCAGCCGTCCAAAACTTTTGTAATTGTGGTTTCTTTTGCTGTGATCACGAATTGTGTGAGTGGAAAGTTGAAGGAGGATTTGGTATGAATTTTTCAACTGGAAGTCTATCATATTCATGATAGAGACAAATACATCCTGATAATATTCCTGATATATTGCCCATGCGTGTTGAGGGAGGATGTTACTTCCACATGCCACAAATAGTGCTTCTGAAGGTCAATTTACTTGTGGCCTAAAAGCATGTGTGCATTAGTTTTCAGCCCATTCTCTTACTTGGAGATTTGTCATGCTACTTATATCATAAAATACTACTACTAGTCTAATTCCGTTCATTTGATGAGAGTGAAGGGAGGGTTGCTTTCCCGTCGCTCAAACAACACTTGACTCACTGCGAAGCGGTCCGGCCTGCCCCTCCACCAATCTACTCCCCGCCCCCGACCGCCCCCGCCTTCCTTCCTTCCTTCCTTCCATGTCCTTCTCCGGGGCCGCCAGTCTATCCATGGAACAGAGAGTGCTGCACCCTTCACAAAATTGCCCGCAAGTATTATTTTCTTTCTTTTAATAATCAACTAGTGGTAATGCGACCGCCAATTCCTCAGCAATTCCCCACAGTCTTGGAATAATTGCAACTCAAGACGGCGATCTCAGTGGTGACTTTTCCAATTAAATGGACGTTAGGTTTGCGGAATGACGCGGGACATATTTCCCCGGGGAAAGGCAAGGCGGGGGCGGGCGACTTCGCCTCCCCCTTCCCTCCCGTCCCTCCTGGAGGGGACTCCCACGGCCAACGACCGCCGTCGCGGCTCACTGATCCGCTTCCCCAGGAAGACATGAGTGGCCCTCCTCCCCCATGCGTCCCCGCGCTCCACTCCTCCCTTCAATTGCATTGACGAATGCGAAAGATGTTTTACGAAATATCATTTAATTCATGATCACGGATCAGATTTGCTGATCTTTGCAAGGAAATTTAAAGATTCTTATGAATAAATTTGCTATTCTCGCGCATAACTAAGTGTACTTGTTTATTGTAGGTTTTCAGTCCATTAGGACCAACATAATCAATAAATGAAGGATAAAATGAATTTCACCGCAGTAAAAATTATCATGTTATTCACATCAAAATGACTACGAACATACGAGCAGAGGAGCATTTAAAGGTTTTAAGAATAGTCTTTTTATAACATTCTTTCTACCGACAATTACAGCCATATGGCATAATTTATTCGAAGAGTTAATGAAAATAGTATTATCTGAAAAATACAAGCTATTATATGATGTGTATTGGGCCTCAATCGACCATGTCTTTCCAGTGAAAATGATTTCCACCTAGCTTTTCCCCTCCGGGCCTTTCCACCCCATCCCACCCACTTCTGAACCCCAGTCCACCCCCTTCCCAACCCCCTCCCACTCCCTCTTTATATCTTGCCGCTCTGCCTTCTCAAACTTTCCGATCCCGCCCACAACTATCCCCTAAGTGGTCCGTAGAAGTGAGGGAGAGATTGCGACCTTTCGTCCACCCCCACCCCTCCGGCTCGAAGATTCCAAGGGATGCAAGAAGAGGGCACCTTCATCTCTCTGCTACTGCGTAATCCCTATCGATTCACTTCCCTTTGTTTCCATTCCACTTCAACATTTACGATCCTTCCTCCGGCCGCAGCGTCAACTCATACCACAGCCGGCTCCCGAGAGCATGGTCGGCCTCGCCTCTCCGCCGCCGCGCACGCAACACTCCCTCCCACCCCCCAGTAGAAGAAAACACCAACCCCTCCCCCGCCACCCACCCGCCCTCTCCCCCATCGCGTCCTCCTCCGTCCTCAAACTGGGCGACATTCCTTCTCGCGCGATTCATTCGTCGTGCCAAATCCATTTTCTAATATCGGCCCGCATTCTAGAGTGAAGCATCGAGGCGAAGGTGATATGCCCACTTTGCAGGAAGGGCAAAGGGATAAAGTTCATTTTCTCAATGGCACACATTGGTTTTAGCATACCTTACATAGATAATGTTTTTAATTTTACATATGAGCATTAGAAAGTCATTACATTAACTTAAAGAAAATAAATAAAGAAAACATATTTCCATTACTGAGGGAGACAAAACGTTTCGAGAGAAAACATTGGTCCGAAATTTATCTACTGAAATTAAAAAATAAATATATGCTCCTATATCTATTATTATTAGCGGTAATCTACCGATTAAGGTAGATTTTTGAATGGGCACAAGCTGCAGAACGGAACAGATGCAAATTGTTTGTCTTTCCTGAAAAAAGGCAACCCAAAATCCTATTGTATATCTAGTCACACTTAATCATTGTGTACTTCCTTCCTTCCTCCCGTCCAAAATCCCTATCCTGTTCCTGCCCTTATCTCGTTTGCCTAACAATCTTCCCTCTGTTACAGTTTTCAACATCCCACTGCCGATCAATATGCCCTTCATCCATTTTTCCTGCCTCCATAAGATTTCTCCCAACAAACCCCTCTCCTCGCCTATCATCCCTAGTACTTCCTTATTTGTTTTCCTTTCGGTCCATTTCACCTTCTCCATTCTTCTCCAGATTCCTCCAATCACCTTCTATCGTCCAGCTTCAGTGACCACGTTTCCGCGCTCCACATCAAGGCACTCCACGCAATATACTCTCTTATCGGAGCCCCATGGAACATGTTTCACATGCGGATCAGTTACCTATCCTTTCAATCTATTCCTATTTTCTGCAATACGAGTATACTCATTAGATTTCCCAATTCACTCTATCAAACGCTTTTTCGAAATCTACAAAATAGGCAAAAACGTCCTGATTGTATTCTATATTCCTCTCAGTTAGTGATGTCATTACTGTAATTGCATCGCGCGTACCTCTTCCCTTCCTAAACCCAAACTGATCGTCCCCTAAGTAATTATTTCCCTTACTCTCTATCCTTTTGTTGATGGTCCTGAGAATAACTTTAGCTGCGTGGGATATCAAACTTATTGTTCTGCAGTCCTCACAAGATGTAGCCTTTAAGTTTTTCTGAATAGAGACTAACACTAATCTCATAAAGCCTTCCTCAGAGATGCTGCGAATTAATCCATATAGGCTCCTCCTTGTCAATGCTTCTACATTCCATTTTATAACCTACCTCCCATGCCTTTTGTTTTTGAATTGGACGCTACATATCTTAACAACTAAATTGTGATCAGAATCCGCATCTGCTCCCCTGAAGTTGTGCGAATTGATCTCACTGTTCCTGAAATACTATAATATTCCTAACTATATTGTAATCTATCTGATGTCTTTCTGTGACACCTGTAATTTTCATGTATAAGGCGTCTAAGACATGTGTTGATGATGACTAACACTTGGTCTAGACATTAGTGATGAGCTCTATCCACTATATATATGTCAATTGCTTTCTCTCCGCAGTCATTCCCCGCGGTTAATTCCCCCCGCGGATCCCTAAACCGTAGTCCCCCACTTCATCGCACTCTCTTCCTTCGCCTACCCTCGCATTTCAATCCCCCATCACTATCAAATGTTTCCCTGCAGGAACACTCGCGATGATATCCTCTAACTCATCGTACATCCTATCGACTTCTTCTTCCTTGTGGTTGCTCGGTGGCATGTATACCTGAAGAATGACCAAGTTCGTCGGTTTTAATCTGCACGAGTAATATTCTATCAGTTGCTTGCTCTATGTTGATCACGCTTTTTCCTACATATTTATTCAGTATTACGGCAACCCCTTGTTGGCTCTCGTCTTCGCCGCTGTATATTTATCTATAATTATCACTCCAGTAATCCCCGCTATCCTTCCATCTCACCTCGCATAAACAAAAAATATCCATTCGTTCTCCTCCCATCTCTTGCTTTATATACTCTATTTTTCCTGTCCTCAACATTGCCCTTTTAAGGTTCATTGCCCACCTGGGACTATTTTCCTTCACGTCGGACTGGGTTGTATCTAATTGTCTTCAATATCATGTCGAATGGTTACGTGGATGAGGGGACTATAAATCTCAATCTCGCCCAATTCTGACGATAAATAAATAATTCGGTCTTCTACTTCTGCGTCTTCTGTGCTGTTTCTGTCGCTTGCAATTTGCAGGGATGTGGAGACTTATGCGATGTTCCTCGTGACTTGAGAGAGTCCCTTCGACTCCATTAATTATTCAGGCGTTTCCCTTATCATCCCCGCCAATCACTCTCTTTTCCTCTGTGCAAGCGATACTTAACTCTACGCTCTACCATTCTTGCTCCATGACCAACGCAGCAAAGGAAATGCCATCCACAAAACTTCGCTGTTGGACATTATCACGGAGGAGACCTTCTCTTATATGCGTAACACATTTGACATTTAATGTAACACCCGTTCCGAGAGTGATTTCCGACCTAGTCCTGCTAATACTCCAGTAACAGCATTACTTTCATCGATTCTCCGGTCGCGTTTCCCACCGTCACGGGTTATTTCACGCACCAGGGAGTCGGTGTACTAACGGGAGAGCGAGGGGCCTTTTACCGGAGGCGGGTGAGGCCACAAGCACCGGCGGGAGGCTCCCTGCGACCTCTCCCGCCCGCACCCAGTCCCCACGGGGGACCGCCCCCCCCGCGACCCCTTTCCCCCCTCTTCCAAATCCCACTCGGAAACCGTGCTCTGAATCATTCACGGCTCTCCCCTCCACTCCCCTCCTTCTCCTTCCCCTCCGTGTGACTTGGCTCCACCACCGCCGTGGAGGGAATAATAGGTCGGGAGGGATCGATTCTCTTCCCTCTCTTGCCGAATTAAACGAGTTTAAACTCCATTCCCCGCGTGGGGAGAGAGACTCCGCTCGCTCGCTCCATCTCGTGCTCCCTCGACAGCTATCTCGCGGTCCCTCTCTCCGCACGCTCATAAATATGCTCTCCCGGACTAAAAGGGCAAAGTGGGATCGCATTTTCGCACCAAATGGGATATTTGTAGAGAGAGAGGTCGTGCGGTGGAGAAATACCTCCTCTTTCCAATCGCATTCTCCATTTACTCTCCCTGTCCGTGTTTCCACCTTGCCCTGCAGATATCTTCAATATACGCGTCGAGACATCCGGCGGAAACCCCAAATACCCGCGCCTCTTCCTGGATTAAAACTGATGAACCTCGGGAAAATTCTTCGTCAAAATTATTCCGTGTTGACGCTTCTCTTTTCGTCGTTGGAGCCGAATCAATGCGTACCAAGTGAAATATACACTGCAGAGTCTTTATGACGTCTGGCGCCCTTTGGCCAAATGTTTCCACGGCGTAAATAGACAGAGTAACCCTGCATTATAAAGAACACTGAGGAGCACAGTTAGTGACTTCGAGTATTTCAATCGTAGACACGTCCTGGCATGGGTCCTTCAACGTGGGGACGGAGATGGGTGGAGCGGCACCGATTAAAAAGAAGTCTCCAGATCAAAGCAATGGGAGCAGGTGAATATGTTCCGAGGAAGTACTTTTAAAGGAGACATTTTCATTCTTAATTATGGCAAACCTTTCCAAATCAGTCCCTGGGGTGTGCGACCCACTTGAGATACGAACGTCGATCTCGAATAGCTCAAGGGTGTGCATGCATTGCATTTGGACATACAGACCGTTGTACATTATGACCTGTACGACCATTTATGGCATGGACATTTATTTAGAATCGTTCTACACATGATTATCCGGTTGTAGTTGAATTCCAAAGTAGTAGCCACGATGGCGCGGCGATTCACTCAATGCCTTCTCCAATCGAGCGATGAACGTTCTCATGTGGGATAAGAATGCACTGATACGAAATGCTCAACCAAAGAATAGGGATCGGGTGCTAATTTATAGATGGTAATGTAAAAAAATGTACTGGGTTCACTCTTATGCCGTAACCTGATATCATCGAAAGAAAATCAAACGGATTTGCAATAAGAATTAACATTTTTACCATACAAGTAGAAGTGTAACCAATTTCTCTAATTTATCACTGACAGCAGTATACGGCATGTTTCAGAAAGCAACTTTAAAGCGTTTTCAGAGGTAAAATGAGTTCAAATAAATATCCTTGGTCTCTTTTGAGTGGAGTAAACTTAGAAAGGACTGAATCCATAAGTGAGGACGAGTTTACGTTCAATGTAATGAGAAGCAATTACAAAAGAAGAGGCAGTAAAATCGATGAAAACAATCGTTGTGGGCAGTGTCGCTCTGTGGTCAGGAGAGACTAATCCGTTGGAAATGCAGAGCAAGTGATGTGTTTGAAACCGGATGCTGAAGTGGATGGTGAAATCAAATGGAGATGGATAAATTGAAAACATGAGGGGTGGGTATAAAAGAATAGGGAATCAATCAACTTTGTGACTGTTTCGGACGATAATTATAACCCTAATTAATTAAACTTTTTGCAAATATTCTAACTATTCCCCATTAATTAAAATGGAAAAGAAAGTGAACCACAACAGGGTACGCTCCAAAAGTAATACTTTTATTTAATTTAAGTAATTGAATGAACAGATTTGCACAAACACTTAAAATTCTTCAAAGTACTGTCATTGGGCCTCTACTACACATTTTCCCAGTGACTCTGCCATGACCGGTACGCACCATGGAAGGTTTCCTCGTGGATCTCTCGCAAGACTTCGTCACGGCTGATTGGATCTGTTCTATGGATGAAAAACGAGTTCCTTTCAGGGCTGCCTTAATCCGAGAGAACAGAAAAATATCTGATGGGGCGAGGTCAGAACTATAAGGGGGTTGGCACTTGGTAAGCGGCAGCGTTAGCACTTGGTTTTTTACCAGGAACTCGCGGATTCGTAGCCCGTTGTGGGAAGACGTGTTGTCGTGATGGAGTTGCCAGGTAGCGGAGATGTCTCTTCTTATCCTGATCACCCTTTTTCGGAGTCTTCCCAGCACATCCACGTAGTAGCCAGGGTCAACAGTCTGTCCTTGAGGAATAAACTACTTATGGACTACTCCTTTTCTGTGGAAAACGACGAAATTCTGTCGAATGAGCATCGTTTTCATTTTTGATTTGCTCATTATTGCCTTTTTGGGCTTCAATACGTTGCAAAATTTCACTTGAAATTTCCGCTCGGTTGGTCTTTCGTGACACGGTCGGCCCGCAGAGGTATACAATAACTGGCGTCCTGCCGCTTCCACAGCTTGGAGAGCACTGATACCAAATTCGCGGCAAAACTTAGCTTTTTTCCACTTACTCTAAGTAGTTTGAATTCACTCCGAACTATAAGCGACGAGGGAAATTTAATTGCATTAATTTTGGAACTCAGCCTGTGTGTGTCTGCTTTCGTACGTTACCATAACATTTAGGAGTTAATCGGTTTGATTGGACTTCAGAGGCTGCTAGAAAATAATACAACATCACGTCATTGGATTTGATCTCACAACCTCATTGTTGTACGAAAGTGTTTTTTCTTCTGATTTCACTAAATATCATCCAAGTCTCTAGGAAAAGGGTATACAGAGCATAGCGTCCATCGAATTTAAATCCAACGCTGACGATACCACGCATATATGGCTCTGAAGAAATTCGTATAAGACATTCAACTGTTTTGGCGTACCTATTTTCTTTATATGGTAGTAGCAATAACTTTCATATGTGCACAATTCCAGAATATCGTTCACACTGCCTGCATATGTGTACTATCATCACACTGACCCCAGGCTAGCTTATTTTGTAATTGTAAATATAACACAAACGATTATATCAATGATATTTATTGATATAACGATAAAATAAATTATATGTATCGATGAAGAAACTATACAATCCTCATAAATTCCACTCCAAGACATTTCCCATAACAGTCTTAGCTTCAACACTCACAAATATGAGGAGAGTACGCTCGCTATTGTCACCTCATCATGTCTGGACCGTGATGTTGATAATTATTATAAGATAATCCATTGGTTAAGGTAGGTTTTGGATAGGCAAAACTACCAAATAAATATTTTGTGACTCCTAACAAAAAGAATCCATCAACCTACTCCACATCAGGTCCCTCTTCATCTCTGTGTACTATCTCCCTCCCTTCATCACGTCCAAAATCCCTATCCTGTTCCTGCCCTTTCCTCGTTTGCCTAACATTCTCCCCTCTTTTACATTCATCAACATCCCACTACCGCTCAATACGCCTTTCACTCATTTTTTTCTGCCTCCATAGGATTTTTCCCAACAAACTCCTCTCCTGCCCACCATCCCCAGTAGTTCCTCAATTGTTTTCCTTCTCTCGGTCCATTTCACTTGCTCCATTCTTCTCCACACCCACATTTCAAAAGCCTCCATTCTCCGTGCTTCCTCCTGCTTCAACGACAAAAGTTCCGCACCGTATATAGCTACACTCCATATCAAAGTTTTCACGAGTCTTTTCTTAACATCCTTACTCAACGTCCATATGATCAACTCCCTCCTCCTTGTGAAAACCTCTTTGCCTAGCGTAATTCTTCTCCTTACATCCCTCGATGTTGATAATATTCATATTGAATTTATGAACGCTAAATCTATTTCTTGCACAATGAGAAATTCGACATAGATAGTCCAGAGAGGTGTGCTTCATTATCTTAAGCGAAATGATCAATGCGATAATATATAGACATGGTGCATCGTCTCGCACGCCTAGCAGAGATGCTGAGGCCTTCTATAGGAGATCATGGGAGGGAAGGAGAAGAAATGAAAACCCACAACTCCGGGAATGAAAAGAGTAAGCCGGAGGGAGTATCGACGCGAGAGTTCTGTAATGGACGCGGCGAAGGGACAGAGACAGGCGCCAACTCACGCTCGCCCAGCGACCGTGCACCACAAGTCTCCCCCGTCGGGAGGGGTCGAAAGAGAAAAGAAGGGCATCGTGTGTCACCGTCCATTTCAGAAATTTTGATTTTCCTCCTCGGGTGGGAGTGAGAGAGGGAAGGAATTCAGAGATTGAAAGAGGAAAAGATTTATTTGTCTTTCGTGCGGTTAAATGTTGTTCTAATGAGTCAAACACTTATTCCGGAACGTACTTATACTTTTAAAATTCGCGAATATCAATGGGCAGAGCAAACAGCACACCGAGGTTTTTAAATTTTACAGAGTTAAATTAAAATTTTTAACACATTTCAAGACGCGTATTAATCAAAACACCTTAAAATCTAGATCGTTTTACAATTTTCATTTTTTGACAACTTTCTCAAGAGTTTAGTAATCAATTTAGATCCGCTAAAGAGAATAATTTCACAAACCATACGTAATATTTCTCTCTCAATGTATTCAACAACTGAGAGGAAGGGAAGAGGCGCAGAAAAGAGATGCGAAGGGAGGAAATAGCTTCGGGCGACCCCCGCGGGCGACACTTGCGGGGAAATCATAATGCAGCGAGGGGCATGAAAAAAAAGGAGAAGCGGAATGGGAGGAGATGAGAGCAGAAGGGGTGTGGGTGGAGGATAAGCCCTTCCACCCCTGCGAGGGAGACGGGGGGGGGGGGTCCCGCTCCCCGTCGACTGCCACACGCGGGGCTCTCAGGGCCAATAGTCTCCGACTCCATTTTCCCTCTTCTTCCTCCTCCCCACCCCCCTCGTGCATCGCCATAGCAACCAAGCGCTCCCAACTCTCCCGCCCCCCTTTCCCTCCACCCCACTTCCACCCCTCCAAAGCCCCAACCCTCGCGAGGGCCAGCCAGCGCCCGTGACATGCGCGCTGTTTACTCCCTCCCCCCTGGCTGGGGGGGAGGCAGGCGGGGGCAGCCACTCCCCCCGCTCTCGCATGCCTCCACCGAGCCGGCATTTTCTTCCCCTGGCACATCAGACGCACGGGCGGGGGCGGAGGGGGGCGGGGGGAAGGGGAGCGAGCGCCATACGCCCCCCGGCCCCCGGGCTCGTCGGCCTCTCATCGGGGCAGGTAAGTAATGAGGAGGAGACTATATCTGCAGGATGTCGAGGAGCAAGGGATGATCCCTGGCGACCGGGAGCTTTTCAGGGTGGCGGTATATTTTTGTAGCCGCGGGGAAATTAAACGTCGGCCATCGACTCCAGCGCTTTGGGAATAAAACGAAACCTCCACCCCCTCCCGCCACCTTTGCCTCGGTTGTCGCTCCGGACGCGGCCACGAAACCGGCGGCGTGCGCAAGAGGAGGAGGGCGGGGGCGGAGCCCTTCCTGGAAACACTCCCTCGCCCCAGATACATATGCAGCACACCGTTGATGCCGGGGGGGGGTGAAATAATGCTTTGTAATCGAAGGGCGTTTATGGGGGTGGCGCTGAGAATAAGGAAAGTGAATAGATTACAAAACATAGGAGAAATTAGTAAAAGACGGCGTTGCAGGTGGAATAGAATGGAGGATCTAGGGAGAAGGAGGCGGGGGTGAAGTTGATTGGGAGGAATATGTGTTGAAATTGGTACGTTCTCACCCAGCAAAAAAACAAAAATAACCGCCATTCGGTACCACAGTGAGCCACAATTGCGCATCGCCAACATATTCATGGAAGACCTCGAGGAAAAAGCGCTCTCATCCTGCAACCTCCCTCCCAAGTGCTGGCTACGCTACGTGGACGACACCTTCGTCATCTGGCCACATGGAGAGGAGAAATTAGAAGAGTTCCACCGAGAATTGAACAACATAAACTCGGCAAACAAATTCACAAAGGAACTCGAGAAAGACGGACGCCTCCTATTCCTTGACGTACTCGTGACGAGGAAGTTAAACGGAACTCTCGGCCACTCAGTGTACAGAACACCTACGCACACTGATCGTTACCTCCACGCCACTTCACATCACCACCCACAGCAAAAGGCAGGTGTCATCAAGACCCTGTTCTCCAGAGCAGAAAGAGTGTCAGACGCAGAATCGCTCCCGGCAGAGAAAAAACACCTGAACAGAGCGCCATGAGGAACAACGCCTACGATAATGCCTTCATCAGAAGAGCCGTGAGGAAGAGAGAATCAGACAACGTGGTGAAGGAGAAACCAGTTGCTTTCGCCCTTCTTCCCTATGTAAAAGGCACAACCGATCGCATAGCGCGCATCTTCAGAAAGAAAAATGTCGTCACCCGTTTCGGCACATTGAAGAAGCTAAAGGACATATTCCCCTCGGCCAAAGACAAGCTCCCCCCTCTACTGACCGAAGGGGTGTACGAAGTGCCATGCAGCTGCGGCAGAACTACGTTGGCCAGACTGGACGTGCAATAGAAACACGCATAAAAGAACACAAAGCATCAGTAAACAACAAACAATGGACAACATCAGCCATTGCGGAGCACATCATGTCGGAGCCAGGACATAAATAAGACTTCGACAACACGAAAGTCCTAGCGAAGAAACAATATTACTTCCCTAGGCTAATTCGTGAGTCGATTGAAATAGCGAAACGGCCACAGAATTTCAACAGAGACGATGGCTTCCACCTACCAAGCCCCTGGAAACTCCTTTTGCGTGGGGGGGAAACACACACCAACGGTCAAAAAGAGAAAGGCAACACACACAACCTTTAAAACCCCACCCCACCCCTTCCCCACCCCCCCCTCCTAACATAAACTATCAACGGCCGTAACGGTCAAAAAGTGAAAGGACCGAACTGGGTATATATACGGAGGATCAGCTAGCCAAAAATTACTTCGCTCCTGAAGACGCTCCCTGCAACGGGAGAGAAACGTTGAGCCAAAAAATGTCTCTCACGCAGTCCAGCCCGAGAACCACTTCTGCATCTACCGATATTTTTATTGGACCAACCGTGCATAAAACCTCTTAACTTCGGCACGGAAATCACGTCTTCCGTGACACTATAGTGGCTGTTAGCTTTCATAGTCGTTATCGGCCCGACCTGTAGAAGGCCCAGACACGAAAATACAATACAGGGAAAACTTATATCTATACATATATACAGGTATATGTACGTATATATATATGATGGTCATCCGGAAAGTAGTACCCGTTCGTGCCGCATGAAGTGCTGACGGCGCGAGTAGCCGCTGGACGAGGTCAGATAGCTCCAGTGGCTTGTCTGCCTTCTCTGAGCCAAGTTGCGTGACGCTAACATTGCCTGTGTTGTTTCTGTGATTGTTTACAATGTTTAAAAAAATTGAGAACGCCGCCAGTTGTGAAGTGAGGGCAGTGATTAAATTCCTCAATGCAAGAAACGTTCGCCCATGTGATATTCATCGCCAATTAAAGGAGGTGTATGGAGACAATGTAATGGACGAGTCGTCTGTTCGGCGGTGGTGTCGCAACTTCAACATGGGGAGGGGGAACACACACGACGATGAGCGTTCGGGGAGACCGTCTGTCATTACAGACCAACTGGTGAGCTCAGTTGACGAATTCGTGAGGAACGATCGGCGCGTCACAATTGATGATATCTGTGAGCATTTTCCCAATGTTTCTCGAACAATTGTTCATGAAATTGTTAAACACCATCTGCATTATGCAAAAATTTGTGCAAGATGGGTCCCTCGCATGCTTACAGATGAGCACAAAACCAAGCGTATTGCTGCAGCACTGACGTTTTTGGGACGTTATTCTGATGAAGGAGACTCTTTCTTGACTCGCATAATTACTGGTGACGAAACATGGGTTTGTTATGCATCACCTGAGAGTAAACGACAGTCAATGGAGTGGCATCATGCTCATTCACCAAACAAACCAAAAAAATTCAAGACAGTTCTGTCCACCAGGAAACTCATGGCAACCATTTTCTGGGATCGGCGAGGTGTATTGCTTATTGATTTTATGGCCCGTGGAGACACTATTAATGCCAATGCGTATTGTGAAACATTAAAGAAATTACGGCGGGCAATACAAAACCGGCGGCGAGGTCTATTGTCTACTGGTGTCATTCTCGTTCATGACAATGCCAGGCCTCATGCAGCTGGGATAACACAAAAACTTTTGCAGCAATTCAAATGGGAAACTTTCGACCATCCACCGTATAGCCCGGACTTGGCCCCTTCAGATTTTCATCTCTTTACAAAGCTTAAAGACTTTTTGGCAGGAAAAAGATTTGACAGCGATGAAGAACTTAAAGAAGGAGTGACCCTGTATCTCAATGAGCTGGCGGCGAAGGACTATGCAGCAGGAATACAGAAACTTGTCACACGTTATGACAAATGCCTTAATTTGCTTGGAGATTATGTTGAGAAGTAGTTTAAAGTATCCTCTTTCAAAAAAATTTTTTATGTTTGTTAATATTTACTTTTGTGTCTTTATTTCACGAACGGGTACTACTTTCCGGATGACCCTCGTATTTATTCAGGTGAACGAATGTGAACTTTAACCTCTGCCTGCATCTCTAGGGCACACTCCCTCGAGTCATCTTGCGGCCTCTAGTAGAGATGAGAACCATTGCTTATCACCATTTACCTTCTTCTACGTTGCAACCCACGTACCCATTCTCTGCCGTGCCCTTCCTCCGCCAATCGCCTGTCAAAGCACGTTTGACGTTTACCCTTTCTATTGTTTATTGGCTGTATATATTATTCATGGAAGAATCGATCCTTTTGAGACTCCTAAAGAAAAAACTGTAGGATCGATCAACAGTTGAGCTATTTACGAACGTATTATTAAATATGCTTTCATGGAGGGTTCTTGGAGAAAGGTAGTTGTTCATAGGGCCCTTACTGATAAAATTGAGTATCTTTATATCTGCTATAGATGACATTTTACGTTAAATAGCTGATACAAGCGTAACGTTTGTTGACAACAATCACTTTGTTGATGAAATGCTGTAATGTCGATAGTCCGGTCGTTTTGTTTATGGTGAGTAATGGTCAAGTGAGATACTAGGGGTTGGGGTTTTCCAAATGGGTGGGAGAAGGTAGGGGGAAGCTATATATAACAAATATATATATATATATATATATATAAATATTTTTGTCGTGCAAACAATGCACCTCATTCTACATAGGCGAATGCATTACCCCCTTATCCATCCGAATGAACAATCACCGCTACTCATGTAATTCTGCTTCACTCTCTTCTCTTCCTATCCCTTTACACGCAAGTTCACACAACCTATCATTTGACGAATGCTTTTCCCTAACAGTTCTAGAATCCCTACCCGATTCAACCACCAACATAGAGGTGAGAACTCGCGAATCCGCATACATCCTATATTTCCGATCCTTTAAAATTCCCACCCTCAACCGCCATCTTTAATTTCTTTCCCAAAAGTCCCTAAACCTTCCGCCCCCCCTCCCCTTCCCAGGCACTCTTCCCTCAAAACCTCTCAGTCTGACCTGAAGAAGGCCTCGGAGTAGGCCGAAAGCTTAAATCATCTACAGTGTGTCCTTTTACGTGTTATCTGCTTTATTCTGTGTTCTATTGTGCCGTCCAAAAGTTATATATAAAGATATATATATATATATATCTATATATATACATAAAAAGATATATATATATACATAAAAAGATATATATATATATATTATTATTATTATTAGGTAATCTACCGGTTAAGGAAGGTTTTTGGATGGACACAACTATCAAATAAACATTTTGTGACTCCCCACCTTGCAAACTAATATATATCAGGTCCCTATTCATCTCGGTGTACTTCTTTCCTCCCTTCATCCCGTCCAACATCCCTATCCTGTTCCTGCCCTTACCTCGCTTGCCCAATATTCTCCCCTCTATTACCTTCTTCAACATTCCACTACCGCTCAATACGATTTTCATCCATTTTTCCTGCCTCCATACGATTTCTCTCAACAAACCCCTCTCCTCACTCACCATCTCTAGTACTTCCTCATTTGTTTTCCTTTCGGTCCGTTTCACCTTCTCCATTCTTCTCCACACCCACATTTCAAAAGCCTCCAATCTACGTCTATCCTCCTGCTTCAGTGACCACGTTTCCGCGCCGTACATAGCTACGCTCCATATCAGAGTTTTTACGAGTCCAGTCTTAACATCCCTACTCAACGTCCCCGTCATCAACTCCCTCCTCCTTGAGAAAGCCTCCTTCCCTAGCGCAATTCTTCTCCTTCCGTCCCTACCACTTTGACCGTATTGGTCTAAAACACTTCCGAGATATGTAAACTGCTCTATCTGCTCTATTTCCCCACCTATTTTAATATTTAGCTTAGCCTTTTTCTTTCTGGAAAATCGCATAACCTTTGTTTTATTAATATTGATTCTCATCCCATATTTATCGCACTGTACCTCCAATTCAGTCAGCAATGCTTGCAACCCCTTGGCTGACTGAGCAACTAATGCTTGGTCATCAGCAAACCTAACCGATTTTACGAATTCCCCTCCGACTGTCATTCCTACCTCCAGTTCTTCCCTTGCCTATTTAATCATTTCCTCCACATATACGTTGAACAGCACCGGTGACAATGGGCAACCCTGCCTTACCCCTCTTCCTAACACTGCCCATCCGGATTCTCCGTTCCCCACACGCACCTGAGCAGTCTGAGACATGTACAGGTTGCGGATCAATCTCCCGTCCCTCCAATCCATTCCTATTTTCTGCAATACACGCATTAATTTTTCCCAATTCACTCTATCAAACGCTTTTTCGAAATCTAAAAAACAGGCAAAAACGTCCTGGTTGTATTCTACATTCCTCTCAATTAGTGATCTCATTACTGTAATTGCATCGCGCGGACCTCTTCCCTTCCTAAACCCAAACTGATCATCCCCTAAGTAATCATTTGCCTTACTATCTATCCTTTTGTTGATGATCCTGAGAATAACTTTAGCTGCGTGGGATATCAAACTTATTGTTCTGTAATCCTAACATGATACAGACTTTGCCTTTTTTGGAATAGGAACTAACACCGATCTCACAAAATCTTCCGGCCAGATTCCTTCTTCATAAATACTACGAATCAGACCATATAGGGCCTTCTTTCCGCATTTTCCTAAACATTTCAAAAGTTCTACAGTAATATTGTCCACCCCCAAGGCCTTATTTGCTTTCATCTCCTTAAATGCCCTTTCTATTTCATCGTCGAGTATGCCTGCAACCTAAGCCATCTTCTTATACGTCATGTGCCTTTTCTATGTCTAACCTTGTCGGCCTAAGTTCTTTACCATAAAGTGTTTCTATATATTCCTTCCATCTCTCTTGGATTTTTCTTGGTTCAACTATTATCTTACCCCACTTATCTTTAACTGTTAGCACAGATCTTGCCTTCTTACTTCCCGATAATAACTTAACCTTGCTTTATAGAGCACCAATTTCACCCTTCTTCTGTAAACTTTCCATATCCTCGCATTGCGTTTTCCACCATTCTTCTTTTGCTTTACTTGTGGCCCTTCTCAATTTATTGTTTAACTCTTTGTACTTCATTTTGCCTAACTCTGTGTTTACATTCTTCCATCATCTTCTCACATCCATCTTTGCAATCATCTCATCCGTGACCCATGGTTTCCTTATCCTTTTCTTGTTAACGGTTCCTATAGTGTCTTTTGCTGCTTCCGATATCCCTTGTTTGATACATTCCCATTTTTCATCGATTGTACTAAGTTCTTTACCGTCATCCATTATTTCCTCTACAGCCTGCTGATACTCCTTCCTCGGTAATCCATTTAATGCTTCTACGTTCCATTTCCTAACCTGACGCCCTTGCCTTATCTTCTTGAAACGGACATTGCAATTCATAACAACTAAATTGTGGTCAGAGTCCGCATCCGCTCCTGGGAAACTGTGCGAATTTATCACACTGTTCCTAAACCTGTGCCTAACCATAATATAATCTAACTGATACCTTTCTGAGTAACCTGGCATTTTCCATATATACCTTCGCCTTTTGTGATGTCTAAACCATGTATTGGTGATGACTACCCCCTGTCTCCTGCAGAATTCTATTGCTTTCTCCCAGCGTTCATCCCTCGTGGCTAACCCATAATCCCCCACCTCACTACCCTCTCTTCCTTCGCCTACCGTTGCATTCCAATCCCCCATCACTATCAAATGTTTCCCTGCAGAAACACGCGCTATTATATCCTCTAACTCATCGTACATTCTATCGACTTCTTTCTCCTTGTGATTGCTCGGTGGCATGTATACCTGAACAATGACCAAGTTCGTCGGCTCACTAAATTATTACTATATATTTACAAAAATAATATAAGATTCTATATTTACAAATATATCTATCCCTCCCATGGACTACAACCTTGATGTGGGGGAAAGGCTTGTGGGTTCCGATGACCCGTAGAGCTATGCTGGTGGGAGCATTGCTAAATTTTACTAGTAGGGTCAACCATGGCAGAAAGGTCAAAGTTTAGGAGCCAGAAAATAGGTGGTCCACGCAGCGTCTGTTCCTCAGTGAGGCTGCTGCAAAGGCTTCTGACACCAGTGGGGCGGCAATTGAGTGATGGTCTCACATCACGGAAGACAACTTTAATAATTATTTCCAAGGCATTTGTGATAGACAGTAAGAAGAATATTAGTCCAGGCAACTACGGGACGGGTCGTGTGTCGTGCCCGGTAATGGAAGAGGCAAGTTTTCCTCGGTCATCATCTCACGTAACCCTAGTATTAGAAAACCGACTGCATCAGGACAGAAGATACAGAAGAAGAAGACAAAATTAGTTAGAAGAAGAAATTGGAATATTTGGACAATATAGAGAATGCAAAAATTTAATCAGTTAAATAAAATATTTGAAAATTAAATCCAAGCAGGACCGATGGACTTGATCATTGTTCAAATATTTATACACCAAGCAATCATTAGGAGGAAGAAGTCGATATGATGTACGATGAGTTAGAGGACATATTTGTGTGTGTCCATGCAGAGAAATATTTGATAGTGAAGGGGGATTGGAATGAAATGGTAGGCGAAGGAAGAGATGGTGATGAGTTGGGAGACTACGGCTTAGGCACAAGAATGAACGTGGAAAGAAAGCAATTGAGTTCTGCAGTAGACTAGGGCTAGTCATAACCAACACTTGGATTAGACACCACAAAAGGCATATGTATACATGGATAATTCTAGGTGACTTAGAAAGGTATCAGTTAGGTTAAATTCTGATTAGAAAAAATACAGAAACTCTGTGATCAATTCGCAAATCTTCCTGGGAGCGCATGCGGATTCTGACCACAATTTAGTTGTTATTAAATGTAGCGTCCGTTTCAAAAAGATAAGGCAGGGGCGGCGACTTAGAAACTGAAATGTAGAAGCATTAAATGAATTGACAAGGGAGAGGTATCCGCAGGCTGTAGAGAAAATCATTGATGGCGGTATAGAGCTGAGTACTATGGAAGAATGTATCAAGGAGGGGATATCGAAAGCCGCAAAAGAAATTATAAGTACTGCAAATGGAAAAGGGACAAGGAAACCATGGATCACGGATGAAATGATTGCAAAGAGACGTTTAGATTAGAGAAGAAAGTGGAAGAGTGTAAACACCAAGAAAGCTGGACGGGGAGTCTCGGAGTGGGCCGAAAGCTCACATAATCTACAATGTGAGTGTTCTTTTACGTGTTATCTGTTTTATTCTGTGTTCTATTGTGCCGTCCAAAAGTTATATTACTTTCGTGAGTACTTACGCATCATATATATATAATATATATATATATATATATATATAGATAGAATAGATAGATATATATAGAACTTAATTGAATGTCTTATGAATGTGGATAGTAATGTATATGAATTAGCACTAGTCGACAAAGCCAAAAATATAGAAAATCAAAAAATAAAAAGAAACCCACTTGTTTTGGAATTTTCAGTGGTACTAGCCACATTTCTCAAGGAAGAGAAGGATGTAACTGAGAGAAAGGTTATACCGTAAAGGGCTGGACACGCTGGATGAAATGGCAAGGTGGGAAGAGGTTTGCGAGGGGAAGAGTTTGGAGGGGAATTTTTAGAAATGTGGGAATGATATGGAAGGTGTTGCGAGCGGAGGAGGGATGAAAATATGTGAAGATCGGTGTAATTAATGTCTAATATTAATACCTGGGTTATTCCAAGAACTAAGGAGTCAGAAAAACGCCTGCTCTATTGTCTTGAGTTTGAGTGGAGGGTCAGATGGTGGGAAGTATGGTAAAAAGGATACCATATTTTATTTATCTAAGGATGTGTTTAATTCCAGGAATTACTCTATTCTCCGAGTACACCTTAAAACTATCATTGCTGATTAAAGTTATCAAAACTTAAATGCCAATCAGTATCCTAAAGCCCACGCGCGGTCTCTCTCTCTAAGTGTTACGGCATTGCTTGTAATCATCCTTAGTGAGGCAATACAAAAGATTAAAGTTACCCCGACATTTTTTACTAAACTGGGAAGGGAAAATTAAGTACACCGATGAGATATTTACATTAAATAAATAATCTTGCCAAATATTTATAGTTAAAATGCGTGATTGTATCTTACGTTCAGCACTCTCAACGCCAACTGCAACTTTTAAGAATAAACTACATCATAAGATACACCTGGCGTCCATAAGATGCCTAGAAACGCTTTTTAACAGTGGCGCTTGTAGCAGACAAAATACAACCTCAAAATCAAAATTAGAGAACACTTTAGTATGCACACACTTGAAATACAAAAATGCAGGCTGAAAAAAAAACGCAATTACTCGCTATATTCAGTAAAGAGACTACGGTTTCCTTTACAGCACTTCGCAACTCTTTTAAAACAACGCTTGATATGGTAATTCCAAACGGCACAAAAAACTTTATCTTCAAATGTAGCATGAAAAATTAATGAAGGCATTTAACCAGTCTGATTCCATAGCAAACTTTTTGCCTAAAATAAAATTTCACGAATTTGAGATTTCTCTAGCTTAGGTTTATTTTTGGTGTTTACGCCGTCTCCTTACAGAAGAAATCCTCCCTTCGGCCATCTGGCAACCGAAATTTCATCACCATTCTCTCATCTAAATTTACTACAGGATGTTAATCTATCGTCACATTTTTTAGCCATAAAACCGACCAAATCTACACGCTCTAAATATGTAAATGCCATTATGAATTGATGTCAATATTATTCATGCATTCACTTCAATTCATACTAGGTCACCTTATACCCAATACCTATCTATATACATCAATATGATACAATACCTTTGTTGTTTAACTTACTCATTAAATCCCAGTTAATTCAAAGTTTTCGTGCAATTGGGTCCGATTATTTTATGTTTTTATCGTGAGAGGGACGAAAGAGTGTTTTAATCTGTGCCTATCACCCATATTATATGTCCCGATGCTTCAATCTATGGGTGTAATTTGGTGCCTTAATGAGTACCTCGAAATTGCAATAAAATATCTGCTGTTCTGCGTCATTCTTGTAAACTTATCAATCAACTTTTACGTCTTAAATTGCAAAGATAAGAAGACGAGTGTGTGAGGTCGAGGGTAGTTTGAAAGGTTCTCGAAATCACCCCCAAATATCAGCGCTAGCGCAACGAGTTTCTCGTGTAGTAATAGGTTATTCTTTCTGAGTAAACAAACAATGCGTCAGTGATGTGGAAAGAGAATTCTGTTGTTGTTCGCGTTTAGTGATTGGTCAAGGGGTAAAAATTCAGATTCGATCAGTGATGAATGCCCCTGTAAAAGCACGTATGAAAGCAAAGGCTATTCATGCTGGCTTTCAGAACACTCTGAAGGGCTCTGCTTTTTCATATTCATCTGCTGTGATGCGGAAAAATATGTTTAAATTTGGTCGGGACAGCGTACATGATGATCGGTGTAGTGGTCGGTCAAAATGTGCCACTACGAGGGTAAAATGAAACGTGCTCGGCCTGACACAGAGATAGCGTTCAAATCGACGAAAATGTATGATTTCTGCCTATATGCACGTGTCCTTAGTTCGTAAAAGAAGTTTCAACTTCTTTTCTCCAGCAGTTTGTTAATAATTATTGCTACAGTAGACATCTTTCATGTTTTTCATTTCGAAAAATGGAATTTTCAGAACAATATTTGATCCGTTAAGAGCAACCAATAAGATTTTTGGCTCCGAATTGTGACCACAGATGAAACTTCAGTCCTATGCCATACCTCTGAGACAAAACAGCAGTCAAATCAGTGAAAACATGGGTGAAATCTTCTCGGGTCTTCCACCGGGTCAATGTCTCCGATGTAGAATTATGTAGATTTAGATGTAGATGAAGATGTCTCCATGGCTGCCGACGTTTCGATTCCCGACTCGGTCATCGTCTTCAGGGCTTCTGAAAGCTTCAGAAGCCCTGAAGACGATGACCGAGTCGGGAATCGAAACTTCGGCAGCCATGGAGACATTGACCCGGTGGAAGACCCGAGAAGATTTCACCCAACTCATATGCCGGGAAAGCACCAGATCTTTCATCAGTGAAAACATGTTGATCCACTGCCACCGAAGAAAGCAAAGATGGTCGGCTGTAAAGGTTATGGCTTCAGTTTTTTGGAATTCCCCATGCGGCGCGGCGGCTTGCTGGGTATTGTGTAGATGTAGTATCGTCTGCTATCTTTGTGAATCAAGGGCCTCTCATCCCAATTCCGTCAACTAATCCATCAAACTTACTTTCTTTTCGTGGTAGTTTTCAGAAGACAAACTATCTGTTTGATTTGCTGTAAGCCTTATATTTTTCCTTAATTAGCGTTTTCAGCCAACAGGTTGGCCATTTTTGATGAATATTGACAAAAGAGGCAAATGTTTTCCATTTCGCCGTTGGTCCACGAATAAATTCAGGTGAAAGTTGGGGAGTGAAATATTCGAAAATAAGATTAAGTAAAATTGACTTTATAGTCATGGGATTATAATTGGTTGATATTTTCAAAATCACATCAATAATGGCAACACCATTAATTATTTCCGCCGTCGGAAGGTGAAGGGGGTGGGTGGGGGTGTATGAAAGCCTTTAATTCGTGGATTGATGCCTGCCTTGATTACCACGCACACCCGACAGCGAGAAATCCGATTAAATCCTAAACCCTTTTGGAAAACGAGTCCTTTTATTTATTAAATCAGATTCCGTGGAAGTTGGGCTGTGTGATGGACAACAAACTCTTTTTTAAATTCGAGTGAGTCGTAACGCATCAGCTGTTTTGTCCGCGTGCCATAATAACATCATTAAATTAATTTCCCTCTGCTTGAAAAACGGCGGCATATTGAACGAGCGCGTATTCATTAGACCAAGGTCAGATTATTACGTCGGAATTATTTTGCGGAAAAAGAATTTTGACTGTCGATAACTCCACAGCAATATTTCATATGTGATGAACAAAACACTCAAGTCTTAAAGCATTTTGCGGCCGCTGGGATTTTCACGGGGAGTAATTTTATGGGAGCCACGACTATTCGTTAGCTGATCTGAATGAAACGTCAAGAGTAGGAAATAATTTGCATTTATGTAACCAATAATAAACGGGGAATCCATTAATTAGACGGATCAGCTGTTAATTCTCTGTTATTTTACAGGAATAACCTTGGCTTTAGTGTGCCATGGAAATGTTAAATTCGATCCCTCAAGAAAAAACATTTCACCCAAGATATGAAAATACAGCAGTCTTAATGGAAATTCGATAATTATGAAGAGGGACACTACTTATTCTTTTCCCTTAATATTTTAATAATGCGCCGAAATTCACACAAAAGTATTCTAAATGTTCCGTACCGCTCTCATTTGAGGAAAGCAAAGCTGAGTGCGAGTAACTCAACTGCCAATCCACTAAAGAATCGCAAGCCCGATTCCCCGTCCCCGAGTCGGTTCTCGTGCGACATTCTCAGACTGATTTCTCATGGTTTCTCACTAATTCTTCTCCATGACACCTGCATAACACCCTGATATACACCAATAGGGCGCTTGGCAGAGGATGATTCCAGATTTCAGGGACAGACGCCATCAAATGCCTACGTTAATTAAAATTAACTAGCTTGAAAATGGTATTTTTGCGAATCTCATCTCGTACATTTAATAAGGAAATAAGAAAAAAAGGAGGAAGGAGACTCTTCATTATTTAAAGTAAACCGTTTTAAATATTCAAAAGTGGAATGAGATTATTCGCCCCTTTTACGATAAATAGAATCAATTTTTGTTTTGCATGGGCAGCTTGATTATAGGCAATATTCGGTGCTTGCTTCGTGTTTGAATTTTTTTTCAAATCTGTGAATTAAGTATATCTTGTGACTTCCCTCGTAATTTGTGATATCTTGAGCTTAATTGGAATATTTGCATCAAATGGCTTGGGAAATTAAGATATTAATACCAATATCATTTTAAGCAAATAAACAATTATGACCGAGCTTTGAGAGTGACAGAATCGAGGGAAATTCTGCGTGTTGAAGGGTAGCTGACGACGGGGTACAAGAGCTGATTATTTCAACTAATTAATGAATCGAAACCTGATGAAGTAATGTTTACAGTTAAATAAAGTGAGGTAAATTAGATTTAGATTGGCAAACAGTAAAATTTTACCCAGCAAGCGCATAAATTTATTGCTTAGAGAATTGCTTGATTAGTGTAATAGGTATTCGGCGATTATTAGTGACATGAAAATTCTCCAGAAATATTCGAGATAAAAATTAAACTTTGGACACTCATAAACACAGATCATCGAATCAATTAATTCAGTAATTTCTCTCAAAAAGCACATAATACCCGCAATGACAGCCTTACAATATGCCATTCAATTTTCGCTTCCTACAAATATGTAATATTCGAAAGAATAATTATCATATTAATTTTGATGACTTGAAAGTACGAAGGCAGAGGCATTGCCATAAGTACTCTAGGTTAGCTCTAAGATGACGTCGCAGATACTGAGGTTTTATTCGAGAGATTTCATAGTTTGCAGAAACAGAGACCCAGTGTCCAACTAGACGGAGGAGTTATCCCACAACTCAGTAGTTCTAGTTAAATGTGAGGACAAAAGTACAAAAAATGTTCGATAATACGTCAATGATTACAATCACAGACGCTCATGAATATGTTTGTTTTTAAACGAACTCACTCAAACACTCCAAACTCAACTCCAAACTCAATGACCAAGAATCCAAATTGAATATTAGTATAGCGAACAGTATTTCTAATGATTGCTGGTGATTTGATCAGCCAATTATTATTTAGACGACGATTGCGCAGAAAAATCTGCAGCCATTCGCGACTGATATAAAACATGAATACATTCACAAAAATTTCGTTAGAGCAAGTGACACTGCAAGTGGTATAAAATCCCTGGTAGAGCACATAGACATCTATACGACACCCCGCAATTTCCCGCTTGGGTGTGTGGCGGGGGGTGTTAGGTCACCGGCCATGCCATGCACAATCCCAATCATGCACCCTCTACACAAATATCAGTTTAATAATGCACTGGAAGAAAGTTGATCACATGAAAGAAGGTACTTACAAACAACAATACTCAGTAACAGGATACGAATCCTCAAATCATGATGTTGAACTGTAAAAAAATATGAGTCTATTAAAGAGAGAAAAATAACATGCAGGGTATGGACACAATATAAATAACACAGAAAATTTTAATTATCTCCTACGCGATTGCTGTCCTTTCTAGGCTATTTTGATCCTTCATGGCACGAGGAAAAAACGACCATTAAAATATATCCGTTCTACCCCGTTCTAAATCTGTCTCCCTTATTTTAAGAATGTGATCTGATCTGCCATAGCAAGTAGGAGCCCGTAATATGCGTTCAACATCCTCTAATTAGTAACTTGCCACAAATGTAAATAGTAAATTTACTTTAGCATTCTAACCTACGGTCAACTAGTGGCATCCACCCTAATTCTTCCAATAGTGTCGTGGCATTACCACCTTGTTAATAACGACTTTTCACAAATCTAAGCGCTCTTGGTTGCATTCGATCCCGTCCCAAAAGAATGTCTACCTCGTGAGGACCCCATGAACTTGCAGCATTCTCAAGGTGGGGCCTAATAAACATGAAGTAACAAAGCTCTTTGACCTCATCAACGCAGCATCCTTTTAATTAATTCTAACTTTTAAACTTGCTCTGCCGCCTTTTTCACGAATTTGAGTTCCTCAGAACACACAGTATCCTTAGTTATGGTTATACCCAAGTATTTTAGCGATTCTATGTTTACTGTGTTGGCTCCTTCTATGGGAAAGTGCTTATGCTTGATCAATGCCTTATATTACAATATTGTATCTAATTTAACTTTTTCGGGCTCTTGTGTTTGATTTTGTTATCTACATCTACATAATACCCCGCAAGCCGCCGCAAGGGCGTGTGGCGGGGGGTATTAGGTCACCACCCAAAAAAGGAAAAAAGAAATACCGCATTCAAAACCAACATACACATGCAAACACCAATACACAGCAGTTCATACATTCATAGAAACATCTACATCCACATCTACATCTACATAAATACCCTGCGAGCCACCAAAAAGGTGTGTGGCAGGGGGTGTAGCACCATGAGGGAAGGGTAACGGTTGAGGGGGTTGGGGGTTAGGTGAGGACAGGTGGGGGGAACCTGTAAGAAAAAATATATACATATATACATATTCACATATATATGCACGCACACACACACATATATATATATATACATACATATATTAAAATATACATATATATATATACATATACACATACATACACACATATCCTCGCGCAGTCCCTAACCTGTACGTTAACACTTATTGTAATGAACTAAGTCCTGGGGAATTTCAGCTACAAGCATTCTGGTCCCTTATCGTTCTTGGAAAAAATGACATTTTAAACCTGTCAGTCTTGCAGTCTATCTCTCTAGTCTTATGTTCGTGATCCCTTCGACCGTAATACGTTGGGGTTCGTATTATATCCTTGATGTCATCGGAAAACGGCCCATCTTTAAATGTTTTTAATAAGCTTAATCTATATTGGAAACGCCGCTGTGTAAGAGAATCCCAACCTAAATTGTCTAGCAAAGTGGATACGCTGCTGAGTTGGTCATAACTACTATATGTTTGACAAATCTAGCCCCCCTCCGCTGAACTCGATCTAATTCCGAAACCAAATTTATATTATGAGGATCCCATATACTGGCAGCATACTCTAGGTGGGGCCTGACCAAGGCAAGGAAACATCGTTCTTTCACCTTTTCGTCACATTTACCAAGCACTCTTTTCACAAATCCCAATTTTTTATTAGCACGACCGCATATTTCTCGTATGTGTTTTCCCCAGGACAGATCGTGAGTAATTGTTACACCCAAGTATTCAAAGGAATCTACCCTCGCGATTTTGGTTTGTTTCACTTTGTAACTATAAGGGAGGGAATTACTCTTTTCCCAAAAATGTATTACTAATTGCTATGTATCGCACCAATTTTTAATTGCATCTAGGTCGTTGGCTAACACAACTCTGTCTTCGTGACTTCGGATGTCCCCATAAATTACTGCATCATCGGCGAAAAGACGGAGCTTGCTATTAACTACGGTACTGAGGTCATTTATGTAAATAAGGAAAAGGAGGGGACCTATGACACTTCCTTGTGGTACACCCGACGTGACCTTGACACTATTGGATGATACACCGTCCAGGACGACTCTTTGGACACGATCACTTAAAAATTGTTTAATCCAGTTAATAATACTTTCGTGTATTCCATAAGTTTCCAATTTCGCCAGTAATTTGCAATGAGGGACATTATCGAAAGCTTTCTTAAAATCTAGGGATATCGCATCATCTGGAATATTACTTTCACCGGAGTTCAATACATCATGTACAAAAAGTGCGAGTTGAGTTTCGCAGGATCTACCCTTACGGAAGCCGTGTTGGTTATTAATTAATAAATCTTGGCTATTGAGGTGCCTCATCATGGAACTAACAATGATGTGTTCAAGAATCTTACAGGAAATGGAAGTGAGCGATATTGGCCTATAATTACTGGGGTCCTCCCTGTCTCCGTTTTTAAATATGGGTGTTACCGAAGCTACCTTCCAGCCGTTTGGCACGCTTTCTTCTGCTAATGATTTCTTAAATATTATATCTAGATATGGGACAATTTCAGCCGACAGTTCTTTATACACGCGCGCCGGTATCTCATCAGGTCCCGGAGATTTGTTGGGGGTCTATGTTTTTAAGGAGTAATTCTATTCCGCGGGTGGAAATATTGATTGCTTCCATTGACTGCTGAAATGTTTTCGGAAGGTTCTCGGGTGTATTTTGTGCGGATATGTTGAAAAAACTCTGGAAGAATGAGTTTAATCCCATTCCACGCGCATGCAAACACACATCTACCTAATTTCACTTCACAAGCATGCAAGTACGCAAATAATTTTACCCTAGGATGCAGCAAGAAATTTATTACGAACGTGCAAGCAAGTTTCTACCAAGTAGCCAGCCAGAATATTACACCATATTAAATAGTTAACACAAACATTGATGATATATTTCGGAGAACGTCAAAGATGAACTTTTAGACTAGCGTCTCCACCCCTACGGGCACTAGAATTGAGTCGTACACTGAGAACTTGGACTTTTAGAAAGTTTCAGAACAAATGAGTTTAACGATGACACCAAAGGAGTTATAATTGCCACACACTACTTAGGTAGATCAGACCACAAAGATAAAATAAGGGAGATAGATTCCAGTACAGATAGATACAAATACTCGTTCTTTCCCAGAACAATCAGGAATCATAATAGTAAGAAACCAAAGTCACTTTAGATACATTCAAAACATTTAATTTACAAATCGGAACAAAATTAAACATTGCAAAGACGACAGGCATATTTATAGGTGCATGTGTATGTTAGTTAGTAGTTTGAGCGTTTGCATGTGTGTGGGGTGTAAAGGCTCTTGCATGAATGTATATCATGTTTTGTTTGCAGATTGGATAAATTTTTAGCTTCTGCATAAGGTTTTTTCTATTTTAATAACGGTTGGTGCCCTGACACCCCCCGCTAAACGTCCTTGCGGCGGCTTGCGAGGTATTAAGTATATGTAGATGTAGGTACTTAGTATTTTTTAGTATTTTGTGGTATTATGGTAGTACCCAGCAAGCTGCCGCTAGGATGGGTGGCAAGGGGTGGATAAACAAATGTGGATTTGGATGTTAGTTGCTTGTATATGTAGTTGCATGCGTGGGAGTTAAAAATGTTTCTTCATGAATATATACGTCTCTTTTTGTGTAAATTGATATGAATGTTTGTTTTGCAAGTGGTTTTAATCTCTTTTATGGGTGGCGACCTGACATCTCCCGCCATACGCCCTTCAGCGGTTTGCGGGGTATTGTGTGGATGTAGATGAAGAACATAAGATTCTGTGGCTGTTATCCTTCACGTTACAGCAAAATCTTTTTATAACATTGGCGTCGCATTCCCAACGACAACTTCTGATGTTAATAACTAATATTTTCTATTGGTATCGATCGGTACGTGGACAACGGCATCTGCTGCTGGACTGGGAGTATAAGACAGCTAGACGGTTTACTCAATCTTATAAATGCCCAACGCTACAAAATTAAGTTCACCATGGAAATCGAATCTGGAGCAGAGATGACCTTTCTTGACTTTTCCATATCTATCATAGATGATACACACAGTTTTGGTTTTTACAGGAAACCATGTTACAGTGACCATCCCTGCTGATTCCTACCGCCCTACGAACCGGAAACTGTCAGTCTTCCATTCAATAATACACCGAGTTGCTAATTTACCCCAAACTTAAAAAAATGCCAAACATGAGTTGCACACCATAAAATCAAAATCAGTATCCAATTGCTAGAGTGTTTAATATTGTCGCCAATCTCTTCAAGAAAAAAAATAAAATTTTAAGCTAATTCACAGTTAAGCTCCCTTAGTCCAACACAAGAAAAGCCCAAAAAGTGGTGTCGTCTATTGCTTGTGGGTGATCTTTCCAATAAGATTGCCCGAAAATGTAATAAATGAAAATTCAATATATTATTTCATAATCCGTATTCTCTGGGAAAAATCCTTTGCTGCAACGAAGACAAATTAGAATCCCTCTTACAATCTGGCATTTGCAAAGTGAAGTGTGATTCATGTGGTAAGTGCTACATAGGGCAGACCGGAAGAAGTTTCAAAACCAGAATAAAAGAACGTGAAATATGTTGGAGGACTTCTGATGAAACGTCACTCCTAGCTAAGCATCTACTACAATCATCCAAATCATGTAAATTTAATCCTGAAAACCTACACTACGAAAATAATGGCAAAAGACTAGATATTTTAGAGCAACTTGAAATTGTAACATTAAATATCAATGTTATTTTAAACGACAATGTTTTTGTAAACCACTCTCCTCTCCTCAGAATCCCATTTCCATAGCAAAAAGTGAAGAGCTCTCCCTCTCTCCTGCTGATTCCACCCTTCGACTATTCTCCCCTCCAACCACCCCCTACCCTCCACTCTCAATTGGTGTTGAACAACCCTTCCATGATGAAGTCCTTCTCAGAATCACTTATACCTCATCCCTCAACCCGCCTCTATCCATTCCATGCCCCCTTCCCGCTTAACCCTTCTGTATTATTTCCTCCTTCCTAGCGCCAGGATACCCGCTACCTACCACCGTCCTCTCAATAATGACCACAAGTTCTTATCTACCCCCCCTCTTTTACCTCTCAATTTCTTTAGTTTCTCTGTTTCTTTTTGATTTCCATATTTCCCCTCTCTGTCCTCACCTACCTAACTCCTCGCTCTTTCTTTCCCCCGCCCCTTTCTCAAACTGGTTAAATATGTGTCACATGTTGAATCTTGTCTTGTACCTGAAGATGGTTCGATTCGATGAACTGAAACGCACTGTACGTGACAAATAAATCAGTGGAAAAGTGGAAACTTGTTTTCTCATCATGACGAACTTCTACTCCATATCGCCTGAATCTGTTGAATTTTTTGAGAACTTCTGAGTTGTGAGTTGACAACGATAATTACTTCTCCTGTGTTTTTAGATCTCCACTGGTCCTTCCTCGCACATTCCTCCTGGCCTTCACGATTACAAGCACCTTTGGGCGCTATTTGTTCTGATCGCTCGAATTTCGACTCATTTCTCTTATCAGAAAAAGAATTCAATGAATGTAGAATACAAATAAAGCTGCTCCCTGAAATTCTGAAACGAATTGTGGATCAGCGCTCCACGCGGACGACGGCGGAAACCCTATCGGCGGCGGATTGAGGGCGAAAGCCGATGCCCACGGCGTCGAACGCTGCAGCCAATGGGAATCAGGGACCATCGCCATTTTCGGCGCATCGCTGTTGTGTGCACCTTGGTATCCGTCGGCATCCACTCTTACACACTCCTGCTTTGCCTCCTGTCTCTTATTTTCCAGCTTCCCCAATTTCCCTCACGCTTGCAAAACTGGAGGCCGAACCCCCTAGCGTATCTGAGGGAGGGGAAATGGAGTCCTCCAGGGGGGTGAAGGGGGTTTGAACAAAAATAAATGAGCTACGAGCGGGTGGCGCCACGTGGGCACGGTCCTTGCTCCGCGAGGGTTTGCGTGACTCTCCGACGACCGGTGCCGCGCCGGTGGTCGAGGTGGGGCCCCGGGGGTCGGAGGGGGGAGTCTTCCGTAACCCGTGGGGATTAAGGGCGCGCAGACACTGCTACTTCGAGGTGAACAGGGCAGAGGGTATCCGGTTTGACAAATTGAGCGTTGATTGGCCGTCGCAGCGGGTGCCCGACACCTCTCCCCCCCCCGCTGTTCACCCACCCGCTGGCACCCGACACCACCCGCCCACGCCGAGGGAGGAACACGGCGCACCATCGCAGATAACCTCGATTGGTTCGCCTGTCAGCCGAGGGATTGCAATCATTGGTGAGCGCATTATGAAACCGCGGTGATAGATACGCCATGACAGATAATGAAAACCACACGAACGTAACGGAATCATACAAATTGGGGAGACTAAGATGACGTTTACGTCTGCAGTTTACGATTCAAATTACCACGAGAAGGTGCGGCAGGTGGTGCTAGTCCACGAACCGTTTGAGTGATTGGGGTTTAATGACACTCGGGGAGTTACCAAAGCTAGCTAAAATCCATGCATTCCAATTTGTATAATGTCGCCATCAACGGCGAGAGGGAAAAATATTTCCTTGGGGCGATTGGTTTCCTTGGGACCTAAACCTCAAACTGATACCTCGCCTGTCGTTCTAATGCAGCGCCTGGAAACTCCGAAACTTTACTATACTTGTCTCAGTCGAGTCCATCATATTTACAAAGTCTCCAATGAAAATTATCAGATACACACTGAAGTAAATGGAACAGATTGCCCGTCTCAAAAATGTTTTGGAGGGAGACGGGATAAGTTGTAAGGCCATCAAAAGAAGATTTCTCTTTAGTAATAAATACACTAGAGAAAGAAGGGAATTGACAATGAGAGTTATTATAAGATGTCAAGAAAATATCAGTGAAAGTTTTGAAATGTCACGTAGTAGAGTACAGCCCGGAAACGCGGCCGCAGAGGCAAGGAGATAAGATTGGAAATGATTAGGAAGCCAAATGGACAGAAAGACAAATTAGCGAAGTGAAGGACAGAAATGTAAGCTGTTTGGATAAATTTGAATAAGGTAGTTAAAGTAAATTGAAAGCAGTAGCGGTTTTGTCCAGGTTCAGGGACGCGATACATATTGGACGGGGTACGCGGGGGAACGGAGTGCTTGGAGTTGAATAATGAATGGCTTATTGTAATGCAGAGTAACCATTGCCGAGTATTATCAGGATGTCATCCTGGGGGCAGATTGAAAGCGTAGGAGTGCGTAGTTAATGGCTCCATCGGATCCTGCCCCTCGACCGGCACTGCAATCCCCTCGATGATGAACCGCGGGAGCGTTCGTCTTCCTGCGGGGGCGTTGGCAGGGGGCGGAGGCAGGGGGCGGTGGCGGGGGGCGCCGCGGATACAACCCAGGGGAGTCGCATGACGAGGCAACTCGTAATCTGCTACCTGCCTGCCCCTCCTTCCGATGGTTTGGTTTCATTTGGAAGGAGGGGAGGCACGTAGAAAGAGGAGGCGGGAAAGGGGGGGGATGGGAAGGGCGCACGCATGTGCAGTTTCAGTCGTAATCGCCGCTCCCGTTGTCGCATGCCTTCAAGTGCTTTTCTGATTGCAGAAGTCATCTCCTTCGATGAAAATGAGTGTAGTTTAAGAATTGATAGAATTGACAATATTTCTCCAGCGCTCACATTGACGCCACGTAGTGACCTAATGTGTAATGCACAAATGACCAATAAATAAATACATATAACGGGATACGAACATGTTTTGTTAATCCTAATTTTCTAGCTCACCAGCAAATAAGTCCCCAGATGTGCGTTGCAGTTTGTTCATCTCCAGTTGTTCTCGGAAAATATGAGATCATAAAACAATCCGTTTGTCATTATACTCTGTTAGGGCACCATACGTAATTAAGAAAGAACAGTATGCAAAAGCCACAAATTTATACAATCCATAAACAAAACATGGCATGCAGTCATGCAAAAACCCTTATAATCCACACACTTGCAAACACACCAACTACCAACCAACATACACATGCACCTGAATTCTTTGCAATGTTTAATTTTATTCCGACTTGTAAATTAAATGTTTATAATGTTTTTAAAATGACTTCGGTTCTTACTATTATGTTTTCTGATTGTTCTGGGAAAGAATGAGTATTTGAATCTAGCTGTTCTGCAATCTCTCTCCCTTATTTTATGTTTAAGGTCTTATCTACCTAAGTAGTGTGGGGCCATTATAATTCCTTAAGTGTCATAGTTAAATTCGTTTGTTCTGAACCTTTCTAAAAGTCACTTATTCTCTTCGTATCTCAATTGGCTCCCAGCCTACATCCTCTAAGAGACCTGTCACACTTGTGTTCTTATTATAACAATTTTTCACGAATCTGGAGGATTTTCTTTGGACTTTATCTAATTCTTTTTGCCAAATGCTCTCCCAAGGATCCCAAATACTTGCGGCGTATTCCAAATGTGGTCTTACTAGAGCAAAATAACACCTTTCTGTAACTTTCTCGTTACATTTTCCCACCACCTGTTTAATGAAGCCAAGTTTTTTAAAAGTGGATCCGCATATTGTCCTGATGTGTGCTCCCCATGAAAGGCGTGGTGTTACAATTAAATCAAAATATTTAACTTAATCTTCCATAGTCAGCACTGAACCCTCTATTTCATAGCTTATGACCTGTTCGCCACTTCCTTTGTTCCAAAATTCCAAAACTGCTTATTTGTGTATATTAAGCATTAATCCCCATTACTTGAACCAATCCGAGATCTTGAATACATGGCCTTTTCCTCCGCGGTAAAATTGCGCTTTTCAGAACAATAACGCTCCATCGGGTGCATAAAGTCAGCGTGCCAGGGAAACCAAAGCTTGAACACGAGAGGCATGAGCTGGACCTCTCCGCATTCCGGTCGGGAGAGCATCCCTTGCTCCTTTCGGGGTGGACGCTCGCCATGGGCGGGGGGTGGGCGGATTATATCTCTGTCCCCCTGCCTGCTCGCTTCTACATCTCTCCCCGGGTGGCCCTGCGATATGCAAATTCGAGCCGTGCCACTCCCACCCCTCCACTCCGATATGTGAGGTGCACTTAACTGCGTGGCGCCTGTAGAGTTGTCTCGGTCGCCATGCACCCACTCAACGGGATTCCCATTTCCGAATCACTGACACGGGTCGCACGCGCGCTACCTCGCAACCCTTTACTGGGGGGGGTATGTTTCTGCTTCGTGCATTCAGCATCGACATTATTTGTGGCTAAAAAATGAAACTAGTCATAAATACGTTGAAAATTATTAAATAAAATGGACAACTTTGGCAACCGCTACATGCATTACGGTAGGTAAAAGTGAACTATTATATTTCTCAACGCATGCCACATGTCCGCATACGCATGCCCGGTGACACGAAGAAAAGGTAATTTTCGAGGAAACAAAGACGTGCCAGACTTCATGGAAGAAAAGGATTTTCACTAGCGTGCATTTTGTATTTACTCTGATGTCTTATCGTTCGTGGGAAACATTTAAAGATCTTAAGAATAACTCGATCGGGATTTACTTACGGAGCAAAGACTACATCACATATTTTTCCTCTTGCATAACATTGTTTTACTCTTGCGATGATTAAAATTATATTAGGAGCTCCGACGCCCTACGGTGGGAGTGAGATTATGCCCGGAGAGATTTTCCAAGCGATCGATGCACGATAACAATAAACACAAATGACGACGCTAAGGAGAAATTTATTCTAAGCAAACTATTGCGTTTTCATTATTTCATCCCACTCCTACTCAATTATTTGCCCTAATAGCTGTCTGTTTGCCATACATGATTGCTAGCAGTCATACTTGTAATGTACGAGTCGTAATGTTAAAGTCAAGGAGCTTCCTAGGTTCATTGAGTAATTCACCTTTAAGGGGCAGTAAAGTCATTATGGATTTCAGAGCAGAAAAATTTAATCAAGTAAAGGCCGATTTTTTGCTGGATTCATCAATTTTAGATGTTGGATAAATGTTCGGATGAATTCTCATCAAGAGAGTTCAAGCATTACAGAGAATAAACTTACATAAATATTGCAATATAAGAAAATGATTAACATATACTTGTTTTTAACGAAGAAAAATTGAAATATACTTGTTTTTAACGAAGAAAAATTGAAAAGCATAAGAAATACCGTTGGTTGAGAGCCAACATTATTTGATATAGTATTGATATTTTAGTACCCAGCAAGTCACCACTAGGGACAACCCCCGACCCGAATATAACCTCACCGAATGTAACACGCGTATGTGGCCAATGCTATTCTGATCTCCTATCGTTCGTGGAAAAAATGACATCTTAAATCTATCTGCTCTACACTTGATCTATCTCATTTTATTGACTTGTTCTCTCCAACCGTAGTGTAATCGGTGTAATAATTCATCTACATCTACATAATACCCCGCAAGCCGCCGCAAGGGAGTGTGGCGGGGGGTGTTAGGTCACCACCCCAAAAAAGGAAAAAAGAAAAACCGCTTTCAAAACTAACACACATATGCAAACCCAAATCCACAGTAGTGCATACATTCATAGAAACATCCTATCATTTCACACGCATGCAAATAAACATCTACCTCCCTTCACTCCACAAGCATGCAAGTACACGTACATATGCTTAATTACAACAAATGAATGTATCTTAGGATGCAGCAAGAAACAAATCTAAGAATGTGTAAGGTATATAAGTAGCAAGGTGAAATACCACCACCACAAGAACGTGCTATGTAAAACTCTCTCCTACTCAATGTGAGGAATCTGGCCCTACGATGCAGGTAGAAGGAGGGCTCACCCACGGAGAGGGACAAGGGTTGGAAGTGGAAATGTAGGGTACCAGAAGCAGAGTAAACAATACTGTAAACAGCACTACATTACTTAATGGCATTCCAATGCGGGCTTTACTTCCCTAAAATATGACCAGAAAGCTTTGGGGCCAGTTTCTAAATACTCGCAGAGTACTTTACGTTCAAAGTCCTGTAAAGCCCTACGTAATTGTGTTTTGGTTTCAATTTTAGAGGATCTATACTTGTCCAAAAGCTGTTTATTGTCCAAGGGTGATGAGTTCTTGCCTGCTTTCTTTACCCTAGAGTGTAACATTCTCTGCTTTCGAAGGGCTTTTTTAACGCCTTTGATTTACCACCTGGGGTCACGATTTGCTTTAACCTGTTTTACAGGGATGAAATCTGTTATTCCTTTTTGCATAATTTGGAGAAACTAAGTCCAAGTTTCTTCCACGGTGGCAAGACTCAAGCGCGTTTTGAAATCGTGTAGTGAAGAGTTTAAATGGCTGGCAAAAGTTTCAAAATCTGCTTTATGATAATTATAAATTTTTCTTGTTGGCTTAACATTCTTTTTTATTTCTACGTTCAAGTTGATAATAACTGGTTTACGGCCACTCATACCCTCGTCAGTTGATACGCTATTAATGCGTTCCGGTGTGTTCGTAAGAAATAAGTCCAATATGTTCTTTCCATGCTTGGGAGTGCGCACTGCTTGATGGAGCGAGTTTCTTTGAACCAATTTTAGTAAGCAATTGCAAGATTCGCGATCACGGGCCCGAGATTTAACGCTATTGCTGTCCCAGTCGAAACCAGGGAGGTTAAAGTCGCCACCAATTATATTGTTGCATTTATTATTTTTGCGTGTAAATTTATTTATTTGTTCATTGAGGGTATTAAGTGTTTGAAAATCTGAGTCTGGGGGTCTATAGAAAGAGCATAAATTAATGTTGGGTTGATTGGATCGCAGTATGGTGTACCAAACACTTTCTATGTTATTATTTTCAAATGTAAGTTGTCTACTTTCAAGAATACTTTTCACAGCCACGAAAACTCCTCCTCCGGGTCTTGTACCTCTATCATGTCGGTAAACTGTAAAATTTATTGGGAAAATTTCTTGGTCATTGATGTCATTACACAGCCAACTCTCTGTGCCTAATACTATATCAGCCTAATGACATTGGATTATGTGCTCGAGATCCGCTATTTTATTTTTGAGGCTTTTGCAATTTAATACAAGTTTATTTAGACTATTTTTCTCTTGAATAACGCCCTTGTTTGTGTCTGACCGTAATTTAAGACGCGTTCGTGGGGAAGTGCATGTCAAATGTCTTTCTACGTCAATGCCAGGGTTGTCGGTTACTTTTACATGTCGGATGTAAGATGAATTAAGGTAAGTTTGTGTTTGTTCTGATATTCTTGGGATCTGTGAGGCGTAACCTGATCTCAAGTGACAAAAAGCGCTGGATTCTACTTTATTTATCCCAATATATGACCTGCGCTCTTGCCTTCCAACTATGCTAAACCCTAGAAACGTGTTCGTGTAACCTATGCGCTACACACTGATGCCACGGCAGTATAATGGACCCCGGAGCGATTTAGGGGTACCCAACACGATGAGAGGACATTTTAAATTCATTTTCAAATAACCGCTAAAGAGGCATCCTTCCAATTTATGCAAGAGGTTCAATCTGTAATATAACCTTTGCTCCGCGAGTGATTTCTAGCCCTGCTCCTCTAACACTTTGGATACGCTAATAAGTTTATCATAATTACGTTTTTTAAATCTCTCTCCTTTACGATGCACGCTATACAATTCGGAAATTCTGACGGAATTCAATGCATGATGTTTTCATGAAATACATTAATGAAGCCTGGTATGGAAAAACGTGCATAAACCTCTAGTCCTGGCATAAAAAAAAGCCTCATGTCCACGTGGGCTAACTCAAGTATCCCGTAGCACAACTTTGTCTACAGTAACCTTTTACGATTGATATTCATATAATTAATTTTCGTAATATTACTTCGATCAGATAGGCACAAACTGAAGCCCTCTCCCGCCCACGCCACTCGTCCACTTGCGGCCACGGGGTTAGTGCGCCCAATGACGCACCGACTACGTGGCTGAGGTGAGCGTGGACAATGTCCCAGCACAGCCCTCTGAGGGTCTGCTTCGTGACTCGGGCCCGTCCATTCCCTAGGGGAGGGTGGAGATGGCCGCTGCTCGGGAGGGCCCCCCGGCGGTGGCGACTGTTGTGTCGAAGAGAGATGGGTGCGGGCGGATAAGACCGAGTGATTCAGCGGAATTTCTTCCCCCCGGCGGGGCAGGCCGCCACCTCTAAGGGGTCAACGGGGGGTGTCCGCCACCCGTGACCTCACGGCCTCCCACACCACCTGCAACTCGACTCTCGGGGGCACGATGACATACGGATTTGCCTCTCTACGGTTAGTAAACCATGAATAAATTCACATACTATCAATACTAACTCAAACACACAAATAAATGTGTGTACATTAATTCCCATGGATACAATCATAAGGGTAATGGAAGGGGAGACACGTGAAAGACGAACAGAAGAGAGGTGGGGAAGGTGGAATCGAGCAGATCACAAGCAAAAAAATATTTCCTTAACTGGTACTTGAACCACGGATCTTTTGATCGGCGGGCCAATACCCTAACCACTTTAGCTGGATCTGTGGTTCAAGTCCGGTCAAGGAAGTATTTTTGCACTTTTAATCTGCTCTATTTCACCTTCTCCACCTCCCTTCTGTTCGTCTTTTAGGCCTTCCCATCCATTTCCTTATGTCTGTATCCATGGCAATTAATATTTGTTCGCCATATTTTTCGTGTTTGCAAAAAATATATACATATATATATGTGTATAACATTATTATTATTATTATGCTATATGGTATTATGAAGATGGTATTTGCCGCTGACATGTTTTCCTCGTTGCAGAATTCTATCAGTCTCTCTCCCGCGGCGATTCGTTTTCCCAATCCGAAATATCCCACGCTACTTCCCTCTCGCCCCTCGCCGACCACGACGTTCCAATCCCCCATTACTATGAGGCTTTAACTGTTCCTAGAACCTCCTCCAGTTATTGCTATACTTGCTCTATTTCCTCATCTGAATGCCTGGGCGTCGGCATATACACCTGTACAATCACTGTATCCGAATGTTCTGCCTCGAACTACTATATATCATTATTATCCTGCTGTCATTCGTCCGAAAGTCTCCCCGGCGTTGAACTTTTTGTCTTTGCATTTCCTGGTTCTCTATCCGCTCTCTCATTGGTTGTCTTTTGGTGACGAGGGCGGTACTAGACTGCCAGCCATACATGAGGGTGGTCCCAAAAGGACCTGGTCTGACCTAGAGATGACGATAGTTGCTTGAAAAATATCACTGCATTAGAAATTACGCAATCTATAAAGCAATAATGAAAGAATAATAATGATACAGTTCGAGGTAGAACATGACCTGACTTTTTTGTCTAAACGACTTGAGATCGCTGCTAAATCCCCATTCGCTCGAGGTCTGCGATTTTCCTCGTTTCTCTGTACTATATCCCGGCGGCGTCATCGGATAGTCTAAGGTTGCTGCATACGAGGGAACTTAGGTCGTGAAATTAAATCAAGAATAGTACGGATCCTTTTAACACTTCCGTGCGGTACTCCTAAAGTTACGTCTGCTCTAATTAACTCAATCTTTTCACGACTACTTTTCATTTACGGTTAGAGAAGATGCCACTATCTCGTTGATAAATAGAATGGTTTGAGACGTCCCTTTATGAAAGCGATTCATATCGGAAAAGAAAATACTTTGTTCTTCCACATATATTTAATAACTCACAGCCTTGGTTTTGACTTACAAAGTCATCATCAGGTCAGCTGATGATAACCTGATGATGACTTTGTAAGTGGCAACCTAGGTCGTGAATAATAAAATATATGTGGAGGAGCTAAGTATTTTCATTTTCGACTCTCGTTAACACTATAATGTCTTAGTCTATTAATAAATATTTCGTGTGGGATCTTGTCGAATGGTTTCTTAAAATCAGTGACTCAATTGTGTTTCACATGATCTGCTTTTTCAAAACCGTACTTTATTCGGCAAAATTAGATCCTGCTTTATTCAAAGGACTTGCAAACAATTTCCGTTAATGTTTAATGATATCGATGCTAATGGAATCGGACTGCAATTACTAGAATTATCTGTATCGCCCTGACTTGGGCGAAGTACGTTTCCTTCCAGTCTCAGTATTATGTCACATACTTTCGCGGATTATAACACAGGTGGTGCGAAATCAATGAGTGAAGGAAGAAATTTGCACTCAGCAAATCTATATTTCCGACGTCGGGTAAGCCGACATTATTAGTGTAATGACTCAGGAGACAAAAGGAACTCAAAATTGGGCTCAAGGTTTATCTAATGAGGAGTGGTCCTCCCGCAGATTGGATCCCATAATTGAAAGGAGTTCCCAGGGAATCTTTCGATGCAAAAAAACTAGCCATTCACTCCCGTAATCCAGACAAACTTCCAGGACTGTCAAGGACCACCCATGCCATCGCAGTGGGGAGAATATTTCCAAGGAGCGCCCCTTTCAAACAAGGAATGGGATTCGAAAAGTCCAATTATCTCATTAGTTCGCCGTGGAAGGGGTGGCGCTCTCGTGGCGCCTTCGCCGGAGATCTTGGGAGGTGTGGGGAGGGGAGGGACTAATTACAGCGGCGGAGAAGACATGCCTTAAGCCTCCCTCTTCGGGTGACGGAAGATGAAGGACAAAAGTGAACAATGGAAAATAGAATCACGTCTAACCGTTAAAGGGAGAAGAGAGATGGGGGCTTCCGGAGGAGGTAAAAGATTCGGAGACGCAATCTTATTATGACTATTAGCCCGAGTCTACCAGTCAGGGCAGATTTTTGGACTCTCCACTGCACAAAAATAAACACAACATTTTGGAAGTCACATCAGTTGTCTCAAAAGGAAGCCGCCGACGAAGAGTGGGAAAATTAACGGATAAAAGTATTAGGAAGCGGTTGATTATTTGCGTTCTTCAGTCTTCATGATTTTTCTTTTTTTAGTACCCTGCAAGACACCGTTAGGGTGTATGCCAGGGGGTGAATACACGCCAGACTACTTTTGACTCGAATATTTTTACCCCTATCCTGGTCGGAAAATATTATTCTGATCCCTTATTGTTTGATGGAAAAATTACATCTTAAATTTGTCCGTCCTACGTTTAATCTCTATAATTTTATTGACATAATCTCTGCTACCGTAGTACGATGAGGATAATAACACATTTTCAGCATGATCCCTTTAGACGAGGCGGCCTTCCAATTCATGCAACAGATTTAATATGGAATGTAACCATAGCTCCATGAGTAATTCTCAGCTCAGCTGCTCTAATACTTTGGATACGCTACTAAGTGTATCATAACAGTGTTTTACAAATCTAGCTCCTCTACGCACGAGAGTGAAAGTTATTTCGTAACTCACCCTTGTGATCGAGTGGTTTTAAGTTTGTTTTATTATTTATTTTATTATTATTATTTTATTTCTTTAATTATTTGTTTCGAATGTGTGTGTGGTGTTTTTTTAATTTAATTTTTTTACTATATTTTTTAAAAATAAATTTCATTATTATTATTATTTATTATTATTTATTATTATTTATTATTATTTATTATTATTTATTATTATTTATTATTTATTATTATCATTTATTATTATTTATTATCATTTATTATTATTTATTATTATTTATTATTATTTATTATTATTTATTATTATTTATTATTATTTATTATTATTTATTATTATTTATTATTATTTATTATTATTTATTATTATTCCGTTTATTTATTTTTATTTTTTATTATTATTTGGTGCCATTCAAGTTTACGGTCCCGGTATTTTTTTGGTTACATTGATTCACGACCGTAGCTACGTTCCTTGTATATTTAAATCCGTTTTCAAGTGGATTGAGCGTCTTAAAAAGATGGCCAAGACAAGACGCCACAGATGATGCAAGGCTGGGACGACTTTCAACCACCTATGCTGACGACAAAATTGATCGTGTGCGGTCCCTTGTCCTTACCGATCGTAGAAAAACTGTCCCACTGGTAGATGATGAAATGAATTTGGGAAAATACACAGTGCACACTATTTTAACCGAACATTATGGATGGATCTTTCACCAGGGCAATGCACCTGCACATTCTGCATTGATTGTTCGCCAGTTTCTGGGAAAAAATTCAACCATCCTTGATAATCCTCCTTATTCGCCTTAATGTGATGAGGGGGCTTCATTGTGGACACAATAAAGCAAGAAACGATGAGAAAAATAAAAAGCCTAACTGCCGAGGACTCCCAAGGGTGCTTTCAACAGTGGGAAAGAAGATGGAATGAGTGCACAGCAACGAATGGAGAGTATTTTGAAGGGCACAAAATCGATGCAGATCAAATTTTGAAAATTAAAGTTTTTATGGTCTCAGTTTGCGTATTTATTGTATAGACCTCTTATATCTTCCGCAACTCAGAGCTAGATATAATAATGTTCAACTTGTTTAAAGAAGGGATGCCATTCATTTCCAAGGCTCAAGTCAGTGCTCTTACGGCAGTAAAACCAGCACCTCAGCTGCTACTGCGAGAGAGGATGGTCCATTAACACTGAGAGCACTCTCAGAATAATATTGAACAATTAATTTGGCGCCATTCGTACGACGGCAACTTAAAAATTACAGAATTGACGTGTGTTTGTGTACCGAGGAATCCGTCGTCCCGGAAATAACCCCCCCCCCCCTCAATCCACCCCAGACGGCCCGAGGGACCTCCGTCCAATAGACCACGGGAAAAAAGGAATTTTACTGCTGATCCCGTGGCGCTCCAAGTGTGGGCCTTCAATAATTTAAGGATTCCACGAAAATACTCTAAAAGGGCACGAGGGGTACTGCATAGGGTTTTTGTCGAGGGGGAGGAGGGGTGGATGAGGCCGGAATAGAAACTAACGTAGAGCTCGATGATTCGGGAGGCCAGCAGAGGCGACGGAGTGCCTCCATTTTTATTAGCCCCCTGTGCCATTCTCCCCCCCCCCGGCGGACTATTCTCGATGAGTAACTACGGATCTATTGCAGGGGCGTTTTATTTATGGCTCGCCTCGGTAACCTCGAAGCTTTTAATGATCTGTTCTCAGGAGGGATTTGTTATCTCCCTTTGATTAATTAACGGAAAAGACGGAGTTCGAGTCCGTCGAAATTATCACTATATAACGTGAGAGTATTCCTTTTATGAGTTCTCATGTTGTGTGCTGCTAAGTTTGTTATTTAACACGTCCGTGTTACTTCGAAACATTCATCTATATATATACCCTCCCATGGACTACAACCTTGTCATGGCGGAAGGGCTTGTGTTTTGATGACCCCTAGAGCTGGGCTGCAATGGCGTCTGACCCCAGTGGGGAGGCCATTAAGTGATGGTGTTACGTTAAAAACACTATTGAGGAAGAAAACGGGAAACCGCCTCAATTATGATTCCCAAGAATATAATGATGGGCACTATAGATAATATGAGTCCTGGCAACTACGGGACTCGGCCCAAGAGGCCGTGTGTCGTGACTGGCAGCGGGAGAGGCAAGGTTTCCGCGGTCGTCATCCCACGAAACCCTTGCAGGGAAGAAATAACTGCAGCAGGACAGAAGACTCAGAAGAAGAAGGAAGTAGTTAGAATAGGAACCTGGAACGTCAGGACAATGTTGAGGAGAGGCAAATTAGAAAATATTAAGCGAGAGATGGAAAGAGGTAATAGAGATGTTATAGGTATCTGTGAGGTGAGATGGAAGTATAGCGGGGATTACTGGAGTAACAATTATAGAGTGAAATACAGCGGCGGGGACAAGAGCCAACGAGGGGTTGCCGTAATTTTAAATAAAGGGGTAGGAAGAAGCATAGTCAACATAGACCAAGCGACAGATAGAATATTACTCGTAGAGATTAAAGCAGAGCCGACGAACTTGGTCATTTTTCAGGTATACATGCCACCGAGCAACAACAAGGAGGAAGAAGTCGATAGGATGTATGACGCGTTAGAGGATATCATCGCGAGTGTTCCTTCAGGGAAACATTTGATAGTGATGGGGGATTGAAATGCGACGGTAGGCGAGGGAAGAAAAGGTGGTGAGGTGGGAGACTATGGGTTAGGCACGAGGAATGAACGCGGGGAGAAACCACTTGAATTCTGCAGGAGACAGGGGTTTGTCATCACCAGCACATGGCTTAGACACCACAAAAGGCGTAGGTATGCATGGAAAATGCCAGGTGACTCAGAAACGTATCAGTTAGATTATATTATGGTTAGGCACAGGTTTCGGAACAGTGTGATAAATTCGCACAGTTTCCCAGGAGCGGATGCGGACTCTGACCACAATTTAGTTGTTATGAAATGTAATGTTCGTTTCAAGAAGATAAGGCAAGAGCGGCGGGTTAGGAAATGGAATTTAGAAGCAATAAATGGATTACCGAGGAAGGAGTATCAGCAGGCTGTAGAGAAAATGATGGATGACGGTAAAGAAGTGAGTGCTATCATTGAAAAATGGGAATGTATCAAGCAAGGGATATCGGAAGCAGCAAAAGACACTATAGGAACTTTTAACAGGAAAAGGATAAGGAAACCATGGGTAACGGATGAGATGATTACAAAGATGGATGAGAGAAGAAGATGGAAAATTAAATAGGCGGGGAAAAATTGAGCAGGTAGAACAGTTTACATATCTCGGAAATGTTTTGGACCAATACGGTCAAAGTGGTAGGGACGTAAGGAGAAGAATTGCGCTAGGCAAGGAGGCTTTCTCATGGAGGAAGGAGTTGATGACGGGGACGTTGAGTAGAGAGGTTAAGACAAAACTCGTCAAAACTCTGATATGGACCGTAGCTATGTACGGCGCGGAAACGTGGTCGCTGAAGCAGGAGGATAGACGTAGATTGGAGGCTTTTGAAATGTGGGTGTGGAGAAGAATGGAGAAGGTGAAATGGACCGAAAGGAAAACAAATGAGGAAGCACTAGAGATGGTGAGTGAGGAGAGGGGTTTGTTGAGAGAAATCCTATGGAGGCAGGAAAAATGGATGAAAGGCGTATTGAGTGGTAGTGGAATGTTGAAGAGGGTAATAGAGGGGAGAATGTTGGGCAAGCGAGGTAAGGGTAGGAACAGGATAGGGATGTTGGACGGGATGAAGGGAGGAAGGAAGTACACCGAGATGAAGAGAGGCCTGATATAGATTAGTTTGCTAGGTGGGGAGTTACAAAATGTTTATTTGATAGTTGTGTCCATCCAAAAACCTACCTTAACCGGTAGATTACCTAAAGAGATATATATATATATCTTTTTATGTATATATATATATATATATATATATATATATATATATATATATATCTTTATATATATATATATATATATATATATATATATATATATATATATATATATATATATATATATATATATATATATATATATAACTTTTGGACGGCACAATAGAACACAGAATAAAACAGATAACACGTAAAAGGACACTCACACTGTAGATGATTTAAGCTTTCGGCCTACTCCGAGGCCTTCTCTCAGACTGAGAGGTTTTGAGGGAAGGGTGCCTGGGGAGGGGAGGGGGGGCGGAAGGTTTAGGGACTGTTTGGAAAGAAATTAAAGATGGCGGTTAAGGGTGGGAATTTTAAAGGATCGGAAATATAGGATGTATGCGGATTCGCGAGTTCTCACCTCCATGTTGGTGGCTGACTCAGGTAGAGATTCTAGAACTGTTAGGGAAAAGCATTTGTCAATTGATAGGTTGTGTGAACTTGCGTGAAAAGGGATAGGAAGAGAAGAGAGTGAAGCAGAATTACATAGTAGCGGTGATATATATACGTATATATATTATATACGGATATATATATATACGGGTCGCGGTTGTCTAGCGGGTAGAGCGTTGGACTACTGACCGGAGGGTCCCGTGTTCGATTCCTGGGCAAGGCACTTTCGGCACCTGCGGCTCCACCCAGGCTATGTGATTTTTCGGGTACCAGATCTTCCTGGGAAACCATAACCGGCACAGGGAAAGGGACTGGCCCCCCTACCCTGATGTGTGAATATTCACATACACACCCGCACACACACACACACACACACACATATACATGTATATATATATATATATATATATATTATTATTATTAGGTAATCTACCGGTTAAGGTAGGTTTTTGGATGGACACAACTATCAAATAAACATTTTGTGACTCCCCACCTAGCAAACTAATCTATATCAGGTCTATCTTCATCTCGGTGTACCTCTTTCCTCCCTTCATCCCGTCTAACATCCCTATCCTGTTCCTACCCTTACCTCGCTTGCCCAACATTCTCCCCTCTATTACCCTCTTCAACATTCCACTACCGCTCATACGCCTTTCATCCATTTTTCCTGCCTCCATAGGATTTCTCTCAACAAACCCCTCTCCTCCCCCACCATTTCTAGTATTTCCTCATTTGTTTTCCTTTCGGTCCATTTCACCTTCTCCATTCTTCTCCACACCCACATTTCAAAAGCCTCCAATCTACGTCTATCCTCCTGCTTCAGCGACCACGTTTCCGCGCCGTACATAGCTACGGTCCATATCAGAGTTTTTACGAGTCTTGTCTTAACCTCTCTACTCAACGTCCCCGTCAACTCCCTCCTCCTTGAGAAAGCCTCCTTGCCTAGCGTAATTCTTCTCCTTACGTCCCTACCACTTTGACCGTATTGGTCCAAAACACTTCCGAGATATGTAAACTGCTCTACCTGCTCTATTCTTTCCCCACCTATTTTAATATTTAGCTTAGCCTTTTTCTTTCTGGAAAATCTCATAACCGTTGTTTTATTAATATTGATTCTCATCCCATATTTATCGTACTGAACCTCCAATTCACTCAACAATGCTTGCAACCCTTTGGCTGAATGAGCAACTAATAATTGGTCATCAGCAAACCTAACCGATTTCACGAATTCTCCTCCGACTTTCATTCTTACCTCCAGTTCTTCCCATGCCTCTTTAATCATTTCCTCTACATATACGTTGAACAGTACCGGTGACAATGGGCAACCCTGCCTTACACCTCTTCCTAACACTGCCCATCCGGACTCTCCGATCCCCACTCGCACCTGAGCAGTCTGAGACATGTACAGGTTGCGGATCAGTCTCCTGTCCCTCCAATCCATTCCTATTTTCTGCAATACACGCATTAATTTTTCCCAATTCACTCTATCAAACGCTTTTTCGAAATCTTCAAAACAGGCAAAAACGTCCTGATTTTATTCTATATTCCTCTCGACTAGTGATCTCATTACTGCAATGGCATCACGCGTACCTCTTCCTTTCCTAAACCCAAACTGATCATCCCCTAAGTAATCATTTGCCTTACTCTCTATCCTTTTGTTGATGATCCTGAGAATAACTTTAGCTGCGTGGGATATCAAACTTATTGTTCTGTAATCCTAACATGATACAGACTTTGCCTTTTTTGGAATAGGAACTAACACCGATCTCACAAAATCTTCCGGCCAGATTCCTTCCTCTTAGATACTACGAATCAGTCCATATATGGCCTTCTTCCCACCTTTCCCTAACCATTTCAACATATCTACAGGAATGTTGTCCACCCCCACGGCCTTATTTACTTTCATCTCCTTTAATGCCCTTTCTATTTCATCGTCGAGTATGCCTGGACCTAAGCTATCTTCTTCTACGTCTTGTTCCTTTTCTATGTCTAACCTTGTCGGCCTAAGTTCTTTACCATACAGTGTTTCTATATATTCCTTCCATCTCTCTTGGATTTTTCCTGGTTCAACTATTATCTTACCCCATGTATCTTTAACTGTTAGCACAGATCTTGCCCTTTTACTTCCCGATAATAACTTAACCTTGCTGTATAGAGCACCAATTTCACCCTTCTTCTGTAAACTTTCCATATCCTCGCAATTCGTTTTCCACCATTCTTCTTTTGCTTTATTTGTGGCCCTTCTCAATTTATTGTTTAACTCTTTGTACTTCATATTGCCTAACTCTCTGTTTACATTTTTCCATCTTCTTCTCTCATCCATCTTTGTAATCATCTCATCCGTTACCCATGGTTTCCTTATCCTTTTCCCGTTAACGGTTCCTATAGTGTCTTTAGCGGCTTCCAATATCCCTTTCTTGATACATTCCCATTTTTCTTCGATAGTACTCAGTTCTTTACCGTCATCCATCATTTTCTCTACAGCATGCTGATAGTCCTTCCTCGTTAATCCATTTAATGCTTCTAAATTCCATTTCCTAACCCGCCGCCCTTGCCTTATCTTCTTGAAACGAACATTACATTTCATAACAACAAAATTGTGGTCAGAGTCCGCATCCGCTCCTGGGTAACTGTGCGAATTTATCACACTGTTCCTAAACCATTGCCTAACAATAATATAATCTAACTGATACCTTTCTGTGTCACCTGGCATTTTCCATGTATACCTACGCCTTTTGTGGTGTCTAAACCATGTGTTAGTGATGACTAACCCCTGTCTCCTGCAGAATTCAATTGCTTTCTCCCCGCGTTCATTCCTCGTGCCTAACCCATAGTCTCCCACCTCACCACCATCTCTTCCTCCGCCTACCGTCGCATTCCAATCCGCCATCCTTATCAAATGTTTCCCTGCAGGAACACTCGCGATGATATCCTCTAACTCATCATACATCCTATCAACTTCTTCCTCCTTGTGATTTCTCGGTGGCATGTATACCTGAACAATGACCAAGTTCGTCGGCTCTGCTTTAATCTCTACGAGTAAAATTCTATCTGTCGCTTGCTCTATATTGACTACGCCTCTTCCTACCCCTTTATTTAAAATTACGGCAACCTCTCGTTGGCCCCTCGTCCCCGCCGCTGTATATCACTCTATAATTGTCACTCCAGTAATCCCCGCTATCCTTCCATCTCACCTCGCAGAGACCTAAAACATCTATATTACCTCTTTCCATCTCTCGCTTAATATTTTCTAATTTGCCTCTCCTCAACATTGTCCTGACGTTCCAGGTTCCTATTCTAACTACTTTCGCCTTCTTCTGAGTGTTCTGTCCTGCTGCAGTCATTTCTTCCCTGCAAGGGTTTCGTGGGATGACGACCGCGGAAGCCTTGTCTCTTCCGCTGCCGGGCACGACACACGGCCTCTTGGGCCGAGTCCCGTAGTTGCCAGGACTCATATTATCTATAGTGCCCATCATTATATTCTTGGGAATCAAAATTGAGGTGGTTTCCCTTTGCCTTTCTCAATAGTGTTTTTAACGTGACACCATCACTTAATGGCCGCCCCACTGGGGTCAGACGCCATTGCAGCCGCCTCAGTGAGGAACAGACGCTGCGTTGACTACCTTTCGTCTGGCTCCTAACCTTCGACCTATCTGGCATGGGTGACCTTTCCAGGAGTAATTATTATTACTCCCGCCAGCACAGCTCTAGGGGTCATCGGAACACACAAGCCCTTCCACCACGACAAGGTTGTAGTCCATGGGAGGGATATATATATATATATATATATATATATATATATATATATATATATATATATATTTATATAATGCGTTTAGTGTAAGTTTTATTTTGAATTATTGTTATTATTTTACTGGCTATATCAAGTTTTGGATGGACACAGCCACTGCGGCAAGTATGCTTGCCTCCTAAAGCACAATCACACATCCGAAACTCCAATAAACTCTTCCTTGCTTTAGCCTTTGCCCTTTCATCCCGTCCCTATTCATGCCCCTTCCTCGCTTGCCTCCCTCCCCTTTTTCCATCCCGGTCGTTCTTCAATCACTGCCATTGCCGTTCAAAACGCCCTGAATCCAACTGTCCTGCCTCTTTCCCACTTCTCCCTAAAATCACCCTCTCCTCCCACACCATGCTTTGCACTTCCTCCTTCATATTAGCTTCGGTCTACTTCACCATTTCTGGCGTTTTCGCCAAAAAAATTAAAAAAAGCCTCCAACCTACGCCTATCATTCTGCTTCAATGACCATTTTCCCGCGCGCCAACTACTCTCCATGTCAATGTTTTGACGAATTTTTTTCTTAATATTTCTACTATGCTGGACGTTAGCAATTTTCTCTTCAATCTGAGAGCTTCTTTGCCTGATGAAATTCTCCTTCTTAGGCCCCCTACTAGTTTCGTGGGAATGTTGTCTACCCCCACGTTCTTATTCGACTTCAACGCTCTTACGCCCTTTCTATCTCGTCATCGAGTAAGCCTCAACTTACCATAAGCTTCCTTCATCTACGTCATACACTCTTTCTATTTCTAACCTGCGGTTCTGTCGTCTTTACTATAAAGTTTCTCCATGTATTCATCTACATCTATTCCTTCCTGCTCTCTTGAAACTTTCACGGTTCAATTAATATATGTCCTGATTTGTCTTTGATTGTTTGCATGGCTTATCCTTTCTTTATTCCCGACAGTGCCTTCGCCTTCTTGCGCAGCACATTAACTTCAACTTCATTTAGTGCACTTTCACCCCCTTCGCACCGCGTTAAGCACCATTCTCCGTTTTCCCATTTAGTTTCCCGCATCAGTTTAATATTTAACTCTTTCAACTTGCTTCTGCCTAGCTCTGAATTTAACTTCTTCCATTTCCTTCTCTCATCGATGTCAATAATCACCTGGTTCGCATTCCACTGTTTTGAGATTTGTCGGTGGTGACTGGCATTAGAAATTGCGGGGCCAAGTCATACGAGAGTTTAAGAAGACCAATTGAGAGTGAATGAAAACCGGTCGCAATTAGTAGCGTACAGAAGGGAAACGGTGGACTGTGGAAAGGGAACTGCGTTCTATATAGTTCGTAACTGTAGAAGAGATAGTCCGAAGAAAGAATAACGGAAGCCCGCAACGTCCGAGATGATTACGGAAATATAATAATAGAAAATAAACAATTGGGAAGAGAAACATTGCAGTGTTATATCAAAGGTCCAAATCACGTAAAGTTGGCGTAATAAACGAAAAAAATCGTAACATAAATATTCAAAATTGGCTCGAAAATATTGAGAATTGAATTCGAGAGATATATGAAAGGCGTTAAAAAAAACCAGACAACCGTAGGTGATAAAATAAATAGAGGAATAAGGAATACACTTGGAGTCAAATCGAACGTTACCCTCTTCGGCATACTCAAAGATAGCCTCAGTAGAAGAAACCCAAAGGACTTTGAGAAGAGTGAGATGATTGCAGTAGCGACGAAACTAGCATTCGATTAATGCAAAGAACAAAGAATATTAAGGCTCACGCATCGAAAACACACACACGGGTCCGAAGAGTAGAAGGAAAGACAGAATAAGGCCTCATGTAAAACCAATTCGGATTCGGGAAACTCAAAAAGTAAGAGAGGTAATACTCTCTTTTTGAGTTTACTGGCCGAAAAAACGGGACAAGCACAGAATCCATTACTTAAATGTGGCATTCCTGGATTTAGCAGATGACTTTGGACAGTGCTGCTTCACATAAGATGTTCTTGATGTTGGAAACATTCTTAATAAACTGATTAATTTCTCAACAATAGAAAATAACCTCTAAAAGAGTCAGATGACACGCATGAAAATGAAAAATATGAAAGAAATAGAAGGCAAAATAAACAAACGATTTAGACAAGGATGCGACTAGTTACCAGTAGAATTCCACATATACCCAAAAGAAGTAACCAAAAAATCACGTGAATTGGGTATGGAAAGAATCAAGGTGAATTGTAAATAAATTAAATGGACCGGTTCTCAGAACGCATCGCAGTACTTGCAGAAATATGTGAGATTAACTGCAAGCAACTCCGAAATACTATAGGCCAATTTCTACGGAAATATAATATGAGCTTCAAAAGGAAGAAAACTAAAACCCTTGTTCGTGGAAGAGAAAAGCTGAAAGTAGATGTCGAAAATAGAGTGGAAATAGAATAAGCGGAATACTTTGTCTACATGAGGAGCAGTATAACATGGGAATGAAAGAAGTTGGACCAACATCAAGCGAGGTATAGATCGAGCTAAGAAGACGCCCATGAAGAGTAGTCAACCACTGTGTTCAAAGAACCAGAGGCTGGAGACATGGAAGCTGGTCCGATGAAGCGTGGCACATTCGATCGTGAATCAGATAAATGGAATCATAGAAAAGTGAATAAGCTAACACTAGAAGCCTTTGAAACAAAGCGATGAAGAGGAGAATGTTGAATGTTAATTGTACGGGCACGGTGAGGAACGGAGGAAGGGTACGAAAGAGCAGAAGAGGAAAGGAACATATGGAGAAGTATAGGTGAAGAGAAGAACTAGACGGACTGGGTAACAATCCAACAACCATCCTTGAGGCACAATCGATTCGTTACCAAAATAATAGAAGGAATAATCGCAGAGAAGATGGCGCAATAAACAACCAGAGGCCGGGAGACGCAGGGCACATTCAGAAGGATGTCAAGCAATCAGGGAATGAACGCTGTTTGGAGTAGAGTGGAGGACTAGAGTAAACGAGTCTTAGACCAGAAACACTGCGCGTGAACGGCCTCCGACGATGAGCGCCGTCGATACAGGTGGGCAGCGCGCACGCGGTGGGACGCCAAACATGGCCGCTACGCGCACGACCCCCTTCCCATCCACTCGACCGCCTGCCGCTCGGATGCGGAAAACGACACCGAGGAATGCTCGGCAGTGAGAGGGCGTAGCGGGGGGGGGGGGTGGAAAATGGACACGAGGTGGTGGGTGGCCGAGGGAGAAGATTGGAAACCTGAGGGGATGGTTTTGGAAGCGGAGAGGCGAAGGGGACGACGTCGGAGTGGTGTCGGCGCCCGCCAGGGCCCCACCGAGGGCGAGGGGGGCCTCTCTTTGCTGGCACATAAATTCATTGCCCAACAATCACCACCTCAGAATCGATCGCAGGTGGATCCAAGCGGGCGAAACATTGGGGCCGCGCGCCACTGGAGGGTGCACGCATTCATTTGGTGCGGAGGGCGCATCCATGGGAGAGAGGACGCGGAGCGTGCAGCGCGCACAAACCCCCTCCAAGAGCCCCACCGCGCACCCTGAGTTCGACCGTAAGCCTCGCGAGGGCTCAGAGGACAGGGCCTCCGATCGGGTCGGGAGAACGTGGGCATCCTTCGGAGAGCGCCATGGGAATATTCTCGCCCCCGACCCAAAGGGACAGGCTAAAAATGGGGCACCACATGAAACGCCGAGCTGTCAAACCAAGTACAGGGATGAATTAAAAGAAGCTATGATTCGACAAGAGATTGGCCGAGATTTTAAAGTGTTAAAGCTAACAGTTTCAGGCTTAACTTTGTGGAATTCCTTCATGGTGAGGGTAAAAAATAAGGACAACTTTACACTTCCACACACTTTTAATGTTCTAAGACCATGGTTTCGATGCTGCGCATCATCATCAGGAGATGATGCATCGAAATTGAATTAAAAGTGTGTGGAAGTTTTCCCTATTTTTTACCCTCACTTTTAAGTGTTAACAATGATGGATATTTCTCGCTAGTTAAACATTCTTAATCCGATGCGCAACGAAAATTGCGCATTTAAAAAATACCATATCAGATTTTTTCCGAGTCTTTTCTTTGCCTCCCTACTAAACATCCTATCCTATCCTATTAATTAAAAAGGGAACTGGAAGATTTTTCGCGTCGCATTTTGTTTGCAGGTGAGTCGGTCTGGGTCAACCCATTCATCCCCCTTCCTTATTATCATTATTTAAACCCCGGGAAATAACAGGTTGCATTTGGTGCTCACTGGCAATCACCAATATCCCTAACGACTCGTTTAGTCCCCTGCTCAGTACTGCCCACCCCGACACTCCATTAACTAACCGAACCGATGCAATCTGAGACAGGTTCCAAATATATAAAGAATATCTCCCCAGTTTACTCCAATCTTCTGTGAAGTTCTCATCGATTGCACCCAGTTTAGTGCGTTGGACGCCTTCTCAAAGTCCACAAAATACGCAAATCTCTCCTGCTTCTGCTCCTTTCTAACAGTGCCCTCATTACTGCAATGCTATCACTCGTAAACCATCCTCTCCCACACCCAAGCTGATCTTCTAGCCAAGTCCACATTTGCTCTCCTCTCTATCCTCCTAACCCAATACTCCCAAGCAATGCGATGCCTTGGCCGCGTGTGGAATCTAACTTACAGAACTCACCTACTATTGCTGCTTTTCCCTTTTTAGGATGGAAATAAACACTGCTCTGAGAAAGTCTCCCTTCAAAATTCCTCCCTCATAAATGCTACGAAATAGTCCATAAAGACTTTTCCTTCCCCATTTTCCTAAATTCTTAACTTTTTCCGCACAAATGTTATCTATTACCAAAGTCTAATTACATTTATTTGCGTAAGCACTTTGGCTTTCTCGAGGTCAAGCATCACTTGACCTAATACATCATTATCAACAGCATGTTGGGGTCTATATCCAACTGCTTCAACCGATTATCTTAATCATCCTCATCTTACTTACTGATTAACTTAATCATCATAATACCCAAGAATCCGTCGGAAGGGCGTGTGGCGGGGGATGATAATTAACCTGACCATCATCACACTTCTACACATATATCAGCTTTCGAACTAAGTTAATTAAGCGAAAGAAGTTTTTTACATGTAACAATAGGATATATTCAAATCATGTGGGTATAATGTTAAAAATATGGGTCTATGTATAATTCATGCAGGAAATCGACCAAATATACACACTACCAACTATAATTATCTCCTTCACGTATTACGTTCATATCTATTGTGATTTCAAATAGTGAGAGGAAGAAACGACATTTCAAATCTATCCGTTCTACAGTAAATCTCCCTGATTTGGCGTTGGTGATCTGATCTACCATTCCAGTCGGGCCCTGTAATATATCTTTAACATCCTCGGATGAGTAATCAGCCTCAAATGTGCGCAGTAAATTCAACCAGTATTTAAGCCTACGAGAAACTAGTAGCTCCCATCCTAATTCTTCCACAATAGTGTCGTGACACTGCTACATACTTGATCATAACAACTTTTCACAAACCTGGCTGCTCTTCGTTGCACTTGATCCAGTTCCGAAATTAAGCATATAGTATCTCTTGAGGATCCCATGTCCCGCAGGTGGGAAATAGTTAACATGAAATGACAAAGCTCTTTCATTCTCTCATTACTATTCCCAAATATCTTTTCCTTGAATCCTAGCTTTTTATTTGCTATCCCGATAATTTTACTATTTGTTTTTCCCTTTGGACATATTTTTAGTAATCATAACGTCGAAATATTATACCCAATCTACGTTTGACATATTGGTTTTAATATAGATACATTTTTGAAGGAAGATTTATTTAAAATTCAATTGAAACTCCCTGTTCTGACATTATAAAAGTTCCTCAATGATTACGCCATGCACTATTATCTCCCATTTATTCAGAAAACAAATTTCTCCTGAATAACCGTGAACGTTGCCTGTTATTTACTAACACTGTGAACGGAATTCCTGACATCTGCGTCATCTTCCTTTGTGGTGGGTCCGGTTCGTTCCATCTTTGCCGAGGGCGCTTGGATTAAGGCGAAAAAACAAATTCAATGGCCGATGGATGGAGGCTTTCACAGTCCAAGGGTTTACATGAGAAAGGTTTGCGGGAGGCCGTAGTCATCATACGTAGGGTGTCGATGATGCCTGCGCGATGCCTGATCCAGCTGGACCCCTTCTCCCCCCTCTGCTGCTGCGGCGAGACGTGCATAATACGCCTCGCCGCATTCCACTTCCATCGTTCGACACACGTGTTTGTTCCCGTAGGCGGTCGGGAGGGTGGGCGGGCCAGGGAGGGCCTTCGCAACGACGCCATTTCTTCCCACCGCGTTCCACTTCCTCTATTACCATCTCGCCTCAGTTTATTGAAAACTTAAACATAGGAATTACAATTCTAAAGATGAGTGGAATGAGCGATTGGAGCAGCGGAGAACAGATTACTGAGAGCGATGGAGTTACGATGCTCTCGATGACTGGTGAAAACAAAATGAATCGAGAGAGAATCCAACGAGGAAACGCCCCAGGGAAAACCAAATGAAGAACACTCTCAGAAAGAAGAAGAGGGACATTAATTGACATATTCAGAGGCAAGGTATCCCACTGAATATTTTTGGTTGAGGAGCATTTGGAGGGGAATATTTCCGGAGGAAGGCCGAGGATGACTGAAGAAGCAAGTAACGGAAAATGTGGTTGCAAGGAGCTCTGAGGGAAAGTGGATATTGGCAGGTAGAAACAGGATAACTTGGGAAGTGATCATTACAAGGCAAACCATGAACCCAAGATGATGACGTTTACACCTGGCGATAGCAAAAATAAGCGCAAAATATCTTTGCAGTTGAACCGGAGAGCTCTGCATCAAATTCAAAAGATACCCAGATTAAATCCCACCTCCGCCCAAGAAGAGCGTTTGTCCACCAACTTTCAGATCTTCCTCAAAACAGCATCCAACATACGCAGCGCATTGTAATTACTAACAAATGAGGAAGTACTAGGGATGGTGGGGGAGGAGAGGGGTTTATTGGGAGAAATCCTATGGAAGCAGGAAAAATGGATTAAGGGCGTATTGGTCAGCTATGGGATGCTGAAAACTGTGATAGAGGGGAGAATGTTAGGTAAAAGAGGAGAGAGCAGGAACATGATAGGGATGTTGGACCGGATGAAGGAAGGAAGTACACAGAGATGAAGAGGGACCTGATGTAGAGTGGGTTGCTGGGTTGTGTTTTGTTAGGAGATTAGGATGTTTGTGTGTGTGTAAAATCTTTCTAATTATGTAGATTATGATCATTGCAGTTGGTTTGTTAAGGCAATCTAATTATCTCAAAATAAGAGAGAAGCTTCTAGTAACATATATTATGTAGATGTAGATGTAACAGGATGAACAATAAGTTAAAATTAAATAAAATAATGGCGAGAGGATAGGCTTCTTACATTGAAAAATATTATTATCCTCTTAACGAGATTGATTATGATAATCCTTATTCATTCCAGAGGGGCTTGTTGCAGAGTAGATTGCTAATTGTATTTGGTAAGTGTATCCATAAAAAACCTACCTTAACCGGTATATTACTTAATAATAATAATTATAATAAATGTACTATTAATTAAATTTATGTATTTCATACGACATATGGTTGGTGCTGGGTATTCAAGTTGAAACTTCCCCCTATAAAGCCAATTGTCTTGCTGCTAACACTTACAGGTCTATCATTACTGAAAAAGCAAGCAATCAGATAAGCCGCTGACGTCTCGAGCCCGACCCTCCGGTCAATAGATACCCTAATGTACAAAGCGGTCGCTAGCCGTTGAGTCGGAACCTACGATCGACAGAGGAATGGCTCTCCAAGGAAGACATCCACGAAGTACTGAAACTTGGCGGAGGCATTGCTGTGGGTATCGGAGGTACTGTGCAATAAAAGTTCCATGATCGACCGTATTAGGAACATTCGCGAAAACAGCGGGAAAAAACCATACCTCATCCAAATTCGATTCAGTGTTGAAGTATCAACCTTCTGACAAACATGTTTCCAGGGCCATGTGCTTGTAATGAATTTTTGATTATTACATTTCCTAATTTTCTTCAGCTAGTTGCACTCCCTGTCCTTTTGGCCTCACGGAGAGGGGGAGGGTGCGGGTGGGAAGGGTGGGACCCCCGGCGCGTCATCCCTTGGAGCGGACGCAGGGGGTGAACGAAAATAGAGAGAAGAGGAGGGAGGCGGGGGAGGATGGGGAGAGGCGAATTAATTCTATTCCCTGGAGGCATCTCGGGAGGGCGGAAGGAAGAAAGGAGTCAGCGCGCGTGAACATACATCGCCACCCATGGACACACAAAAGAGGTCCCTCCCGGACCCCGCATTCACCCTCTATCCAGCCCCCGGCCCGCGGAATAATCCCGCTCAACCCTCCCCAGAGACTCGAACCGCCGCCACCAGGCGGCGTTGAAATTCAACACGACCGCACCCTTGCTATCTCCCCCGCCCCACATCATCATCAACCCTCCCCCCCTCCCCTGCCCCCTCCCCCTCGACGCCGCAATCCCCCGGAGCCCAGCGGAGAAACCTATTAAAAACTCATCACCGCAGTGTATTCAATGAGGTTGATGTGTACGTGGGCGGGGGGAAGCAGTGCTGGGCGCGGCGGGGGGGGGTTGGAGGGTGCGGGGCGCGCCGTAGCTGAACGAACGGATGCCGGCGAAAATCGGACGCGACCCGCGGGGCGCACTCGCCACCCTCGGCACTCTTCCTTAGGAAAGATGAAGGTGCGGTTTCTAAAAATACGAGATGGCGGTAACTAATTACTAAACTTAGGCCAAATGAAAGTTGATTCTTTTTCTTCCGCGGGGTGGAGGGAAGTGGCAGCCTCGGAATCATCATCTGCTTTGAAAGTTTATTCTGAAATGCATGGATTTTAGAAATCTCTTTTCTTCCGTGGGAGGAAGTGTGGTGAGGAACGGTAGTCAGCCCATTTGTCAGAGTGAGGCGTCGTTTGTAAGTGTGGCGATCACGTGAACTCGATCAGAAATACTAAAAATAAGTAAACGAACAATATCTATAACTCTTCCTGAGAGGATTTATAAATGGTGAAAATAGAGACAACATTTCAAATTTTATCCGAATAATGGTTTACGTAACGTAATTGCGCTAATAACTCTTCTTTTTCGAGCATCCAGAGAAAAATAATATGGCGTATAACGGATATTAGCATCGGTTTAATTAGTAATAATATTTCTTGAGGCCTTGATCTATTCCCTCGCCCTTCTGCCAACTTGTGCGCTCCCTTCCCTGCCATTGCCACTCTCTCTGCGACGCATTCTTTGCTCCATTCTTTGCCCAAACCTCCGTTGTCCACGCTAACCCTCCTGCCAAGCAGTACAACCACTGCCAATTTCCTTGTTGAAGGCATTCCTCAACCTATCTCTGCTTTATTTGCTTTACAGCGCAACTATGACAAAATTCAAAAGAAAACCATTGAATTGCAAGTGATAATTCAGAAAAATTATTTTTTGTTCTACTCGTTATATCTATACATTATAGTCGAAAAGTGGGAAAAAGTAATTAAAATAATGTAAAAAATATATGTAAAATAATTACAAGAAAGCATAATGAACAATCTATGTCGCAGAGAAGCATAATGGTCATTAAATTAATAACACAATGTATATATCCACTGTTCGTTATTCTCGTACAACTAGTTTCAACGCTTAGGCGTCATCATCAGGTACAAAATAAAAACAGCTGCGTCTCATTTGTATAGCATTTATGAGGGAGAGTGAAGTGGGTGAGAGAGGGGGGAAAAATAGTGGAAAAATCGGGTTGCAATCGGCGTAAATGGGAAGGAGGAGAGGTGTTAAGCGTCAGTGATCTAAATCTACATAATACCACGCAAGCCGCCGCAGGGGCGTGTGGCGGGGGGTGTTAGGTCACCACCCAAAATAGGAAAAAAGAAAAACCGCATTCAAAACTAACACACACATGCAAATCCAAATCCACAGTAGTGCATACATTCATAGAAACATCCTATCATTCCACGCGCATCTAAATACACATCTACCTCCCTTCACTCCACAAGCGTGCAAACACGGGAAATAGATGCCAGAACTAGCAGACTCAAGGACTCCTTCTTCCCACGGGACAATACGGGATAACAACTGTAGGGTCACACTCGGAGATAACGAAAATGCCACTTGTCACCCTCGGTGTCTAGGTAACAATTAGTTATACTCAATTGCATGCACTTTCACTAACCTCCTGTGTTTTGGGACAAAACTCTTCCTGCATGCCCGCATTGGAATGCCATTAAGTAATGTAGTGCTGTTTACAGTATTGTTTGCTCTACTTTTGGTACCCTGAATTTCCCCTTCCATCCCTTGTCCCTCTCCGTGGGGGAGTCCTCCTCCTACCTGCAGCGTTGGCCCGCATTCCTCACCTTGGGTAGGAGAGCATTTTATGTTGGACGTTCTTGTGGTGGTGGTATTACGTCTTGCTACTTACTTAAATATACCTTGCACATTCTTAGATGGGTTTCTTGCTGCATCCTAAGATACAGTTACTCGTATTTGTTATAATTAAGCATATGTACTTCCATGCTTGTGGAGTGAAGGGAGGTAGATGTTTATTTGCATGCGTGTAAAATGATAGGATGTTTCAATGAATGTATGCACTACTGTGGATTTGGGTTTGCATGTATGTGTTAGTTTTGAATGCGGTTTTTCTTTTTTCCTTTTTTTGGGTTGTGACCTAACACCCCCCGCCACACGGCTTGCGGAGTATTATGTAGATGTAGATGTACATATGCTTAATTATAACAAATAATTGTGTCTTAGGATGCAGCAAGGAACCCATCTAAGAACGTGCAAGGAAGATTTAAGTAAGTAGCAAGGTGAAATACCACCACCACAAGAACGTGCAACACAAAACGCTCTCCTACCCAAGGTGAGGAATTTAGCCCAACGCTTCAGGTAGGATGAGGGCTCCCCCACGGAGAGGGACAAGCGATGGAAGGGGAAATTTAGGGTACCAGAAGCAGAGCAAACAATACTGTAAACAGCAATACATTACTTAATGGCATTCCAATGCGGGCATGCAGGAAGGGTTTTGACACAACACATAGGAAATTAGTGAAAGTGCATGCAATTGAGTATACCTAATTGTTACCTAGACGCCGAGGATGACAAGTGGCATTTTTCTCCGAGTGTGACCCTACAGTTGTAATCCCGTATTGTCCGTGGGAAGAAGGAGACCTTGAGTCTGCTAGTTCTGGCATCTATTTCCAGAATTTTGTATACATTATCCAAGCGACCAATGTATATTGGAGTGCGAATAATTTTCGAGACCTCGGTGCTGAAAGATGGGAATCTGAATTTATTTAGCAAGTTTAACCTAGCATTGAGTCGTCTTTCTTCCAATGAATCCCATCCCAACTCCATAACCATTTCAGTGACGCTTTTTGTTTTATCGTAACAGTTTTCCACGAAACGAGCTGCCCGGCGTTGGACCTTCTCAATTTCCCGAATGAGGCCTTTTTCACACGGATCCCATACGCTACATGCATATTCTAAATGGGGCCTTGCAATAACATGATAACATCGTTCCTTGACCTTGGAGCCTCTTCTGCCGACAATGCGTCTAATAAATCCTAATTTTTTTATGCTTTCCCGCAGACTTTACGTATATGGGTCCCCCAAGTTCAGTCTTTAGTGTATGTAACACCTAGGTTTTTCACCGCATCAACTAGTTCAAGGTCAACTCGAGCTAATTTGTAAACGAATCCCGTGGATCTTTTAAAGAAATTTACCACCGAACATTTATTAAGATTTAAAGGCAATCCCCATTTTGAACACTATTCATTAATGCTATCTAAATCACATGCTTGAATTAAACGATCCTCATCCCCAGACATCTCCCGATAAATTACTGTGTCATCCGCGAACATCCTTATCTTACTTTTCACTTCGCGGCTCAAATCGTGAACAAAAATCAAGAAGAGTAACGGTCCGATAACACTTCCCTGAGGAACCCCCGAGGTCACTCGTACGCTGGTAGAACTAGCGCCGTCAAGGACTACCCTCTGTTCTCGCTCTAAAAGGAAGTCATCAACCCAATGTATTGCCCTCTTTTGTATACCTGCGCCCTTTAATTTATGGATGAGTTTACCATGTGGAACCTTATCAAATGCATTTTGAAAATCTAAAAAGATCGCATCCACTTGCCTACCACTTTCACCCGATAAAATTAGGTCATGTGTGAATAATCCTAATTGGGTCTCGCATGAGCTGGTTTTTCTGAATCCGTGTTGATTGTCACTTAAAAAGTTAATGTTATCAAGATGTCTCATTATGGAACTGACAATTATGTGCTCTAAAATTTTGCAACATATAGAAGTGAGAGAAATGGGTCTGTAATTGCTGGGGTCCTCCCTGTCACCAGTTTTAAAAAAGGCGTTATTTGAGCGGTTTTCCAATTCTTAGAGACTTTGCACTCAGTGAGGGATTTGTTAAATATAAATTCGAGGTGCGGGGCGATGTTAGGAGCTAAGTGTTTTAGCACCCTAGCTGGTATGTTTCCGGGACCCGGGGATTTATTTCGTTTAATGTCTTTGAGCAATTTGACAATTCCTTGCTCGTCCGCTGTTATATTTGCCATGGGTTCAGTATATATTGATTCTTGGAGATACGCGGTGGCTACATCGTTCGTGAAAACGCTTTGGAAGAATTTGTTTAGAATGTTGGCCTTACCCTCACTGTCAGTATGAATGATATTGTTGCAATCCCTTAAGCAAGCCACGGTTTGTTGACCCCCATTAACTTCCCTACATATGACCAGAAAGTTTTGGGGTCAGTGTTCAAATACTCGCAGAGTACCCTACGTTTAAAGTCCTGTAAAGCGCTACGTAATTGTGTTTTGGTTTCAATTTTAGAGGATCTATACTCGTACAAAAGCTGTTTATTGTTCAAGGGTGATGAGTTCAGACCTGCTTTCTTTACCCTAGAGTGTAACATTCTCTGCTTTTGAAGGGCTTTTTTAACGCCTTTGTTGTACCTCCTGGGGGCACTATTTGCTTTAACGTATTTTACAGGGATGAAATCTGTGATTCCTTTTTGCATAATTTTTATAAACTGTGTCAAAGTTTCTTCCACGGTGGCAAGACTTAAGCGCGTTTTGAAATCGTGTAGTGAAGAGTTTAAATGCAAGAGCATAAAGATGCATTTTGGTTGTACTCTTTGTACCATTCTACAAGTGATCTCAAGATTGGAGGAAGCGTAACGTTTGCCAATCCTCTTTCGGAGGCAGAAGTCAAACTAAAATTCCTCTAAGCACCTCACTGCAACATTTGCCTCTCGCGGTGTCAAACATGGCAAGACCAATACAAACAACACAGCCATATACCACTCAATGTGTGAAATATTTTATATGAATCTTTCGTACTTTTCTCGAAAAATGAACTGCGATACCATGTTCACCCAAATATGTACCCCATACGAACTACGCGTCTGTTTCGCGTGACTGGGGGAAAACACGGTCGTGCACATTTCTACGCTTCCTCGTGGTTCTCCGCACGAGTGTAGTCGAAGTGGGGGAGAGGAGGGGTTGTGGCTAACCGAATTGGCAAGCGTACCGGTCACTTTTCCGAGTTCGCTGTCACGCATGAGGGCGAAGGCACCCGCTCTCCAAGGGGTGGGGGGCGACCGCTCGACGACTAGAGCAAAAATAGGAGACGCGAGATGGCGCCACGTCGCAGACTGCCTCGACGGGCACCCGACTGCGAGGGAGGAGCACCTGTGAAGGGGACCCAAGCGCCCGGCTTCGAATCGACTTATTTCCTGGGATGCACCGCCTTCTTGCATTGAGTTTTATTTGGGCAATTCAGGTCAAACACGCAGCGTCATCGGTGAACATTGAAAGCATACGTAAGCAAATACTATGCATGAGACCATATTGATTGAAGGACCACACCTGATGGGCATATTGACGTATATGTGGATCACACGGAATGTATTGATGAGAGAGGTGAAGGCGATAGAAGAGTAGGCGCCATCTAGGAGGAAAACCAAGAAGCGTCTACATCTACATCTACATAATACCCCGCAAGCCGCCGCAAGGGCGTGTGGCGGGGGGTGTTAGGTCACCACCCAAAAAAGGAAAAAAAGAAATACCGCATTACTGTAAACAGCAATACATTACATAATGGCATGCGGGAAGGGTTTTGACACAACACACAGTAGGTTAGTGAAAGTGCATGCAATTGAGTTTAACTAATTGTTACCTAGACGCCGAGAGTGGCAAGTGGCATTTTTGTTATCTCCGAGTGTGACCCTACAGTTGTTATCCCGTATTGTCCGTGGGAAGAAGGAGTCCTTGAGTCTGCTAGTCCTGGCATCTATTTCACGAATTTTGTACCCATGATCCAAGCGACCAATGTATGTTGGAGTGCGAATAATTTTCGAGACCTCGGTGCTGAAAGATGGGAATCTGAATTTATTTAGCAAGTTTAACCTAGCATTGAGTCGTCTTTCTTCCAATGAATCCCATCCCAACTCCATAAGCATTTCAGTGACGCTTTTTGTTTTATCGTAACAGTTTTCCACGAAACGAGCTGCCCGGCGTTGGACCTTCTCAATTTCCCGAATGAGGCCTTTTTCACACGGATCCCATACGCTACATGCATATTCTAAATGGGGCCTTGCAATAACATGATAACATCGTTCCTTGACCTTGGAGCCTCTTCTGCCGACAATGCGTCTAATAAATCCTAATTTTTTTATACTTTCCCGCAGACTTTACGTATATGGGTCCCCCAAGTTCAGTCTTTAGTGAATATAACACCTAGGTTTTTCACCGCATCAACTAGTTCAAGGTCAACTCGAGCTAATTTGTAAACGAATCCCGTGGATCTTTTAAAGAAATTTACCACCGAACATTTATTAAGATTTAAAGGCAATCCCCATTTTGAACACCATTCATTAATGCTATTTAAATCACGTGCTAGAGTTAAACGATCCTCATCCCCAGATATCTCCCGATAAATCACTGTGTCATCCGCGAACATCCTTATCTTACTTTTCACTTCGCGGTTCAAATCGTTAACAAAAATCAAGAATAGTCACGGTCCGATAACACTTCCCTGAGGAACCCCCGAGGTCACTCGTACGCTGGTAGAACTAGCGCCGTCAAGGACTACCCTCTGTTCCCGGTCTGAAAGAAAGTCTTCAACCCAATTTATTGCCCCCTTGTGTATATCTGCGCCCTTTAATTTATGGATGAGTTTACCATGCGGAACCTTATCAAATGCCTTTTGAAAGTCTAAAAAGATCGCATCCACTTACTTACCACTTTCACCCGATAAAATTAAGTCATGTGTGAACAATCCTAATTGGGTCTCGCATGAACGGGTTTTTCTGAATCCGTGTTGATTGTCACTTAAAAAGTTAATGTTATCAAGATGTCTCATTATGGAACTGACAATTATGTGCTCTAAAATTTTGCAACATATAGAAGTGAGAGAAATGGGTTTGTAATTGCTGGGGTCCTCCCTGTCACCAGTTTTAAAAAAGGCGTTATTTGCGCGGTTTTCCAATTCTTAGGGACTTAGCACTCAGTCAGTGATTTGTTAAATATAAATTCGAGATACGGGGATGTTAGGAGCTAAGTGTTTTAGCACCCTAGCTGGTATGTTTTCGGGACCCGGGGATTTGTCTGGTTTAATGTCTTTGAGCAATTTGGTAATTCCTTGCTCGTCCGCTGTTATTTTTGCCATGGGTTAAGTATATATTGTTTCTTGGAGATACGTGGTGGCTACATCGTTCGTGAAGACGCTCTGGAAGAATTCGTTTAGAATGTTGGCTTCACCCTCACTGTCAGTATGAATGATATTGTTGCAGTCCCTTAAGCAAGCCACGGTTTGTTGACCCCCATTTACTTCCCTAACATACTACCTTGAACAAAAAATTCCCGGAAAAACCACCGTGTGGCGCTCTCATCGTTCCGATTTGAGTTCTGTTTTTTTTGTTAAAATGGTACATCTGTTGTTGATATTCCCTTTAAATCTAAGTGTCATAACTTGACATTTGCAAAAGTTACGTAGCCAAGAGTGCATCTATCTCTGTGTGTGTTGGCGATTTTTTACAATTGCAGAAATAGATTTAAATTTTCAACAACGAACTTGTATTAAATTTTGCGTAAAAAACGGATTTAGTGGCGCACGGACGTTGGAAATGTTGGAAAAGTGTTTCGGCAACGATTCTCTAAAAAAACGGTCGTTTACCAGTGGCACGAGCGGTTAGGAATGGTCGTGAGTCAATCGAAGATGATGAACGCAGTGGCAGACCATCGACATCGAAAGTCGGTGAAAAAATTGATAAAGTAAAAGAAATGGTGGTCAATAACCGCAAATTAACCATCAGAGAAATAGCGGAGGACTTGAACATTGCCTATGGATCCGCCCAAGACATTGTGGTTAATGATTTGGGTTTCCGTCGTGTAGCAGCAAAGTTGGTGCCAAAAGACCTCAATTTCATGCAAAAAAGAGACCGTGTTGACGTCGCAAAAGACATGATTTGCGAGGCTGAATCCGATCCCACATTCATCAAAAGGATCATTACTGGAGACGAGAGGTGGGTTTATGAGTACGACACGCAATCCAGACATCAGGCAAGTGAATGGCGTTCACCAAATGAGCCGAGACCAAAAAAACCACGTCGTTTTCAGTCAAAAAAGAAGGCAATGCTGACGGTTTTCATGGATTACAACGGTGTAGTGCATCATGAATTTTTGCCAGAAGGCCAGACAGTAAACAAAGAGTATTATTTGGGCGTTATGAGACGTTTGCGTGAAGCAATTCGCCGAAAGAGACCAGAAATCGTCGCACAGTGCGTCGAGACCGTCGCACAGTGCTATCATTATTCGTAATTTTTTGACGAAAAATGCAACAAATACCATCCAACAGCCACCGCATTCACCTGATTTGGCTCCCTGTGACTTCTTTCTGTTCAATCGAGTTAAAAAACCATTACGGGGAATGCGTTTTAGCAGCCGAGAGGAAGTAATGGAAAAATCGCAGGAAGCACTGATGGACATACCGAAAACCGAATATAAAAAATGTTTCGAGGATTGGATCAAGCGCTGGCATAAGTGTGTTGCAGTCGATGGGGATTACTTTGAAGGGGACAATATACATTTAGATGAATAAACTTGTATTTTTAATTTTCTGAATAAATTCCGGGAAATTTTTGATCAAGGTAGTATGACCAGAAAACTTTGGGGTCAGTGTTCAAATACTCGCAGAGTACTTTACGTTTCAAGTCTTGCAAAGCGCTACGTAATTGTGTTTTAGTTTCAATTTTAGAGGATCTATACTTGTCCAAAAGCTGTTTATTGTCCAAGGGTGATGAGTTCAGACCTGCTTTCTTTACCCTAGAGTGTAACATTCTCTGCTTTCGAAGGGCTTTTTTAACGCCTTTGTTGTACCACCTGGGGTCGCGATTTGCTTTAACGTATTTTACAGGGATGAAATCTGTTATTCCTTTTTGCATAATTTGGACAAACTGTGTCCAAGTTTCTTCCACGGTGGCACGACTTAAGCGCGTTTTGAAATCGTGTAGTGAAGAGTTTAAATGGCTGGCAAAAGTTTCAAAATCTGCTTTGTGATAATTATAATTTTTTCTTTTTGGCTTAACATTCTTTTTTATTTCTACGTTCAAGTTGATAATAACTGATTTATGGTCACTCATACTCTCGTCGGTTGATACAGTATTAATGCGTTCCGGTGTGTTCGTAAGAAATAAGTCCAATATTTTCTTTCCACGGGTGGGAGTGCGTACTGCTTGATGGAGCGAGTTTCTTTGAACCTATTTTGGTAAGAAATTGCAAGATTCGCGATTACGGGTCCGAGATTTAACGCTATTGCTTCCCCAGTCGATACCAGGGAGGTTAAAGTCACCACCAATTATATTGATGCATTTATTATTTTTGCGTGTAAATTTATTTATTTGTTCATTGAGGGTATTAAGTGTTTGAAAATCTGAGTCTGGGTGTCTATAGAAAGAGCATAAATTAATGTTGGGTTGATTGGATCGCAGTATGGTGCACCAAACACTTTCTATGTTATTATTTTCAAATGCAAGTTTTCTACTTTCAAGATTACTTTTCACAGCCACGAAAACTCCTCCTCCGGGTCTTGTACCTCTATCATGTCGGTAAACTGTAAAGTTCATTGGGAAAATTTCTTGGTCATTAATGTCATTACACAGCCAACTCTCTGTGCCTAATATTATATCAGCCATTGGATTATGTGCTCGAGATCCGCTATTTTATTTTTGAGGCTTCTGCAATTTAATACAAGTATATTTAGATTCTTTTTCTCTTGAGTAACGCCCTTGTTGGTGTCTGACCGTAATTTACGACACGTTTGTGGAGAAGTGCATGTCAAATGTCTTTCTACGTCAATGCCAGGGTTGCCGTTCATTTTTTCTTGTCGGTTGTATGTTGTATTAAAACAAGTTTGTGTTTGTTCTGCTTTTTTTGGGATCTGTAAATATGCATGTAGTGGGTGGGATCCGAGTGAAAAAAGCCGCATTCTGGCAATTGAGAAGGTTCAGCGCCGGGCAGCCCGTTTCGTGTAAAACTCTTACGATAAAACCAAAAGCGTCACTGAAATGTTTATGGAGTTGGGGTGGTAATCATTGGAAGAAAGACGATTCAATGCTAGGTGGAGCCTACTAAATAAATTCATATCCGTATGTTTCAGCACCGAGGTCTCGCAAATTATTCGCGCACTCCAACATATATTGGTCCCTTGGATCATGGATATTAAATTCGGGAAATAGATGCCAGAACTAGCAGACTCAAGGACTCCTTCTTCCCACGGACAATATGGGATAGCAACTGTAGCTTGTAGCCGTAGTTATAGATAGTAAAAATGCCACTTGCCACCCTCGGCGTCTAGGGAGTAATTAGTTATCCTCGATTACATGCACTTTCACTAACCTCTTGTGTGTTGTTGTCAAAACCCTTCCCGCATGACCGCATTGGAATGCCATTGTGCTGCTATTAACGGTATTGCTTGCTTTGTCTTTTCTGTTTTTAAGTTTCCCCTTCCGTCCCTCGTCTCTCCCCGAGGGGAGACCCTCTCACTACCCGCAGCATTGGATCACAATTCCCTACCTGTTTCCCTGGGGAAGGAGACCGTTGTGTGTTGCATGTGCATGTGGCAGTGGAATTTCGCCTCCTTGCTTTCCAGATTCTAGCTCGTACGTTCTTGGATAAATTTCTTGCTGCATCCTGAGGTGGAATTATTTGTTGGATGACAGTATATATATTTGCATGCGTGTAGGTTGAAAGGATTTTTGCATGAATGTGTACGCCACTGTGGGTATAGGTTTGCATGTATTTGTTGAATTTGCATGTGATTATGTTCCCTTCTACGGGTGGTGACCTAACACCCTCCGCCACACGACCTTGTGGCGGTTTTCGGGGTATTATGTAGATGCCACACTCCACAAGTGACTCCAAGATCAAGGAACGTTGTTATCACGCTCTTGTAAGGCCCCATTTAGAATATGCATGTAGCGTATGGGATCCGTGTGAAAAAGGCCTCATTCGGAAAATTGAGAAGGTCCAACGCCGGGCAGCTCGTTTCGTGGAAAACTGTTACGATAAAACGAAAAGCGTCACTGAAATGCTTATGGAGTTGGGATGGGAATCATTGGAAGAAAGACGACTCAATGCTAGGTTAAACTTACTAAATAAATTCGGATCCGCATGTTTCAGCACCGAGGTCTCGAAAATTATTCGCGCTCCAACATACATTGGTCGCTTGGATCATGTGTACAAAATTCGTGAAATAGATGCCAGGACTAGCAGACTCAAGGACTCCTTCTTCCCACGGACAATAGGGGATAACAACTGTAGGGTTACACTCGGAGATTAAAAAAATACCACTTGCCATCCTCGGCGTCTAGGTAACAATTAGTTAAACTCAATTGCATGCACTTTCACTAACCTCCTGTGTGTTGTGTCAAAACCCTTCCCGCATGCCATTAAGTAATGTATTGCTTTTTACAGTAATGCGGTATTTCTTTTTTCCTTTTTTGGGTGGTGACGTAACACCCCCCGCCACACGCCCTTGCGGCGGCTTGCGGGGTATTATGTAGATGTAGATGTAGATGCATATTCTAAACGAGGCCTAAAAAGAGCACGGTAACAACAACCCTTGACCTTGGACTCACTCAAGAGGAGAGCGTAGGCTTTGTTTGGGTCGATACTCCGGAAATTGACCGTGAAGGAGACAGTCAGCAACTGAACCATTGGCAGCTAACGATTGCTAGAGAGTGCAGATGATCGTCAACATAGAGTCAGTTTAATATCCAACAGTAGCTAATGATTTCCCTGATGCCGTAATCCTAAATCGCCGCTCCTTTCAAGCTGCTAGATCTGCGAACAACTCGTCCTTCTGGGGCATGTGTGGATGCGTACAAATTATATTGACAGTCCCCGAAGAAATACCGAAAGAGTATTATTAAATATCACACTAATAATATTTTACAATTTAAGAAGTGATTACAATGTGATATTATTATGCATGATAATAGCAATTCAAAGGGAGAATTCAGTTTAGAGAGTATTGTTTGGGATCAAGTGATGACCGAGGGAAGAAAACCAAAGAGCTTTGAAAGAGAGCTAAATAAATTATCACCACTAATGCTTGCCTTATGAGAACCAGAAGAAGTTTAATGCTATTTTTTATTTATTTCAATGTGTATTCATTTTTTCATTACATAAACTAACTTTATCTTTCATTAGGTAAACGAACCATATGTTCAATAAACATTTCAACTTTTCTTTGCATGGCTGTATTAGAAAAATATATATATGCTTCATTTTTTTAACATTAATTTTAACATATGTGTGTATATACTTGTCAAAAATGACGGGGGATACAGCAAGGTATCAGTAAGGCGATATTATACATTTTTAGATATAGATTTTGGGAAGAGAGTAATCAAATCATAAAGTTATCAATGAACAGTTGCGGATTCAGATCGTATGTTAGTGCTGATGAAATGTAATTTTAAAGTTAAGAAAATGAGGAAAGGGAGAAGTATGAGAAAATGTAATGTAAAAGCCATAAGTGGGGCAAAACGGAAAGAGTGTCGCTGGGAATTTGACTAACTCTGAGGGAGTACGAGTACTTGTACAATAATGGACGGGTACGGGGCAAGAAAAATGGCAGTGTCCTAAAAGGCAAAGAAAGAAAACGGCGTACAAAAGAAAACGACGCACAAAGAAACGGAATAGTAGATGGAAAAAGAGTAAGTAAGACATGGATTACATAGGAAGATGATGAGGAAAATGGATAAGGATCCGTAAACAAAGAATAGGGAAGAAGGTGTAAATCGATAAATAATAAACTGGGGAGAGAAACTAATGGAGCAAGAGCAAAGTGAACGAGGTGGAAAGAGCAGAGGGGGAGGGGGTGTAGAGTTTGCAGTGACAGGGTGATTGATAAAAGGGTGCTATCCAGGAATTTAAAGTGACTGTAAGGTTATAAGTATGGAATTTCCAAACAGAGTGGAACTTAATGATAGGAATTGAGCTCTTACGGCTAGTCATATAGAATAAATGAAAAACTTCAATAACCGTAAACAGTTAGTTAACAAACAAACAAACAGTTCACTGTTTACGGCTATTGGAGTTTTTCATTTATTCTAGAATGGAACTTCCTCACTGAATGGAAATTCTAAACAATTTGCAGTGTTCGTGATACACCAGATAAAATTTTTATGAAAGAATAGGTGGTTAAAAAACGGGAGGAATGGTCCAATGCATGGGATAATCATTGAAGACGTATATGAGAAAGAGATATGCCCGGCACTTTTATATGAAAAGTAAATCTGATGTTGACCATGAAATCTTAGGACGAGTGATACTTGACTCCGAGATATGAAAGACAATCGCGGAAATTATATGGGAGAAGACTGCCGGGATAGGTAATATCCCCACAGAACTGCTCAATTTAGGAAAGGAAGGAGTAAAAGTTTTATGGGTACATAAGGACAAATTGTGAGGGAGGTCCGGGCTTCCCCGATGAAGAGATAGGTCTACATCTAGATAAATACCTTGCGAGCCACCAAAAAAGGTGTGTAGATAGATAAGGGTATTAACTGGATTGAATTCAAATGAAGCCGTTGGGATAGACAAGATTCCCGCGGAACTACTTTGAGGTTTAGGAAAACGGGGAAGGAAGAGTCTTTACGGACTATTTCGTAGCATTTATGAGGGAGGAATTTTGAAGGGAGACTTTGTCAGAGCAGTGTTTCTTCCCATCCTAAAAAGGGAAAAGCAGCAATAGTAGGTGAGTTCTGTAAGTTAGATTCCACACGCGGCCAAGGCATCGCATTGCTTGGGAGTATTGAGTGAGGAGGATGGAGAGGAGAGCAAATGTGGACTTGGCTAGAAGATCAGCTTGGGTGTGGAAGAGGATGGTTTACGAGTGATAGCATTGCAGTAATGAGGGTACTGTTAGAAAGGAGCAGAAGCAGGAGGGATTTGCGTATTTTGTGGACTTTGAGAAGGCGTCCAACGCACTAACCTGGGTGCTATGAGTAGACTGCAGAGTTATTCTTCATATATTCGGAACCTCAAAATGCCTCAGTCTACAAATTCGCTACTGGCGATAAGTATTAGAATGAACAGAGATAGATAATAGACAGGGTAGTTATACAAGGGCTGTCAAATTTTCCCGATTCTCTTGAAAGAGCAAGCGGAACAATTGGTAAAAGAGGAGCCTGGGGTAAGTGTGGGCGAGGAGCCGCCCGAATCTCAGGCGTGTCAGGGGAAGAGAGACATCTGTTGAGACAAATGGGAAGAAAGCAGGAAAAGTGAGAGAGTAAATAGGACGGAATAGGATACTTCAGGATATAGGACGAAAACAGAGATATTAGTGCCAGAAAGTGTTGGAAAGGCAGGAAAAGAATATCAATTGCGGATTAAATTAAGGAAGGTAGACATTATGCAAAGCTAATGATCGATTTATTCCAAGGCATAGCATGGGCTTTAAGAATTTTCTAGTTATATTTGTTATGGAAACAGTAATTCCAGATCATAATGGGATGAGATAACCCCAGTTATTTTATTCCCATTATTTTCAAACGGCCGTAGTTACCGTTCGCCTTATACACAGTAATCCCAGGGTCCATGGAAAACCTACCACAATCCGGTAGGCCAATGCAACAGCTAAAAATTTCTTCAATTACCAGAATAGCATTGACCTCAATTCCCTTGCACTATGTACCTCATCCAATTGCCCAGTGCCATGGCCAACGGCGTGTGACGTTCACGCGCCAAGGTTAGAAAGCTGATTTAGGACCTCACTCCAGGTGCGAGGCCTGTGGCTTCCCAGGAAGTATTTCTCGAATAGTGGTTGAGTATTTCATTCATTATCTCATTTCTCTTGACTTCTGAAATGCGTGGTCTGTGCAATAAATACGCGAACTGATGCAATCAGGCGGCCATGACGAGAACTATACCCCGACCACTAGCGACGCTAGCAACCTGACAGTCAATGAGCCGTCCGTGCTTGGCGGATCGTCGAGCTGTGCCTATGGTGCCAGTTATGCTAGTTTCTGTTGTCCTTGTTTTTACTGTTTGTCGATGTTCGTCCTGGTTTGAAATGTGGCCACTCCATTTAGCATTAACGTTACGTTTCCACGGAACTCAATCTGAAACAATGATTTGGCTCTGTTTGATAACGAATCGGAAGTAGAGGGGGGGGCAGGAGGAGGGCTTCTCATCGCACGCACCTCCCATTCTTCCCAAAAAAACGAAAAAAGATTGCTGAAATACTTTGCCATTACCATCAACAATGGCCTACCAAGTTAGGGTACTATATGTATTCAATGAACCAGACGCTATCCACTACTTACTGCCTCTTAAGTCTTGAATCACTACATTCAAAATATACTTAAACCTCATGCTAAATACAAGTATTGTGTATTTATCAATTCATGTATCAGCTCGACACAATTTCTACTTTCATAAATTATATTCAAAGCTTTTTCAATGCAACTGTTACAGTACAGTCTATTAACTCGGTTGTCACGAGATGGAAGAGAGTTTGAGCTATTCCTCATAAAACCCGTTGCATGGGAGCAATGGATTGCACTGGTCGACCTTAAAGATTCAATTATGCAATATGGTCTTCCAAAAGCAATCAGTAGACTGTTGGATCCCAGAAATACGAAGAACAATATGCATAATGATGACACATTTACAATTCATGTTGCTAGCACAATCCTTTAAAAAAAAACCATAAACACAGTAATCAACCCGAAGGTCGGTTTAGTAGGTGATGGTAGAGCTCACCCGTGTACCAAGCCCAACGGCGTGTGAATATTCACACATCAGGGTAGGGGGGCCAGTTCCTGCAACTATGCCGGTTAAGGTTGAGCCGTTTCCACGGCTTCTCCCCCTAACCGATTCCCCCGGTTGAGAAGGCCAATTGAAGAGGGCCCCAATCGACAAATCAAAAAGGCCCCCGGGTATATATATCGGGGAAAAACCCGAAGAGCGGGCTGTTTGCGAGAGGGAAGCCGACGGACTCCACGCCTCCGTCTCCAGTCGCCGCCGGTAGCACGGTATCTTCCCCCCCCTCCTTTACCTTACCTTCTCCCGGAAGAGTCCAGCGCCCTCAACTGGTAGCAGAGCGTGGTTTATATTTTTTTTTGGGCAGCATGGAACCGGTAGGATTACCGCGGAGGACCGCTTGGATAAATGAGTTATCCAAAAAAGAGGCAACCGATACGTGCCTTAGATTTGGTATTAGTGGGGAAGGCACTCCAGACGATATTCGCGCCAGACTCCGCGAATACGTTCGGGGTTTGCACAGCGAGGAAGTGGACACTCCGACGTCACTAAGTACCAGGGAGCATACTGACCGCTCTCTAGGCGATATAGAGAGGGTAATCGCGGCAGCGACCAGGTGGGAGCTAAAATTCAGCGGAGAACGAACGGAAAGTGCGATGGGGTTCATGGAGTCGCTTAACCGATTCAGGGGCCACCTTGAGCTCTCCGAGTGCCTAAGCATGAAAATACTTCCCGAATTATTAAAAGGAAAGGCGCGCGAATGGGTTTGGGGAAATAATTTCACTAGATTTAAGGACTTCGAGAGAGAGTTTAAGCGAACCTATTGCGCTCCGAGTTACGAGGTCCGCATGAAGCGGGACGTGTTCAACAGGAAGCAAGGACCCCGTGAAAGCGTCGCGGAGTACGTCTCTCTGATGATGAGGATGAATGGAAGGCTCAGAAACGCATTGGGAGAGGACGAATTGCGCGATGTAGTGTGTGCGAATCTCCACCCCGACTATTTATTGGGGCTAACGGACACTCCGCGGAGTTTAACCGAATTGGTCGAGTGGGGGCGAGGCCACGAAGGTAGGCGGGAACTTGCGGAGTCATATGAAGTACCCGTCGTAGAAATGGTAGATGTAGACTTCCGCTACAGAGGCGAAGATCGTACCTCTAGTATTAGGTTCAATGGAGACCCGGGTTATCGGCTTCCAAACCAAGGATTCCAGAGGTCAGGAGCAGCCAAATGTTGGCGCTGCGGTCGAATAGGTCACCTAGCCGTCCAGTGCCGTGAACCCGCAAGGCAACGAGGCCAGGGAAACGAATACCCCGCGAGGCGATGAGGGCAAATCGCCGTCGCGGGATTATTCTCACGTTAAGAAACCGCCCGAGAAGCCCAAAGTGCGTCACGCCGAGGAGTATAGTGACAGTGAACGGCCAGTCGGCCCAAGCCTTGCTCGATTCCGGGGCGTTTCAGTCTTGCATTTCGCGGTGTTTTTTTCAAAGTTTGGTTGTTTCGCAGAATAAAATACGAGAAGTCAACATGCAGTGTAGCGCCTTCAACGCTAGTCGGGTACTGGTGTCCCAAGCGGTGACGCTGCGTGTAAAAATAGGAAATTGCACTTGGGACCATGAGTTCCTAATCATAGAGTCCAGCCCAGTCACGGTAATCTTGGGGGCCGACTTTATGCTAAAAACCGGCATGGTGTTGGATTTCGTTAAGGGAACTTTCTCGTTCCATTTTCAACCGACGGTTATTTGCTCCCTCATAGGTACTGAAAACGAGCGGACTCCCTGGCCAGAAGGAAAGGGGAATTTTGACCTAGGGCATCTTACCCATGAGAGGAGGACTTCATTAATGAAGGTATTTAAGGAATTTGCGGTCGTGGTGGTCTAGTGGGTAGAGCGTTGGACTACTGACCGGAGGGTCCCAGGTTCGATTCCCAGGCAAGGCACTCTGGGCACCTGCCAGTTGAGGGCGCTGGACTCTTCCGGGAGAAGGTAAGGTAAAGGAGGGGGGGGAAGATACCGTGCTACCGGCGGCGACTGGAGACGGAGGCGTGGAGTCCGTCGGCTTCCCTCTCGCAAACAGCCCGCTCTTCGGGTTTTTCCCCGATATATATACCCGGGGGCCTTTTTGATTTGTCGATTGGGGCCCTTTTCAATTGGCCTTCTCAACCGGGGGAATCGGTTAGGGGGAGAAGCCGTGGAAACGGCTCAAGGTTTCCCAGGAAGATCTGGTACCCGAAAAATCAACTAGCTTGGGTGGAGCTGCAGGTGCCGAAAGTGCCTTGCCCGGGAATCGAACCCGGGACCCTCCGGTCCCTAGTCCAACGCTCTACCCGCTAGACCACCGCGACCCGCACAATCCTTTTAATTATAAAATTTTTCTAAATCAATAGATAAATTAATCAATGCGCTATTCGTGTGATGTCATAATAGACAGAAGAAAGTGCTATTTTTAATCGCAATCACGACGTTATTTGATTGCCCTCCGGGATGCAGCCAACAGCAAATTATAGGGGCCAGCATGGCTGCCTCAACATTCGATTATCCCGAGATCCGGCCGACATAACGCTCGTTTGGGTAGTCACTGCGAGGGTGCAGTTTTGCCTTTTTTACCCTGAAACATCCTATTATTCTAAAAGCTAATGCCCTCACAAAAGTAAAAAGGATGAATGAAACTAAATATCTTTGCATAATTTTTTTCATAAACCACAACATTGAAGATTTTCCTCTGTGCCTGGATAAGGCAATCTCAATTTTAAAACGCTCTTTATAGAACTAACAAAGCTTTGTTCGAAATAAGAATAGCTTTTTAATAGTCTCTGTAAAGCGTATTCGAAAGGTGACCTCATTTACTAGAAAGCAATGCATTTTTTAAGGGATATAGGAGGAAATGAAAAATATAATATGGCATAGGGGTCACATAAAAAGGCTTTAATGTGTTTACGTAGACGGGGAATTTCAGGCATCGCTTGGTGAAAAGGGTTCATTGAGGGAAACCTCTTTGTCTTCCACTCCCGTCCTTCTTCCTTTCACGACCAACGTTTCGACTGACAGAGTCGTCTTTATGTCCGGGACACGATTTTGTAAGTCGAACACACACGGACTTCAAAAAAATATGGTTATGCTGGGCTAGCTGAGACTTGACATCTGTTTCAATTTCATTGTTAATATCGACAAAACATGTCTTTTTGTAATTATTTGTAATTTCTAATGCCTATGAATATGGAGGGAGAAATGAGGTGAGAAGGGAAGGAAATCCTTAAGCTCTTAGTTTGATAGTTTAGCCTACCCTACCCGTCCTTTTGCCATTAGGATTTGCTCGTTTCACACTCGAAATCTCTTCAACCCCAGAGACCCCATTGACCGCGAGAGGCCGATCATAAAATGAGTCGTTAGCAACCAACCTTTGTCTGTTTACTTCCAATTGAAAGGGATCACCTTATAACCGTGCTCCTTATAAACGGATATGACTTTAGCAGCACTCCGTTCACATACTTCCATCTGCTCCATTGTGCTCTTAGGCATTTCAAAGAATGAAAAGTGAGCATGGAACCGCACACATTACTGGATTTGTGGAAAAGACAAAGCCAATGCCGATCATAGAGAGCACCATATTCTGAGCACCTCCATTGGCTACAAATTAAGAAGAAGCCATATTTACATGCGCTCGATCTTTTGCAATGATTAATGCAATTGAAATGACCTACTTACGTCTTCAAAAAAAATGCAATACTTCTGATTAAGTTATGATTCAGAATAACAGGGGGTGATTCCTTCATTTAGAGACTGTTATGCATGAAATATCAATCCTAATTATAGCTAATTAAATTAAAAATATTATATACCATAAATTACCCAAAAAATGAGCAAGTTTTCAAACTCTTATCGCCAGAACAATTGGTATTCCAAAAGATACAACGATGACGTACCCACTGAAAGGCCCGGAATCGACTTCGGCTGATTTCCTCAAGCTGTGTGAGTTTTCGTATCGATCGCTTGCTAGAAGAAAACTCTTCGGCGGCAAAGGTAAAGGAACTGGCCGCGTAAAATAATACCGTTTTAAAATATGCGCGAATTTTACAGAGCCAAAAGGACTCACTCCCTCCCCTTCCAACAATCACACGAAACTTTGGGGTGTCCATTGTTGGGGCAGAGTTGTCAAAAATTATGGGCGATTACTGATTAATCCCTTTATTTAAAATGGTGCAATGGAGTCGATAAAATATTTTCTAATTTTGTTGCCTGAAAAATGCTTTGAATTATTCAACACTATGCATGCATAATGGGAGGGGACAGGACCACAGAATGATAAATATATATGAGGGTAGACTGGAAAGTAATGCACACATGTTTGTAGACCACAAAAAAATGACCTTCAGAAGAACTCCTGGTGGTATGTAGAAGTAACACTGCCCCTCAATACGCCTGCGCACGTTCGAGGTCGTTACATTCATCCAGTGTATTTTAAGAAGCTGAAGTATGGAGACGTGTTCTAGAGCTGTGTCAACGCGAGTTAAACAGTGTGCTGTTATCGAATTTTCAACTGCTAAAAAGGCGCCGCCTACCGAGATTCATCGTCGTTTAAAGGCTATTGTTTATGGTGACGATGTATTTCATGTCAAATTACGAGGCAATTTTTTCAGCCCCGCTCCCGTCGAAGAGTGCGGCCCTTGAACACCATTTGGCAGCCCCTCGATCCAAGGGGAAGAGGGAATCCTTCCACTCGAGCAAACTCCACTCCCGCCCCCCTCTGGCCCCAAAGGGAGGGGTCCTCTTTTTCGTTTCTCCAGATCGATTCCATCTCCTCATCCGTTTCTTCCGCCACGTCGAGCTGAGCTGATTTATTTCCGCCCCACCCCCGCTCCCATTACCTTTGTCTTCGGGCCCCTCAGCCTCCACGCGCCCCGCGCACCCACCACCCACGGCCTCCAATCCTTCGAACGGGGGATAAGACCCTCGAAGGCCGGAGAAAGAGAGAACAGAGGAATATGGAGGAGAGGGGGCGCCACTGATCGACTCGGAAACAAATGCGGGGGCTGGAGTCGGACGGCCGTCAGCTGGAGGAGGCGATCTCTCCTCCGCGTGTTGTTCTACCCCGCCCCTGAAGAGCGAGGGTTTATCGGGGATATCGCTTTACGGGTTTGTCAAACGGAGATGAAAGTGGAGGTCCCAAATGATTGTGATCAAATCCTTCCGCCATTCGCGAGATCACATTTCTGATTCAAATGTATTTGATTATTTCAAATGACAAGAGGTGGCGTGGAATCTTTTAGGGTCTGGTCAACAGTAAGGAGTTGTGAGGGATATTGACTGACTACCGGCTGAACGATCTATTCGAGATTCTTGAGTACTCGAACACTTCGTGGCCAAGGCCGTATCCTTACCCCATCAATAACAATTATTAATTACTGCTGTGGGTGCCTATCCCAACCCCTGCTACATGCCCTGGACATACACTCGTGGCTTACAGGCTGATATACATGTGCCATTTGCATCGCGGCGGAGGCCATACTGGGTCTCGCAGAAAACTAATCACTTTAACAGCTGTTTGAATGATTACAACCAGTTGGAGGGGATCTCAGTGCCTTATGATGCCTGTGCCCAAATAGTTATTTTAGAGCATGAACGGGTGTGCCGCTATAAGATGCACACGAGTATGGTGTCCGCGCTTCTTGGACCTCAATTGAGTATGGTAACTGTTAAGGTTTGAGAGCATGGGATGGTCCGGGTTCAAATCCCGGATCATTGGACAACACCATCCCATCAATGGTCCGACGTTTGTGGTGCAAGACGCTTACCGAGAACAGCAAGTGGCACAGGGAAAGGAACATATCCCCATATATGTATATATTATTATTAGGCAATCTACCGGTTAAGGTAGGTTTTTGGATGGACACAACAATCAAACAAACATTTTGAAACACCAAACAAAACCTATTCCAGCAACCTATTCTACATCAGGTCCCTCTTCATCTCTCTGTGTACTTCTTTCCTCCCTTCATCCCGTCCAACATCCCTATCCTGTTCCTGCCCTTTCCTCGCTTGCCCAACATTCTCCCATCAATTACCTTCTTCAACATTTCACTACCGCACAATACGCCCTTCATCCATTTTTCCTGGCTCCCTAGGATTTCTCTCGACAAACCTCTCTCCTCACCCACCATCTCCAGTACTTCCTCATTTGTCTTCCTTTCGGTCCATTTCACCCTCTCCATTTTCTCCACACCCACATTTCAAAATCCTCCAATCTACGTCTATCCTCCTGCTTCAGAGACCACGTTTCCGCGCCGTACATAGCTACGCTGCATATCAGAGTTTTTACGAGTCTTGTCTTAACCTCCCTACTCAACGTCCCCATCATCAACTCCCTCCTCCTTGAGAAAGCCTCCTTGCCTAGCGCAATTCTTCTCCTTACGTCCCTACCACTTTGCCCGTATTGGTCCAAAACACTTCCGAGATAAGTAAACTGCTCTACCAGCTCTATTTTTTCCCCACCTATTTTAACATTTAGCTTATCCTTTTTCTTTCTGGAAAATCGCATAACATTTGTTTTATTAATATTGATTCTCATCCCATATTTATCGCAATGAACCTCCAATTCACTCAGCAATGCTTGCAACCCCTTGGCTGACTGAGCAACTAATGCTTGGTCATCAGCAAACCAAACCGATTTTACGAATTCCTCTCCGACTTTCATTCCTACGTCCAGTTCTCCCCATGCCTCTTTAATAATTTCCTCCACATATACGTTGAACAGCACCGGTAATAATTGGCAACCCTGCCTTACACATCTTCCTAACACTGCCCATCCGGACTCTCCGTTCCCCACTCGTACCTGAGCAGTCTGAGACATGTACATGTTGCGGATCAGTCTCCTGTCCCTCCAATCCATTCCTAATTTCTGCAATACACGCAATAACTTTTCCCAATTCACTCCATCAAACGCTTTTTCGAAATCTACGAAGACAGCAAATACATGCTGATTGTATTCTTTCTTCTCCTGTAAGATTGTTGAACACATCATTGTTAGTTCCATGATGAGGTACCTCGATAGCCAAGATTTATTAACTTATAACCAACACGGCTTCCGTAAGAGTAGATCCTGCGAAACTCAACTCGCACTTTTTGTACATGATGTATTGAACTCCGGTGAAAGTAATATTCCAGATGATGCGATATCCCTAGATTTTAAGAAAGCTTTCGATAATGTCCCTCATTGCAAATTACTGGCGAAATTGGAAACTTATGGAATACACGAAAGTATTATTAACTGGATTAAACAATTTTTAAGTGATCGTGTCCAAAGAGTCGTCCTGGACGGTGTATCATCCAATAGTGTCAAGGTCACGTCGGGTGTACCACAAGGAAGTGTCATAGGTCCCCTCCTTTTCCTTATTTACATAAATGACCTCAGTACCGTAGTTAATAGCAAGCTCCGTCTTTTCGCCGATGATGCAGTAATTTATGGGGACATCCGAAGTCACGAAGACAGAGTTGTGTTAGCCAACGACCTAGATGCAATTAAAAATTGGTGCGATACATAGCAATTAGTAATACATTTTTGGGAAAAGAGTAATTCCCTCCCTTATAGTTACAAAGTGAAACAAACCAAAATCGCGAGGGTAGATTCCTTTGAATACTTGGGTGTAACAATTACTCACGATCTGTCCTGGGGAAAACACATACGAGAAATATGCGGTCGTGCTAATAAAAAATTGGGATTTGTGAAAAGAGTGCTTGGTAAATGTGACGAAAAGGTGAAAGAACGATGTTTCCTTGCCTTGGTCAGGCCCCACCTAGAGTATGCTGCCAGTATATGGGATCCTCATAATATAAATTTGGTTTCGGAATTAGATCGAGTTCAGCGGAGGGGGGCTAGATTTGTCAAACATATAGTAGTTATGACCAACTCAGCAGCGTATCCACTTTGCTAGACAATTTAAGCTGGGATTCTCTTACACAGCGGCGTTTCCAATATAGATTAAACTTATTAAAAACATTTAAAGATGGGCCGTTTTCCGATGACATCAAGGATATAATACGAACCCCAACGTATTACGGTCGAAGGGATCACGAACATAAGACTTAGAGAGATAGACTGCAAGACTGACAGGTTTAAAATGTCATTTTTTCCAAGAACGATAAGGACCAGAATGCTTTTAGCCGAAATTCCCCAGCACATAGTTCATTAAAATAAGTATTTACATACTGGTTAGGGACTGCGCGAGGATATGTGTGTATGTATGTGTGTATATATATATATATATATATATATATATATATCTATGTACATGTGTATATGTGTGTATAATTTTATGTGTATGTATATATATATATATATGTACGCATATATAAAAATATTTTTTTTCTTTCAGGTTCCCCCCACCTTTCCTCACCTAATCCCTAACCCCCTCAACCCTACCCTTCCCTCATGGTGCCACACCCCCTGCCACACACCTTTTTGGTGGCTCGCAGGGTATTTATGTGGATGTAGATGTATTCTATATTCCTCTCGATTAGTGATCTCATTACTGCAATGCCATCACGCGTACCTCTTCGTTTCCTAAACCCAAACTGATCATCCCCTAGGTAATCATTTGCCTTACTCTCTATCCTTTTTTTGATGATGCTGAGAATAACTTTAGCAGCGTGGGATATCAAACTTATTGTTCGGTAATCCTCAAATGATGTATCCTTTGCCTTTGTTTGAATAGGAACTAACACTGATCTCCCAAAATCCTCCGGCCAGATTCCTTTCTCATAGATACCACGAATTAGTCCATATATGGCCTTCTTCACACATTTTCCTAAATATTTCAACAGTTCCACAGGAATGTTGTCCATGATGTTACGATAAAACGAAAAGCGTCACTGAAATTCTTATCTACATCATGTACATCTACATAATACCCCGCTAGCCGCCGCAAGGGCGTGTGGCGGGGGGTGTTAGGTCACCACCGAAAAAAGGAAAAAAGAAATACTGCATTCAAAACCAACACACACATGCAAACCCCAATCCACAGCAGTGCACACATTCATCGTAACATCCCATCCTTCGACGCGCATGCATACACACATCCACCTACCTTCACTCCACAAGCATGCAAGAACATACGCTTAACTACAACAAATAATTTTACCCCAGTATGCAGCAAGAAATTTATCAGGAACGTGCAAGACAGATTTAAGTAAGTTGCTAGGCGAAATACCACCACCACAAGAACGGGCAAAACAAAACGCTCTCCTACCCAAGGTAAAAAATCTGGCCCAACGCTGCAGATAGAAGGAGGGCTCACCCACGGAGAGAGACAAGTGATGGAAGGGGAAATTTAGAAAGTTGGGAGGGAACTTATGGAGTTGGGTTGGGAATCATTGGAAGAAAGACGACTCAATGCTAGGTTAAACTTACTAAATAAATTCAGATCCGCATGTTTCAGCACCAAGGTCTCGAAAATTATTCGCGCTCTAACATACAGTGGTCGGTTGGATCATGTGTACAAAATTTGGGAAATAGATGCCGGAACTAGCAGACTCAAGGATCCTTCTTTCCACGGACAATACGGGATAACAACTGTAGGGTCACACTCGGAGAAAAATGCCACTTGTCATCCTCGGCGTCTAGGTAACAATTAGGTATACTCAATTGCATGCACTTTCACTAATTTCCTATGTGTTGTGTCAAAACCCTTCCTGCATGCCCGCATTGGAATGCCATTAAGTAATGTATTGCTGTTTACTGTATTGTTTGCTCTGCTTCTGGTACCCTAAATTTCCCCTTCCATCCCTTGTCCCTCTCCGTGGGTGAGCCCTCCTTCTACCTGCAGCGTTGAGCCAGATTCCTCACCTTGAGTAGGAGAGCGTTTTGTTTTGCCCATTCTTGTGGTAGTGGTATTTCGCCTAGCTACTTACTTAAATCTTGCTTGCACGTTCTTGATAAATTTCTTGCTGCATCCTGGGGTACAATTATTTGTTGTAGTTAAGCGTATGTACTTGCATGCTTGTTGAGGTAGATGGGGCGGTAGATGTGTGGTTCCATGCGCGTAGAATGATGAGATGTTTCTATGAAACTAGGAAAGGTCGTCGACGCCTTGGTTGTCCCCAATTGACAAGGACGATGGGGTATCTGGGATTTTTGACGTCGATAAACCTATACTCGTTTATTTTTCAATTTCCGAGGTCGGTGATACTTCCTTGATTGTCCATGATATAGCGATCGAGGGAACAGCCGTTGGGGATAGGAAACAATCGCCATCAGATGCACCCTCCCCCGCTGGGTTCTCGGGGGAAGGTGGTGATGCAAGAATTGCGGGAAGATGGAATCGGTGGCGTGGGCGGGGGAAGGAGGGACGAAGGATGATCCGTCCTCTTTTGATGGGGTCACGGAGACGGGGGCCGGAGGTCGTGTGAGACTAGGCGAGGTGGTAAGTACATGAGCTACTTGTAGATCGGTATTCGAGCCCAGGAGTTCGGACTCGTCTGTCCTTTTCTTTTTCGCATCCCTTGCTTCGACGCTGATGACTTTCGCTCCCTCCGACTTTCTTCTCCAAGTGGAGAGGGATGCGGGGGACTGGTGGAAGCAGCCGGTGCCGCACCCTCGATAAGTGGCAGCCACCGCTCTCTTCTCCACAGCCACCTCGGGCTCGTCCATCTCCCCTGGGGCTTTCGGGTCGGAGGCCATCGCCATCGCCTCCATCGCATGGCTCTTCCCTCCCCGATTCCGAGGGCAGATCTTGCGCTCGTGGCGTACTGGGTCGCAGCGGGCGCAAGTGCGGCGCTGACACTCATAGATGATGACGGTCCGGTTGCCGCCGATGTGGAGATACGAATGGATTTGGAATTCCTCTGGACCGTCAACCGTATCCAGGGTGGCCTGGCGCCCGTTAGCACGCGAGCCATCTTGTCACCCTCCCACCTGTTCTCCCACGAGCGATGCATTTTTCCAAAACGTGGTACTCGCCTGAAATGTCTTCCGACGGGGGTCTCCACGGGGAGACACAGAACTCTGATATTTCACGGGCTGCCGGAAGTCTCGTCAATATTAATTGTCACCCTTTGGTGACTTAAGGACGGAAACGTAGTTTTCGCGGAGTATTATCTAAAAAATTCATCAATGTAGCTTTGGTTACCAGCTTCAAGTATTTCAAAAGACCATTACATCTAAATTAGATCGCCAATATCTCCTCAGACCCTGTGACTCTAGCGTAAAGAGGTGGACTTCCAACAGAGTATAGTGCTTCGCCCCTTTGGCAAGTTTTCGTGTATGTACATATATATATATATATATATATATATATATATATATATATATATACATTATACATTTATATATATAATGGAAGAATGTAAACACAGAGTTAGGCAAAAGGAAGTACAAAGAGTTAAACAACAAATTGAGACGGGCAACAAATAAAGCAAAAGAAGCATGGTGGAAACCAAAATACTGAACAAGTACTTGCAAGTACAGGTACAAGTATTTACAAGTACTGTACTGTATTTTCTGGAGTATAAGAAAATGATTCCGTACGGTGCTATTACCGTATGGAATTCCATTAATATGGTTCGGAATATTCATCCGAAACCGTTCCACATGCTAAACATTTACCGTGCACATACTCTCAGTACATGCACAGAATATTAAGTCCATTTAATATTAAACGTACTTAATTTAATTCTAAACGTGAAGACTTCGAGCGAAAGATAACAAAGCGTCACGTATTTAGTATGCTACAACATCTCGAATGGGAACTCGTTCTTAATCCTTACGTTCCAGTGAACTAGAATTTATTTCGCTTTCAAATATTGGCCACCGTATTGTAATCATATGCCGTTTGATGCTGTGTATACGAGGGTTGCTATTTACATGTTGAGTCTTGACAACACTAAGTACTTTAGGCGCCATCTGACGTTTTCATCTGAAAGTTTGACCCTTTTAACGCTAACTTTATGCAAAACGTTTTGTCGTTTGATCATAACTTGTGTTGTTTACGGTGACTCGAAAATTTTATCTCAGCGATAAAATGGAGTAAGCTCGTGAATAACTTCGTGCAAATATTTTTTATGACTTTTGACGTGGATTGTCAAGACAGGAGTGCATCGATCAACTTACTTCTTCAGGCTTCATCGCCAAAAGTGGATGTAAGTACCTTTGGCACTGTGAAACGCTAGTATGACAAATTCCATCATGGTCGATCTTCGCTCAGCGACGAAAGTCGTGAAGGTCGTCCAAAATCAGTTGTGCCAGAAAACATCGATGCTATGAAAGAACTAGTAAAGGACGATCGTCAGATGACTTATGGTGAGATTGACTGATTTCTTTTTTTTCCCGTTTACCAAGAAAAATTGCGTGGTCAACGTTTTTCGGCGCCTGAAGAAGCCGTTGATACATTAAAAAACCATGTTTTGGAGGTATCTCAATTGGAGTGAAAAAAGTGTAATGAAAATTGGTTCGAGCACATGCAAAAGTGTATTAATTATCATGAAGAATTCTTCGAAAAACAATGAAGCCGTTTTCAATAATAAATTAGTCCATTATTGGGCTGAAAATATAAATAGCAACCCTCGCAGTACGACGTTTCAGTCGACGTCGGAAGGTACATGTGAAGGAGCACCCATCCGAGGGCGTGCGGGGGTCGTTTTTCTGGTCTTAGGTGGGTGTGGGGCGAGGGAAGGGGGAGAAAAGGGGTTGGATGGGGAGGGAAGCCCCCGGTGGCGGAGTCGCACCAAATCAGTGGCGATGGATCGAATCACTCGCGTGGCTGGGCGCGCGCCCCTTCCTCCTTTGGACCCACTCCAGCCTCCCTCCAGGGGCCGTCCCACCGCCGCGCCGCCTGGAGGACCCTACAGGGTGCGCTCCATATCAATGCGCCTACTCAAAAAGACTGCCACTCCACGCGTGGAGAGACCGAGAGAGTCCCCCGAAATATCCCCCCTCGCCCCCGACAACTGACGAGGCTCTCAGGCGAGATTAGCGGCGGATGAGACCATCGTGCAGGGGTGGCGGGGTGCAGGGGGGCCACTGGGGGTGATGCGAAACCAAAGGGCGTGCGGGGGCGTGACTCGCACCACCTCGGCCAAGGAGACGTGTCGCCTCCTTTCCCGGCACGCCGTCGTCACCGCGGCCCATCAATCCGAGGGCTTCCGGTTGAAATCTGTCGGAAGACAGGGTTCAACTCAAACGGCTCCCAAACGGACATTCGGTTGTTTGGCGATCGTTTGCAAGAGTCGTGATAGTTTTCGTGAAAATGGAAAAAATTGAGTGCCGAACTGTCTTTAAATATTTGTTTCTGAAAGGCGGTGCGCCTGCGCATGTCAAAGACGAGTTTACTCGCTGCGTACGGGGACTCTGCGGAATCATTTTCGACCGTGGCACTTTGGGTGGTTTAATTTGAAGGTGACGCCGCACCAGATTGGCCGAAGATGAGCGACAATCACCGATGACATTGAACAATTCACGAAATGTCACTGGACGACTGTCGAATTAAGGATAGAGAGATAGCAGAGACCGCCAGATCGAAAGAACTCGTTTGTCATGTGTTGACTTAGGAATTGCACACGTGTAAGCTACCAGAGCGTTGGGTTCCGCATTTGCTCACTTTGGACCAAAAATGTATTAGAATTAAAATTTCTAAAGAAGCGGAGTGGTTTAAGTGAAGAAAGTCAGCTTTTTGCGTTAATTCATAAATTAGATGAAACTTGGGCCCACCACTTTGCTCTTTAGACTAAAGTGCAGTCATAACAATGGACTGCGAAGGGTGACCCTACTCCGAGAGAGGCGAAGACGTTTCGATCATGCGGGGAAGGTGATGGCGACTGTTTTTTTAGGACAGTGAAGGATTGCGCCATCAAATGTCTTAAAAAAGGCAAAAGAAAACAAGAGAGTAATGTGCACCATTACTTGATAAGCTGAAGACAGAAATGACAAAAAATGACCGCATTTGAAGAAAAAGAAAGGGCTTTTCCATCAGGGCAAGGCTCACACTTGGGCGGTCGCCAAGGCCATAACACACGGATTGCATATCGATGCAAAACCACACGATTGGTATCTTGGCAATTTAATCAAGCTCTGAGTAACGGCATGTCTAAAGTGTCAATTTGTTTTCAAATAATTACTAGACTATCTATAGTAAAAATTAATTAGCCGAATATGCCAATAATAAACTTGTTTCCATCGCACGTATTTCAATTACTTAATCGATCCCATTATTCATCAAATTTTCTCCATTTGCCCTAAATTTGCAATCATTCTTTCCCTTTGCGTTATCATGCCAGTGGGGCACCATCCATCGTGTCCTCGGCCCTCAATTCTTCCTTGCACCCAAGGGCGAGTGAATTTGCAAATATTTCCAATCGTAGCCCGTCGACGCCGCGCTTCGGCATAGTAGTGCACCCGTCCCCCTGCGTCCCGTCTTTTCTCTCGAGATACGACTCGCCGGACGGCTCCAGAGCTTCCAGGGGCACTCCTCCTCGACGGCATCTGTCGCGGGGCGCATTCGAGATCGGGTAAGTTGCCCTCCAAGATTAATCGAGGTGGAGTCCCATCCATAACGGCCCAATGAGTCCGCGAGTGACTCCGTGCAACGAGAGTCGGGGGAAAGGACTCGTCGGCGACCTCATCCCTCCCCATTGGTCATCGTCCGCCCGACGGTGGCGCGCGGATCGGGCCGCGGCGGGTACTCAACACAGGGGGAGCTGGAAGAACTTTTCGATGCAACTCGGAATCAAAAAATTGAATACAGGATTCCAGTTATATTCGGATTATGGCCTATGCATAAAAATACAGGTAAGAACATTATGGGTATTTCGATACACTGGTAAATAGGGTTAATTATATTCTTAATTATTTAATGATTTCATTATTGTTACTAATTTAGTCCGGTCGAATCACTTTAATTACTTTTTAGGTTATAATCTGGATGCTTTACATACTTGTGAAATGAAAGTCACGTTTGAATATAGTCTGTGGCAATTTCTTTGTATAATCCCACTTCCAAATGAAACTCCGTTCATCTCCACGCTTCCATCCGCCTGCAATGCTATTCTGAAACCCACCCCCGATTTCGATTCTTCTCGCGCGCCCCAAATCAGAGGCACTCTCCCTCCCTCTTCGCACACTACGAGGACAGGCCGAATACTAATGCACACGTGCTTGTAGACCACAAACAAAATTACCTTCAGAAGCACTCCTTCTGGTGGCACGTGGAAGTAACACTCCCCCCTCGTAGCTTACGGGTGGTGACCTAATACCCTCCACCATACGCCCTCACTGCGACTTACGGGGTATTGCGTGGTTGTACATGTACTCTAGACGTCTTTCCCGTGCTCTGTCTTTGGCGCCTTCGATTCGTTTCTATTGAAATTGGAAGTTACTGAGCTGCAGGGCTCTTTCGTTTGCCATTTGCCAAGCCTGCAAATTATTTAGCTTTTTATTTGCAATTGATTGGCTATTTTTAATGGCCTTGCACTGCTATTGGATTGAATAACTAAATCGAATAGCATTTGAAAAATCATAATTGTACAGGGTTCGTCCGAAAAATAAGTGTACTGATTTTTTCCCGCCGCTCCAGGCGCGCCCAGCACCGCTCTGACGGGCTGCGATTGGAGGGGGGTATGTTGGCAAGCGACGCTGAAAAAGGCAGTCGGCTCTGAGCTGTGGTGTAGTGAGGAGTTCTGTTAACGCGAACCTCTACGCTCGACCCACGTCACGTAACGCGATGCCGAAGTTTTTGGAGCAGCGTTATTCCATCAAATTTGCGATAAAGCTTGGGAAATCGTCTACCAAAACTGTCGGTATGATTAACCAGGCTTACGGGGAGCCAGCCATGTCCAGAAACATGATCTTTCGGTGGCACAAGATGTTCGTGGAGGGCAGAGAAGAGGTCGACGACGAACCACGGCCTGGACGCCCATCAAAGACACTCACCGACGAAAATGTGCGAAAAGTTCGCGATGTACTGAACTCTGATCGTCCTCTTAGTGTTCAAATGATAGCAGAGCAGTGTAATGTGCCAAAAACAATAGTGCACGAGACTATTAGGGACCAATTACAGATGCGAAAAATTTGTGCAAAGTTGGTACCGAAAGTGCTCAGTGATGATCAAAGACTCAATCGTTTGGAAATCGCGACACAACTTGCGGATCACTGCAAAAATGATCCACATTTTTTAGAGAACATTTCTGTTCCCAAAGATAAAGAGGAGTTTGAAAGGAACGCGATACGGGACTTTGGACGCCGTCAAAGAGACCGTGACGACGTGTCTTCGAGAGGTTCCCGATGATGCCTTCGCGGGAGCCTTCCAGGAATGGGAACGCCGCTGGAACAAGTGTATCGACTCACAAGGGTCCTATTTTGAGGAATATTAGCTTAAGATATGTAAAAGTGTAATAAATTTTTTTTTCCTGAGCTCAGTACACTTATTTCCCGGACGAACCCTGTATATCATGGTTTGAATTGTATCGTATATACGCATGATGAGAGTTCAATGAGCTATAATCTTTCGACTGTATATATACGAGAGTAATGGATCCTATTATATTCCTTTTTCGATGGTTTGAGGCTCTGATTTGTAAAAATTCCAAATCAATAAATAAACACACTAAGTATTTATTCAAACAAAAACTTTATTGCCCTAACACTGCCGGTTTCGACGCAGAGGGGACAACCACGTACTATCAGATTTTATACCTGATGATATCTGTCGCCAATGCGCCCAAACCGGTACTATTAGTATAATGAAGTTTGTTGTCTGAAAAAATACCAAGTTTATACATTGAATGTCTCTTATTATTGGGGTGAGAAGATCATTTTCTGAGGAGAATGGAGACGAGCCCGACAACGGTTGCGGCAACTGTTGTTGGCCGTGGATTCGACCGCAGTACTCCGACGGGGAGGGCAACAGCCAACCATCTCGATATCGGCGTCTCCAGAAGAAGATCCCGACTTGATTCACAAATGTGACCCCAGAGAAGACTTTTCGGGGGCAAAGCCAATTCGTATTCGGATTCAATTGCTTATGATGATGATATGAAAATGTAATAATTAAATCAACGATAAATGCACGGCGTCAACACATTTGATGAATGCACGACTGACCGCCTTCACCGCTGGGTTTCCCTCGACTCCCTGGGCTTCCTTCACTCCACGACTCCTCTTGTCACCCAATACAATTTTGCAGTCTCAAAAGGAACAATTTCGGTTCCCTTGCAAGCCTGATAACGTACTAAATCACTTTAACTAGGGTTCATTTAAATTTCTCATCGTGGCAACTTAAGAGTGGAAATAAAGACGTTACTTACTGAATCTCATAGTCACCGAAATGTGATCGATTTGATGACCTCCTGGAGTGCACCCTAGCGTATCCTAGGGGGTTGGATTCCAGTCGGTGTGCGTTTGCCGCCACCTATTTGTTCTGCGCCCAGGACTCGCACATTCCCTCTCCTCGTTCGTCTCGTTCTCATTGTCCGTCTCTGCTTTCTCCGGCGATGATGCCCTGGTCTCTTGGGGTTCTTCCATTTTCTTTCCCCCGCACACTTGTAGACACTTCCATGAAACTTATTACTTCCGAATATTATGCGGCAAATGGGATTATGCGAATTTTTTTGATTTGCCTAAGAAAAAGACATTACTCCAATTACGTTTGAATAAATGCGCAGTTCAGGGACATAGGAATCCATTCACCCAAACACTTGAGGACTCGCCAAAATGAGAAAAGCGGTCCAAGCGTGAAAAGTACGGACCTGCAGCAGAGAGGAGTACGTCAACAGACTTCGGATACAAGCGAAGGAATATTCACATGAACATGACAGCGAAGTTTGTACACGCATCACGTTGTTTAGACCTCATCATATATACTGATCGAGTGCTTGCGACACTGATCAGGGGGGAGGGGCGAAGCAGGGCCCAGAGAGGCACTCGGGTCCCCTTTTTGTTTTGATCCGTGAATAAATGGCGAATGAACGAACATACTTACGTCATTACACCGACTGGCTTTGCTCTTAACTGATCGTGACTCTAATTCCTTGTGCCCTCCCAACCGTCGCGACGGTTGGGAGGGGCGGTTGGGACGCGTCGCGTGGCCTCGCGATGACTCGAGGGAATTGCCGAACGGAAGAACGATGACATTAGTTTCATTAAAGTTTGCCTCAAACCTCTACTTCTGTCTTTATCTATATTTATCTATTTCTTTATTAAATGATGCAATCACATAATCGCCGTCTATCATTATGGAACATTTTTTTACGGTTACATCAGAGCAACTACAGGAAGACTAACGAATGGAGCAACAAGTAAAAAGGCCTTGGAACACGCGCACGGATTCAGCAGCTACGTTTGCGCACGATTTGCATCATTTGAAAGTCCTATCAGCAGTAGCGCTAATCAAAGTAGGACCTGGGAACTGAAAAGGGGAGGTAGGCGGGGGTGGTGGGAAATAAGATGCCGAGGGTGGGAATAAACCCCATGGGAGCACGCGTATGAGGTTTCATTCCGTCCCGAGGAATCCTTGAGAACGGGTGTTCTGACTAGAGACAAGGGTGGAGGGGCCCCTGCAACGGCGAGGACCGTCCGTCAACCCTTCCGGGGTGCTAGACGCCGCACGCCACCGACGGTGGAGGTTTGGCTGCATGGGTGGTGTCGTCGGAAGCGGAGCGGCCGGCAGCTGTCCTCCACACACCCGGGGAATGCCCCGATGAGACCGCTTGACCGGGGAGAAGAGTCCCGTCGACGAGAAAATGCGGAGAGCCATGTATTGAACCAATTGCTTCCATTTTGGTCACTTAATACGGAACGCAACTCTCCATTGCACAGGAACTCGGTCCTTGAGGCTAGAGGATAAGCGTTGGTTGAAGGCTCTTGTGATGTGCTTGTGGAAAGGGAAAGTTAAATTATTGAAATGAAGGAAGTCGCATTAGTAACATTGTAATTCCACACACACTTTGTTTAAAATACGACCTAGGTTTCGACGTTTGATGCCATCGCCAAATGATGACGACGATGTCCTGATGATGACGTCCGAGATCGAAACCTAGGTCGTGTTTTAAACAAAGTGTGTATGGAATTACAATGTTACTTCCTTCATTTCAATATGTTGTGTAAATTCCATGAAGTTACGCCTGAAGCAATGAATTTCGGAACGTTAAAATTGAAAAATTCTCAGAAAGGAAGTCTTATGGAGTGTGGCAAGAGGCGAGGTCATTGGGAGTGAGAGAAGTGGTTCGAGAAATGATTACAAGGTTCTTCCGCGTATCCAAAATATGGGAGCAGCCAGGCTGGGAATCACTCAATGGAGAGAAGGTTAAATTACAGATGTAATCTATTGCATATGAATTAGAAGGACGTCTCTTTAGAAGTGATATTGATAATGTATTATCACCCCCATCATAATATGGAAAGAGAGATCATGTCAATAAAATTAGAGAGACTAAGTGCAGAGCAAATACGTTTAAGAGGTCATTTTTTCCACTAACGATAGGGGATCAGAATAGCATTATCCAACCGTGGTGGGGTCATATTCGGATCAAAATTAGTCTGTTGTGTATTCATCCCCTGCCACACACCCTTGCAGTGGCTCGTGGGGTACTAAAAAATACCAAAGTCCCCGAAAGTTATCTCTTGACCATGGGGCATTAATCCAATCCAGTGGCACCTTAACCAGAAGCCAGGTGACGGTAATCTGCTAAGAATATATATCTTGGAGGAGAAATATATCAGCTAGTGAAGAGTGGAGAACTGTTTGTAAAAAGCTCATGAAGGGATTTATTTGTTGTATATACAAGTTGCATATTTTTTCCTCGAATGATTTTTGTTTCGCCTGCTCTCTCGACTCTTTCGGGCGCCAAAATTGATTTTTCGGGTACATTATATTTTTTCTCGCTTCCAGAAAAATCCCTCTCAAAGGTGTGTGTGTGTGTGGTTTCTCGTATTTTGTAAGTAGTTCTTTCCTGCTGCGCATTTTACTTAAACGATAGATTCCAAACTCTGGAGACTTATCCTTTAAGTAATTACTATTTTAGCTGGGATTTTCTTGGACCTGGGACTTGCTTCATTTTATTTCTCGGAGCTGATTTATATTCCTTCCTGAAACAATTAATCAACTCTCATGAGGTGTATATGGGGAATCGTTTTGTGCGCTAACACTTTTGGTGCAGAAGTATGTCTTGGCAGAAAATATTTCTAATGTTGATCTTGTTTACGCTTCATTAACAATTTTGCCATTTTCTCACATATAAGAATGTACAGTCGGACGTTTCTCCTGTATTTTCTTGACTAAAGATGCAAACGATTTATGGTAATTTTTTAAGTATTCGCCTTTTAAAAGGTCATAAGTCTTCGCGTATTTCAACGGCCCCCGCAGACGTACATCTGTATTCTAAACAATGAACTTTGTGTTTTGTATGCTACAATCATTAAGTCAAGAACATCACTTATAATTTAAATTATGTTAAAGAGACAACGTGCATCGCAAAGTAAATTTTTTGTGCATCAAGAATTTTTCTCGCAGTTATAATAGCGAGTTGGAAAAAAATATGCGGCAAAACTGATACCAAGAAAGCTCAAACTTTTGTAGGATATAGAGGTTTTTTATTCGTGGTCTCTGCCTTTGTCTTGCATCATTCATGAATATAAGTGTTTTCTATGTTATTGATCATAATAGGCCTACCCTTGGCATGCCTGGCCCTTTCGGGATCGGCAGAGTCACAAAATACCACATTTAAGCCAATTCTGTCGGTATTGGTAGAAAGTAATTTTTCCTCTTTGTATATTCACCAAAGTACAGCTACTTCACAACATTGTCGACAAAGAAGCCATTTTCATCGACCTTGTGATTCTTCAGAACGCATAACTTGGTGCCAAATTCTGCTCAGTGACAACCATGCCTTTTTTTAGATCTTATTAATTCATGGAATAATGATTTAATAACATGCATAAAACAAGAACTCCATGCAAATATGACACAGCTAAACTTCAGTAGTAACGGTTGTAGGCTAGTATGTTAATTTAAACGCTAATTTTTCAAACAACTCTTTGCTTAGCACACTAAGTAATATTAATTTTTCTGTTTTACGAAAGGCCCTCAATTCACCGGAAAAAATATAACACATGAGACGCTAAAAATAAATTCACCTGGCAAGAAGGGGATCCGCACCACAATTACTTTTAGGTTGGCACCAATGAGAGGAGATAGGGTGAATGCACTTCAAATCCGACCGAGACACCGCCAGCGTTATTTCAGAAAATATATTTAACTGTTCGGCAGCTTCTTTTATTTGATTAATTCTTTCTTTGAGGGAAAGAATTTTGCGTATTAGTATTCACGGCAATTTTAAAAATATTTTTGTTGAAATAACTTGAAGTTTATCTTAAAATTTGATTTATTTTGTCAACCAATTATTTTATACTCGGGGTTGGACCCATACCTCAACATGGCTACAAATATATGATTTCCTTACAGAGTCACCGAGTGAACTTCTGCGGACAACTTGTCAGAGTGTGCGAGTAGCAGCCCGTATCGAGAGGGTGCCCAGTCCACCCATCCCTGCAGGGCCTCCAGCCAGCCCAGCGCCCCCGTCCCCCCTCGCAAGACTTCAGGGGGGGGGGCTTTTTCGTGCGGTCCACGGCGAGACGTCGCTCTCAAATCCGCAAGGCACTCGACCAGGGGAGTTCCCCGAACTTCATCCCCCCTCACGCGGAGAGGGCCGCCCGAGACCCCAACGGCGCCCCAACCCCCCCTTCTAACCCCCCTTCCATCCCCCCTTCCACACGCTCCATCCCCGCGGCACGAAAATAATCCCTCCTCCTCCTTTCGCTTTTGTCTTCTCCGCTTTAAGCGGCTTTGCGAGGGAGAGGGGGTGAGTCATGTGATTATTTTTGCCTGCGAAGGGGACGAGTTGAACGGAATAGGGGTGTCCACCCCCACAACTCCTGCCACCATTCACACACACACGCACGCGCCCGACCCCCGCACCCCACACACAAACTACATCACGTACTAAGCAGTCGGGGGGGGGGGGGCGAGTTTTGGTTTCGACTGGGGCGATGGGAGGGGTGGTCGCGGAATGAGAAGGATAAGGGCTCTCGTTTCCGCCAAGCCAGAGGGGGAGGGGTGCAGCCAGGAGGGGATGGTGAGCAGGGGGCTCGCCCCCCTCACCCAGTACTCCTCGAGAGGGTCCTCTTGGAGGTGCGTGAAGAGGCGTCTCCTCTCGTTCTCTCGTGTCTCATCTTTGAATGGGAAGCAAATCGAAGGTGACCCCCCCTCACCCCCTCCCTCCTCACATTTGTCCCAGACCATTCACGCGTTGCCTCCCGAGGCTGGACCGAGAACTCACGAACGCTCCTCAATCTGAGAGCTTCCAAGAGTATTGTTTCACGAGGAGTTTTTATTGCGTCAGGGAGGCGTGGTTTTATCAAGACTTTCTTAATCTCCGTGCTGGTTGGGGTTGGGGTGCTCTTATGCAAGTTCCCCGCGAAATACGCCGGCCAATTGGGATTTCGGTTCATTTTTTGCCGATGGCACCGCGAGGCCGAGGATTGACCAGGCGGTCGAGGGAATTGAACTCCTTGCTTCTCTGATGAAGCACGGCTGTTCCCCGATGCATTTTTAAAATGCGTCAACTGTTGCTGCAGCGTTTAATTGCATGCAGCATTAGAAGCTGCATGCGCGCAGTGATATACGCTGCATTAAGTCTCTCAATTTTAATGTACATTTTGCGAACTACTCAAAATAAATCTCAAGGCATATCGAGGCATGTCCAATAAATACATGGACTGAGGACATAAAACCTTCATTTAGCAAAATGTAGTCGACACCGATGATGTTGTCCCATTCAAAGTACTCTCCATTCATAGGCTATGCACTTATTTCATATTCTTTTCCACTGCTTAAAGCATCCTTTAAAGCCCTCGAGAGGTAGGTGTTTTAGTTTTCTCGTCGTTTCTTGCTTTATTGTGTCCACATCTTCTTAGTAATGTCCCCTCATCACATTTCTGCATTTTGGGAATAGGAAAAAGTCGGAGGGGGCGAGATCTGCCGAATGAGGATGATCAAGGATGGTGATCGGATTTTTTCCCAAAACTGGCGAACAATCAGTACTAAGTGTTGGTGTCTATTGTAATGGTGAAGGATCCATCCATTATGTTCGGTTAAAATACTGTGCACTGTTGATTTTCCTAAATTCAGTTCATCAGATATCATTGGGACGGTTTTTCGACGATCGGTAAGGACAAGGGACCGCAATGCTGTCGTCAACACAAATGGTAGAAGGTCGTTCCGGCCTTGCATCATCCTGGCGACTTGTTGGCCATCTTTAAAATGTTTAATCCACTTGAAGACGGATGTTTTCTTCATAGCATTATTATCGTAAATAGCTGTCAAAATTTCATTAATATCTCGATAATTTTTACCGCACTTCACCAAATACACACACGCAAAACTTCCACTTGGTATTTGATTCGTTGCTCCGTGATTTCGTCAATTTTTACTTTCAACAAACAGTAAAAACAAGGACAACAGAAACTAACATAACTGGCACAGCTCGATGATCCGCAAAGCACGTAAGGCTCATTGGGTGTCAGATAACTAGCGGGGCTAGTGGGCGGGGTTATAGTCCGCGTCATGGCCGCCAGATTGCACCAGTTCACGTATTTATCGTACGTGTATTGTTCATTCTCAAACTCGTGCCTTCCATTTCTCAGCTCGTGCCTTCACTTTCGGTTATTCTCACTTCACTCCGGCATTCATACCATTCTCCACGACTATCCCCATCACTATCTCCACTTACCCAAAATATATTTTCTTTCATCAAGGCCTTCAAACATTCATTCCCGCCTTAGTATTTGCTACATTCATTTTCCCGTCTTCTTCGTATTTTACCAATAGCAATGTTTTAAACATTTTTATTTTTTATATTTAACCTCATTTAAAAATTCATATTTTGTCTTCAACTCTGTGTTACTCTTCTACCCCAGCTTCTCTGTACACAGATCTCAAAGTCGTGTAATCTACGCACATCCTCGGCCAGTTCTTCTTCTAGATACCAGGTTTCGAATCCTTGCAGTTTTGTGCTCAAAATCTAACTCTTCAGTAATAGCCAAGTGCGTCTCAATTTCCCCTCCTCAGTTTTCTTTTTCTTGCAAATTCTTTCTTCACCAGTGCAAGTTTTCTCCTATTTTCTCCACTCCCGCGCGCGTATTCCGCCAAAACAATCTCTCAATATTTGGACTGCTTCAACTGGTCCAGATCAGTCTCTTCCACCCCCGAATGGCCTCAGAACACATGTGAAGGAAAGGACAAGAGAGGCATGGGAAGGACTGGATGCTGGAGTGAAAATTGGAGCAGAATCATAAAACCAGTAACATTTAACGGATGTTCAAACGTAGATAAACCAGTCAGTCAAAGTGTAACGATAATTTCTTAGCGCATTTCAGAATTTGGAGAAAAATTCATAAGAAAACCAAAATAATGATGTTATAAAATATAGAAAGGCTACGGTAAATATTAAAAAATAAAATCATTAATTAAAGCAGTTACACCATATAGTGTTTTTAAATTTAGGAAAAGTCGCGATGTTTAAAGAATGATTGCGTTGGGCAACGAAGAGTTTACAAAGAAGCGGGAGCTAGTTGCATGGGAATGTACTAAGGACGCAGAGAAATGAATAGTCGAAGACTTAATTTGGAACATAGTTTTTTCATATGTTCCAAAAACACTTGTCTGTCAAGGCAGTGGGATAAGCATAGATCTTCAACATTCTTCCCCTAAAAAGAGAGAGTCTTTTGAGATGTGGATAGAGGAAGAATGTAGGAGATAAAATGAATGGGAAAGAGCGGAAACGGAGAACTTCAGACGTGGCAGTGGAGGAGAGGCAAAGCTGATTGGGGGAAATGCGAAGAGGTCAGGACGAGAGGTCGTAGGAGACACCGAGATGCGATGGGATGCTGGGAAGCGGTGACGCGGAGGAGTTGACGATGGGAATCGAGATAGGAGGGGGGGAAAGAGGAAGGGGGTGTTTTGGATGGAGTTTGTGAAAGAGCTAAAAACCTAGATGCCATAATATCAAGTTTAGAGATTCGGGCTATTTAGCGTTGTGCAATATTAAGGCTTAGAGGTAGAGAATGAGCTGTGAGTGGGTTCATCAAAAACCTATATTAAGCTGCTAGAATACTGATAATATTAATATGATTAAGTTGAAAAAGGACAGATTTTTTGTTAAGCTACTACTAGTTATCTTAGGCCCCATCGGACCCGATAGGAAGATGGATGGCACTATAATAACGCGCCAAGGGACTGCGCAACAAATCCTCAAAACATTAGAACGCCCCGGATCAGAGGGATAGAGTAGTGAGAAAACTAGGGTCGAGAACAACCTCCTTCTTAGAGTACAGGCGTGTATTGAGCATATTTCAATCTTGGAGGCATGGCTCCTCTTGGCTGTCAAATTGAAAACGCAACACTATCTTCAAAAGGGCAAAAAACAAGTTCCTCGTAATTAACGACCAATTATTTGACCTTCTGCAATTCCGATCAATTATTTGACCTCCTGCAAATTCTAACCTTTAACCACCAAGTAATTCCTCGACACCCAAAACCTAATTTTCAGCATATGAAATTGATTAAGAAAGGGGAGTTCAAGTGAAACGCAGTAAGGGCTTTTTATCTTAGACATGCAACAATCGAGCGAAAGAAACAAACAAGTGGATGCGATTTTCTAGGTTTTTAAAAGGCCTTTAATTAAATCCCACACGCCATATTTGTGCAGAATTTGCAAAGGTACAGAATAAACCGAATTCAAAAAGTGCTCATTGGCTGCAAACAGAATGTACGATAAATGGCTCAACCTTTGATTTCGTACAGATAAAATCCGGTGCCCTTGAGGTAGCGTCATACACGAAGTTGGCGCGAAAGAATCATTCTTGCGGGAAGAGGATAATTAGTATTGGAGGGCATATATTTTGTCAATACCATTTATGCATCTAAAACAGATCCATTTTTCCATGAAATTAAGTGAACATATTTTGAATACTGTCCCTGTTTCTGAATATGTTTGCATCCAAGTCGCTTCTTTCGTGCTGACTGACTTTGTTCGAGTATATGAATGAATTAATAACTGTTTCGGAGATTCATGGCTGGTGATCTAACACCCCCCGCCATAGGGGGTATTAAGTAAATGTATAATTCCGTTTTTTAGATGCTGGCGAGTGCCCCGCAAGCCTCCTCCAGGGTGTGTGGCAGGGGATGAATACACACCAGACTAATTTCGATCCTAATATTTTTCACCCTACCGTGGTCAGGCAACGTCAGGAAGCACCCAAATTACATACAGGTATATAGCATAGGCAGGAGAGAGAGAGAGAGAGAGTCGCCGTGAAATGTAAGAGGGACAAGTGGGTGGGCACCTGCCAAAATGCGTCTCGGGAGCACGGTTCCGCTCCACTCACCCCAAGGGTGGAGACGTCATCCCCAGGACCCCTCGCCCCCCTCCCGACGCCACGCACCCTAGCGTCGGGCAGTGGGAGTGGGAAGGGGTCGGGCGTTTATAAATTAACATGTACATCGAATGCAATTGTGAATTGCCATTTTGCCACTTGGAATGAGCGGCATCCTACCCGGTAAATAGTGGCTGCATTGCTTGTATTTATTTATATATACCCTGCAAGCTACCGCCAGGGTGTGTGGCAGGGGGTGAATACACACAGAATACTTTTACCCGAACATTACCCTACCGCGGTCGAAAAATCTTATTATGATCCCCCATAGTTCATGGAAAAAATGACATCTTAAATCTGTCCGTTCTACACTTAAATCTCTCTAATTTTATTGGTATGATCTCTCCTACCGTAGTACGATGAGTTGGTAATGCATTTTAACATCACTACTAAAGACTTTCCAATTTATGCAAGAGCTTCAATCTGTAATTTATCCTCTTATTGTGTCTCAATGTGTTATTTAACCCTTCCATAGTGTAATCAGTGGACCCGAGTAATGTTACTAACGGAACATTATTCGTAATGTGCAAAAGGGATGCTGCATGCATGTGTCCGGTGGCCCTATTTCGATGGATCCCATGGTGCCACGTGCGTGTGGAAGTGGTGAAGGTGAAGCTGAATGGCTAGTGATCTAACACCCCCTGCCACTCGTCCTGGCGACGACTCGTGGGATAGTGTGTTAGTCTTGAGTAAAGAATATAAGTTAAGAATTAAGAATGTCTCTTATATTTTCATTAAATTCTCCATATAAATCTGCCAAGAATGTTTCATTGCTTCATTTTTCATATTTATCCAAGTTGTGGTATGATATGGAATGACGTGCGACACGTCGCTCTCTTCACTCAAAGGTGGGACGTGGCTGGCTAGGCGTCTTCGAACGGTTCACGTCTTTATTATTTAATGCAGTTACAGCTGCATCGTCGTCTTTATCATCTGAAAACGAAAAACCTTGCGAGGAATGCAAGATATTCCTTCAAGGCAATGTTCTGGTTGAACCTTCAAATTGCGTCAGTTAAGAAAGTTTCATCATCGACGTGAGCATCCCTCGATCTCCCAAAGCGGTGTGTGGCAGTGGAAAGTTTGTTTTACTATCGTGTAGCAACGTGTTATTATTAGCTCCGAACATAAATAGTTGAAATTTTGTAATAGCTGTAATATAGGGCAGCGTAATTTTCTGATTTGAGGTAAAATCAGCAAGGCATATTGCCGCACTTGATACAATTACACTATCAGTCTTTGGATGGCTATCGTGTACAATTCGATGGCAAAAGGGAACGTTATGGCAACAGGAGACATGGTGGACGGACTAAAAATATCCATGATTCCCAATACACCCAACAAAAATGTTCGCCTGACCAAGCGCATGGATATTTTTTCGACATTCCTGGTCTTCAAACACTGCTTTGCATTTCAAACACACGCACGCACGAGCACTCTGCGGCCCAATACGTGGGCCACCGCGAAACTAATCAAGATATGGCCAACCCTTTCCCGTATGCGCGCCCCGTTCAAGGGGCTGCTGGGAGGCCGAGTCGGCCACGGGCCTCACTTCACCACCCTCAAAGGCCGGTCGCCGCCCGACTGCGACTGAAGAAAGAGGTGCCCCCGCGCTTCCCCAACCATGCCCCCCCCCCCCGGGGAATGTGTCACGCGATTGGGAAGGCATTTAAACACACGTATTTGTGTGTGTATGTACAGATATATTTAATTTTTTAACCAACCTACCTGTAAAAACGAGCGAGTGAGTGAATCGTAGTGAGATTTTGATGGACACAACTACTAAGTAAATATGTTAACGAATATTTATTCCCCATGTGGCGGGTTTTCGTGTTTCAATTTGTCTATATATGTGCGTGTATTCATTCATATAAAAATAGATAAAGATAAATAAAAGAGATAGGAACACATGTAAAAGACGAACACCAGAGAGGCTAGGAAGGCAAAATCAAGCAGATCACAAGTGCAAAAGTATTTCCTCAACCGGGACTTGAACCACGGATGTTTCGACTTTTCCAGTCGATGTCCTAAACACTTGATCTATCGAGGAAACGTATTTTACACTAAAATCTGTGGGGGGTTGGTGCAACCAAATACACAGATTATTTGGCCTGGAGATGGCGTTAGGGATCTGTTTCACCCACCAAAAGAGAAAGAGACCATTACTGAGTAAAGGATAGAGGGTAAAGCAATCATACGACGTCATAAAGAATAGGAACATTGCGTTTAGTGTCACACATAGCCAGAAGAAAGAGACGAGCAACACATACATACATATATGTATGCATATTATGCAAGATGATCAACCGGTTAACGTAGGTTTTTGGATGGACACAACTATCAACTAAATATTTTGTAACTCCAAACAAAACCAAGTCCAGTAACCTAAACTACATCAGGTCCCTCTTCATCTCTGTGTACTTCTTTCCTCCCTTCATCCCGTCCAACATCCCTATCCTGTTCCTACCCTCAGCTCGCTTGCCCAATATTCTCCCCTCTATTACCTTCTTCAACATTCCACATTCACTCAATACGCCTTTCCTCCATTTTTCCTGCCTCCATAGAATTTCTCTCAACAAACCCCTCTCCTCACCCACCATCTCCAGTACTTCCTCATTTGTTTTCCTTTCGGTCCATTTCACCTCCATTCTTCTCCACACCCACCTTTCAAAACCCTCCAATCTACGTCTATCTTCCTGCTTCAGCGACGAATTTCCGTGCCGTACATAGCTATGCTCCATATCAAAGTTTTTACGAGTCTTTTCTGTACCTCCCTACTCAACGTCCCCGTAGTTGCGCGTAATAGCGCAATTCTTCTCCTTAAGTCCCTACCACTTTGACCGTATTGGTCCAAAACACTTCCGAGATATGTAAACTGTTCTACTTGCTTAGGGTTTTTTTCCCCGCCTATTTTAATATTTAGCTTAGCCTTTTTCCTTCTGGAAAATTGCATAAACTTTGTTTTATTAATATTGATTTTCATCCCATATTTATCGCACTGAACCTCCAATTCACTCAGCAATGCTTGCAACCCCTTGGCTGACTGAGCAACTAATGCTTGGTCATCAGCAAACCTAACCGATTTTACGAATTTCCCTCCGACTTTCATTCCTACCTCCAGTTCATCCTATGCCTCTTTAATCATTTCCTCCACATATACGTTGAACAGCACCGGTGACAATGAGCAACCCTGCCTTACAGCTCTTCCTAACACTGCCCATCCTGACTCTCCGTTCCCCACTCGCACCGGAGCAGTCTGAGACATGTACAGGTTGCGGATCAGTCTCCTGTCCCTCCACTCCATTCCTATTTTCTGCAATACACGCATTAATTTTTCCCAATTCTCCCTATCAAACGCTTTTTCGAAATCTACAAAACAGGTAAAAACGTCCTGATTGTATTCTATATTCCTTTCGACTAGTGATCTCATTACTGCAATGGCATCACGCGTACCTCTTCCTTTCCTAAACCCAAACTGATCATCCCCTAAGTAATCATTTGCCTTACTCTCTATCCTTTTGTTGATGATCCTGAGAATAACTTTAGCTGCGTGGGATATCAAACTTATTGTTCAGTAATCCTCACATGACGAAGCCTTTGCCTTTTTTGGAATAGGAACTAACACCGATCTCACAAAATCTTCCGGCCAGATTCCTTCCTCTTAGATACTACGAATCAGTCCATATATGGCCTTCTTCCCACCTTTCCCTAACCATTTCAACATATCTACAGGAATATTGTCCACCCTCACAGCCTTATTTGCTTTCTTCTCCTTTAATGCCCTTTCTATATCACCGTCGAGTATGCCTGGACCTAAGGTATCTTCTTCTACGTCATGTTCCTTTTCTATGTCTAACCTTGTCAGCGTAAGTTCTTTACCATACAGCGTTTCTATATATTCCTCCCATCTTTCTTCCATTCCCTCCCATTGACCACAACCTTGTCGTGGTGGAAGGGCTTGTGTGTTCCGATGACCCCTAGAGCTGTGCTGGCTGTAGTAAATATAATTGCTCCTGGTAGGGTCACCCATGCCAGATAGGTCGAAGGTTAGGAGCCAGACGAAAAGTAGTCCACGCAGCGTCTGTTCCTCAGTGAGGCGGCTGCAAAGGCGTCTGACCTCAGTGGGGCGGCCATTAAGTGATGGTGTCACGTTAAAAACACTATTGAGGAAGGCAACAGGAAACCCCCTCAATTATCATTCCCATGAATGTAATGATGATTGTAATGATATATATATATATATATATATATATATATATATATATATATATATATATATATATATATGTAAGTCAAGTCCAGTCCTTATATATACACATATATATAAGTCCCACCAGTCCTGTGTTCGTTTTCCTAGCCCCTTTCCTTTTATCTATTTCCATGTGTGAATGAATATTTGTTCGCCGTATAGCAGGATTTCGTATTTGAATGTGTATTTGGCAAATGTGGCTCACCTCTTCTTCTGTCTATACGTGCCTTGAAACGTACTGTTCCTATTCTCTATGATGCTATATGCTTTCTAACCTACTGTCTCCTCTTCTTGTGTGTATTGTCTATTTCTCCTTTGGTGGGTGAAACAGTTCCCTAAAGCCATCTCTTGGCCAAGGAGTCGGAGCACCTGGGCGCTTTAAAAGCATCGCAGATCTCAGTGTAAATTTGGTTTCCTTAATAGCATAATCGGTAGCGCTTCCGTCCGGCAAGTGGAAGGTCCGGTGTTCAAGTCCCAGATAAGGAAATATTTTTAAATTTGTGATCTGCTCAAATCCGCCTTCCCCACCTGTCCTGTGTTCGTCTTTTATATGTTTTCCTATCCCCTTTCCTTATATCTATTTCTATGGGTGAAATAATATATATATATATATATATATATATATATATATATATATATATATATATATATATATATATATATTCATTCAAATTGAAATAGAGATAAGGAAAATGGTACAGGAACACATATAAAGGACGGACACAACAGAGGTGGGGATGGCGGATGTGAGCAGATCACGAATGTAAAAATACTTTCCTCGACCGGGACTTGAACACCGGATCCCTCCACTTGCCGGGCGGATGCTCTAAACCACCTGAGCTATCGAGGAAGAGTACTTTTACATTGAAATCTGCGATCTTATAAAGCGCCAAAGTGCTCCGAATCATTACCCAGAAGATGGCGTTAAGTGGTTTAGAGCATCCGCCCGGCAAGTGGAGAGATCCGGTGTTCAAGTCCCGGTCGAGGAAAGTATTTTTACATTCGTGATCTGCTCACATCCGCCATCCCCACCTCTGTTGTGTTCGTCCTTTATATGTGTTCCTTTACCATTTTCCTTATCTCTATTTCAATTTGAATGAATATTTATTCGCCATATGGCGGTATTTCGTGTTTGAATGTGTATATATATATATATATATATATATATATATATATATATATATATATAAATTCACTGATAAGTCATAACAAACACAGAAACCAAAACACAAAAGAGGAAAAACTCACTGGTTCTCGAATTTTCGGTGGTCCAACCACCTTTCTCAAGAGGAATTAGGAACAGAACTCAGAGTTCTGTTCCTAATTCCTCTTGAGAAAGGTGGTTGGACCACCGAAAATTCGAGAACCAGTGAGTTTTTCCTCTTTTGTGTTTTGATTTCTGTGTTTGTTATGACTTATCAGTGAATTTACATTACACTTTTGTGGGTTTTCCAAAAAAGTGTATATATATATATATATATATATATATATATATATATATATATATATATATATATATATATATATATATGAGCACACACGTGTACGTGTGTGAAAAGAGACCTTTCGTGTTGGCGTTGATTCAGGTGCCCTCTAGCCCATATGTTCCCGAGTGCTCCAGACACGTAAGAAGTATCATTTATTGGCCCGACTACATACCCCAAGGTGCACGCGGGGATTGTGAGGGGGCGACCGCACCGTGAAAAGGGATCGCACCCCTTGCCCCCCACCGCCCGCCCTCCTTCCTCTGGGGCGGCGCACAAAGCGGGGAAACGAAAGAGCCGCGCGATAGAGAGAACTCCTTTGCCTTTGTGGAATTTGCTTTATTGCTTCCTGCCCGCCTGCGTTGAAAGGAAGAAAATGTTTTTTTATGGCGTCTGGGGTTTTTCTTGAATTTTTACGCGAGCATCGACCTACGGAGCATGGACAATGCGTTAAAAAAAGATCTTTTCAGAGACGAAATATCGTATTTAACTCTCTGGAGCTGAAATCCACAGCCAATGTGTCCCGTGAAAATGACAGATCCGATAGCATTCTGTGGAAGTTTGCTTCTGAGATGACGCGGTGCAGAAAATTATTCCTCATTCTTTGATGAAAAAAGGGCACTCTGATCACAGACCCAACGGAAGTTATTGTTCAGTATATTTTAGCCAAAGATAAATTACAATGAAACACACCTTGGAAGTATTTCTAGCGATTTCTCCAGTCTTGATACGAGGCCATGGGAGAGATCTCCTCTCTTCTCAGGAGGCGAACGCTAGGAGAGAGCGGCTGCAGGAGCCAGGAATAAGCAAGGGACCAGGGGTGAGCTAAAGGCGGGGTCAATGGGGTTTAACTTCCTCCCTAAAAAGGCGCATCCTATGGTTTTACACTTGTCACATTCGTTCTTTCTGGCGTTTTACCTTGTTCCTTCTTGTTGCAGCCGCAAGTATTAGGGAGATACAGCTAATAATAGAATTTAAGATAAAGTTCAGAGAACATCTGCTTGATTGGTCAAACATTCCCATGATAAGAATATGATCGTGAGGTTTAGATGACATAGGCCTGGAACCATGACAGAGATGGAATTAGGCTGGGAGCTATGGCAGAGATGGAATTATATTTGGGCAGATTGAAGCACAATGAAAAGATGAAGGAGTCAAGACCCCAGTGAAGATACGTATAGTTAGTCTTTGATTCCTCGGACCTTCCGGAATCATTATAGTAATACAGAGTGAAAGCCAATGCTGTCACAAACGGGAACCAGATTAAACGCTGAGCAGAGAGCTGATCTGTGTATATTCGTAGGCGCATGTTTGGAAAATTGCTATCTATGTACTGCCTGTTAAATTGTTAGTCAAGGATTTATCCAAGACACAAGGATGAGGTATTCGGGCTCAAGATATGATAGAATAATAAATTTTCTTCCCAATAATTTATGTGCGATACGCAATGTCTTCTAAAGATACTATCATATTAGAGCGAGGTAGACGACTAATAAATCTGTTAAAACTTGAAACTGATTCTACTTTTATCCTAACCGATTCCTCTCACCACGATAAAAATAGCGAACCAACAGGTGGGCCTCTACATTCTCTGTAGGTTTTACAGATTGACCGCCATTGTATTAATGCAGAACTCGAAAGCCAGAAGAAGACTGCACTGCGTTGGTTCTTTTGGGGAAATGCTTAACTCACCTCCAAGAGCTCTAAACGACTCTTCCGTTGGCGTTGGTTCCACAGCTTACATTCAAACTTTTACACGCGTGAACCCCCTGCATTTGTTCTAGCGTTCACCCCCTATGGGTCGTCCTAAAAATGCAATGCATCTCCGACGTCCCTCCAATCACTGCACAGCTTCACGAAAGTCGCCATCCTCTTTCCTACTGTGCCACACCTCCGTTTCGCTACACTCGCGTGTTGTTTAAGGCGGAGCCGATGGGAGATGCGCGGATGGTCACCGGGACGAGGGGTTAGAGGGGGATGAGCGACCCCTGCTGCCGAGCGACGGATTGAGGGGGGGAGCCCCGTCGGTCTCTTTCTGTTTTCGCATTCTTAAGGAGCCTCGCTTCATTTTCACTTAAAAGACTCTCCCATTGACTATTTTCGCGGGTATTCTAATGCTCTCTGAAAATTTCGTAGCTTTAAAAAAAATGCCAAGTAATCCAAATTTGACCCAATTAATGCATCTTCATTTTTTCGGAACCTGGAAGATTATTGTTTCCTTGGTAACCCTTGGTGACCGAAATTACCTACCAATCAAGTATTTGTTCTTATCTTATTACCAAGGAAGCATAATAATAAGTCTTAACGATCTGCATTAGACAAATCTGAAGCAAATCAATAATCAGAATAAACAAATGAATGATCATTAGTTTGCATTGGACAAATAACGATTGAAAAATAATGTTTTAATTATAACTTAATAAAATCATGTCAAAAGCCATAGTAATAAAAAGTTTGAGTATAAACATCCCTTTTCAAATATTATTATTCATAATCTTTGCTGCGCAGCGCAGTACAAAAGCACTGATAATCCTCCATTTAATTATGACAATCAAAAGAAAGTAACGAATTCTTATAAGAATTTTTGCATTTCCCATCGACAGGGTCTTCCAAAAGTTAGATGCAATGCGGCCGAGGGTCCCCATTTTGGAAACCCATGTCAAATGGTATCTCATTCACCCATTACATCCAAATACTTAGACTAGTTTAAAATAAAATGCAGGAGTCTCACGGATTGTAGCACACAGGGACAAAAGAGAGCCCGGGGCTATTTCCAATGGTCGTAACGATATTGCAACTTGGTGTCAGGAGTAAATTACCTATTTCCTACAAAACTATAAAAAAATACGCTTACACGGATATTATGGAAAAGGAATGTGCACACTCCTATCCCTATACTTCAATGTGGACAGGAAGGAGTTGCAGGGCGAGTAAGAAAGTGCCCAGGCGTACGCGCGACGCGCATTAACGGACCCCGAGTGGGGAAACCACGTGGGGGAAGGGGCTCACTGTCTCGGGAGGTATCTCCCCAGGATTCATCAAAGGAGTCGAGTGTGGAGAAGTTGAAATAGTTGGCCTCGGTCAAACTTCACATAGAGTGTCCGCGTCGAAGGAGGCGCCGACCCGTCGCGGGACTTCATTGCTGACTGAAACAAAATCCAAATAGTGAAACGGAAAGTTCCGTGAAAGAATCGCGGAAGGAGCAGAAGACGTCAACAGCTTTTAATGTATTGTGTGAGTGATTCAAGTAGGGCATTCCCCCTCAACACGCATGCGCAAGTTCGAGGTCGTTACATTCATCCAGTGTATTTTGAGAAGCGGAAGTATGGAGACGTGTTCTTGTACCATGTGGACACGAGTTAAACAGCGTGCTGCTGATATCGAATTTTTTAACTGCTCAATAAGTGACTCCTACTTAAATTTATCGTCGTTTAAACGCTGTTTATGGTGACGATGCTGTTGATAGGTCTACTGTAAATCTATGGGTAGTAAAATTTTGTGGTTGCGATCCTGGAAGAGCCATAATTGTTGATGAAACACGAAGCGGACGACCGATCACCGCCACAGACGATAAACATCGCTAACTTATCAAAGATTTGGTCCAAATGACCGGCGAACCACTCCAAAGCGTATCGCAAACCATATTGCAATATCCAAGGAAGAAGTCTGTCGTGTTAAAGGCAGCCTGGCGCCAATAATCAACATGCAACATGACAACGCTCGTCCACACAACTCGTGCGCAACTGGAGAGGCACTGCGAAACCTGGAATTTGAACCGATTTCACACCCTCCTTATTCCCCCCACCTTGCGCTTTGCGATTTTTATCTTTTTTTTCTCAACTCAAGAGACACCTCAAGGGCAATCAATACACTTCGGACGATGAGGTGAAGGCAGCGGTCAAGTCCTGGATTTGAGAAAAGTCGGAAGAGTTTGATAGTGACGGAATGAAAAAACTTGTTACACATTGGGAAAAATGTTAGCCTTAACGGTGACTACGTTGAAAAATAAATATAGGATTTTGAAACTTAAGAACTGTAGTTTAATGTACTGTTTGCTTAATATTACTATTTGTTTTTGTTTGAGGTCTACAAGCGTGTGCGCATTAGTTTTCAGCCTAGACTTGTACATATAAGGCAAAGTACTATATGGCCATTAAATCACTCAATTTTAACGATCTTCTGGATTTCAGCGTTAATTAAATGCTCCCGTGACTATTGCTACACCCGCTGTATCTATCTATACATCCACCTCTCGGATGGTTCAATCCCTTTCGTTGTTGGGGTTAACATTAATCACCGACGGCTGATGACCCAGCACCCCCCTTCCGCACACCACCGTGAAAACCCTCAGAGTGAAATGCAGGCGTGTCCGAGCAGCAACTGACTCATTCCCCCTCGTGGGATGTCTCATAAATTAAATGTTTTTTTCGGGGATCGTGCGGTGGCAGGGAGCCTTCCCTTCTCCGGTTGATAGCAGTCGCAGCAACGATTCCTTGACCGTTCCCACACTTGATTGTACAAAAGGATTCCAAGGGGGTTCTCACAAATGGCAGGGCCTGGAGTCTTCCGGAGCACATATTACCTGGAGCGATGAGCGGCCGTCAAGTGACTTATGAAATACAGCTTCCGGGAGGAAACCTCTCGCCCGTCCGGGCTCTCTCCTTCCTGGGCGCTAACTTTCCCCCACCCCCGCTCAACCAGCAGTGTCACCATGGAGACCCGTAACATTCCTCCCCAGAGGGCCATATCGTTTCCTTCCGTCCGTTTTTGTGCCCGAGGAGGTCTCGGGGCCAACCTTCGGCGGACTCGTCGCTAGGAATCCCGGCGGCGGACAAAGGAGGGGGCGGGCGACCCCCCCCCCCGCGCTAGATACGCTCATTCCTCCCCCACTCTTTGGGGAGAGTGTGAACAGGTGGACGTGCGGCCCGCGGGGTGCATGGCTCGTCTTCCGGGGGAGCTAAACATCGCGTCGCCGGAGCCCCCGGGCGGTTCGGGGTCCAGCCGTGACCGAGGCAACGCGCTCGGGGCGGGGGCTGAATCGTGCGTGAGAAGCGGGTGATGACGGTCTCACAGTCACAGGGGAGAGACGCGGGGGCGGAAGGGGGCAGGGGTTGGGGGCGAATGGTGGGAACGGGGGGAACGGGGCAGTCGCGCGCGAGTGCGTGCTTGCCGTCCTCACACGGGCGGTCCGGTTGCGTGGTGCGATCGCTCCACCGATATAAAAAGTCGCATCCACGGAAAATGTTTCGAATTAACGTGATTTCTGAGGGCGATTAGCGGAGCCGGCTGTGCGGAGCGTGACTCGATTGGTATGCAGACATCAAAGGAAATAGGGGGGGCAGGAATCGATGAATCTGGAAACAACAGTAAATTAGACCAAGTAGGGCAATTCTCACTTCGCCTGAAAATAAATTGGCGCCTAAAGCTCGTGATCAGTATTTATCCCAATGTTTTCAATATTTACAATTAACTTTCCTTTTGCTTGAGAGTGTCATCAGTTTGGCTTTCTTGTGGTTAGTCCACGTTCCGTAGCTCTTGCAGTGTTCCTGTAAAGCTCTCATTAATACCTGCTATCCTTTGGCTTTCGGGCTTTTAACATCTGCATCTACGTAATACCATGCGAGCTGCCGCAGGGGCGTGGGGCGGGGGATGTCTGGTCACCAGTCATGCATACACAATACACAATCACAATCATTGCTTCTCTATTCAAATATCAGTTCGATCATGCACGCGAACAAAGGTAATTCCACAAGAAAAGGCACTTCTATCTATTTTTATCTCTATTTGCTTGAGGGCAAAACGACATTTTAAGTCTATCCGTTCCACAAGACCGCAATAAGGTCGTTAATCCCGCGCCGAATGCCCATGCATCCTACTTTGAGCGAGGCCTCCTTGGTTCGCATGATGGACTCCTGAACGACTCGTGCACCTAAATGAATTCATTGTGTATAATGCGTGTGAGCGTCCCTCATAAGTGGATTAAACAACTACTGCCAGGAAGTATCCACACTAACCCACACAGTAAAACCCAGTAAACACAGTAAACGTTTTACCCCCGGTACTAAATCACATTCAAGAAATTGTGGCAAGAAATGGTTGAAATTGTTTGAAAGAAGATATTTATAGATAGGCCAAAACATTTACGGGTGCGTCAATAATGTAACTTTCCTCACAGCCTTCATCAGCCAAGATCCGATACCTCACGATTCCATTCTAAGTTTACTGCGTCGTGGTAATTGCATGTTTCGCAACGATGGAAATATTTATACTATAGTCTGCAATCAATATTTTATACCAAATGATCACACTAAAATTACGAAAACAGTAAGTAAAAATTATATAGGGAGATTACAATTTCCTTATAATTCTTTTTATTTATATTTTTTTAGGAGAAGTCCTGAGTGGGGGTAACGCCCATTTTGGTGATCCCGTTGCAGTAGATGTTCATGAGGGAATTGCTCTTATTTCTTTTTTTGGGATGGATGTCCGATGGATTTGACTTTCCTAGGAGTTGATTATTTTTCCTTTACCATGCTTAAGACTAGTGATACAAATTATGACGGTTTGAAACTTTGCCACCTATCAAACCTATTTTTCGAGGCAACAGATGAAATCGCGAAATGTCTTTGAATTGAATTATATGGATTCATATAGATTTGCGTGACATTTCACCCTCTTTTACGGGTGGTGACCCAACACCCCCCGCCAAACACTGATGCGGCGGTTGGTGGCCTATTGTGTAGATGTATCAACGAAATGACTGGCGACCATCACTGCTGAGCCTCGAACGTTAACTGACTTTCAAATTTCGTGTGGCCTTGTCGCTGCTTAGGAATGCCGATGCTGTCTTGAATCAGATTCAGTTCCTTATTCATTTTCACTGTCTTTGGCGAATTTCTCATTTCGATATCGAGAACTCCTTGATGCCTCCAAGGTCTCTCCTCCCCCTCTCTGCTCTTTCCAAGGTTGACTCCATTTCTTTACCCATCTCTCACCCAAGCGTCCCCGAAAGATTCCTCTCTTCTCTGACAGTACTTCTTCCTTGGTCGCTCCTATACCGCAAGCAATATAAAGTTTAAATCTTTCGATCAGTAAACGTTAATCACGATATTAAGTCTCGCAATGGCGATAAGCCCATCTTCAATCCCCAATCGCCGCATTTTATTATGGCAGGGTATTTCTCCCGACATTGAATGTGGTCGGAGCGAGAGTGGGGGGAGGTAGAGAACCTTTGAGAGGACGCCGGGGTCGCTGCCCCTGGTGTGAATGGGGGGTGCGGAGGGATGGGAGGTGGAGAGGATGTTGACCAACAAACGGCTTTCGCCTGCGAGTTGACCGCCCTCCCAACCATTGTCGAAGCCACAAAGTTGACAAATTATTGAAGTTGCGCCTGGAGATGGTGGAGCGAGTGTTGGCAGAGGGTGAGGGAGCCATTGGGGTGCAGGGGCCCACGCTTGGCGACCGGCCCGTGCGAGTAGACGGGCGGCGTCCCCTCGCCCACCGTTCGTCGCAGACGGGCCTTCAAAACCTGGAAGTTTGAAAGGGCCCTCCTGGAGGAGATGGACGTTGAACAGAAGGGCGCTAGGGAGGGTTGACATGGTAGCAGGCGGCGCATATTCGCCGCTGTGCAAATACTGGAGGACTTTGACAATGCAGGATTTGCGAGCGGAATCGCGTGTTGATTTTTAAGAAATAGTATCTGGGTTGAATGCTTCATTGTACGGATCGTGTTCTACAGATATTTTCCCGCTGTAAACATCCTCGCGAGGCTGAATTGATTGAACTGGCGGCAAAAAAGGACATTTTCAAACCATACATTGTCAGACACTATTCTCCGCACTGCTGTCGGTTTATTTCCACAAGTAATGCATTCCTGACATGAAACATGGAATAAAAAAGTTTCGTGTACAACAGAATTAACAATTTTTTACGGAACGATTTTGTACGTGTAACTAGCGCACAGCAATATTGAGAAATGTTGAATGAAAAAGTGAAAAAGAGGTTTTATTACACCTGGGCACTAGAATACCTCTCAAAAAAGTTTTTAGCCTTACATTTATGAAATTGAAGTAAACAATACTGGTGGTGTGACATTGGCAATCAAAATTAAACTTAAAAAAGTGCGTAGTGATTCACTGGTGGAGTTAGAGCAATTCCCTCCCGAAAGCTTACTGCATTCGGAACACCGAAATGGAATGTGAAGACTCAATTAAATACTTGGGCGTAACCCTCATTCACGATCTCTCCTGGGTGAAAAGCATACTAGGGGGAATATGTGGACAAGCTAACAACATATTAGGATTTATTAGAAGAGTACTGAGTAAATGCGATGAAAATGTCAAAGAGAAATGCTATCTGTCGCTGGTTAGGCCTCTTATTTAGAATACAGGTATGCCGCAAGTATTAGTGGGATCCTCACGAAGTTAGATTGACTGCCGAATTAGATCGCGTGCAGGGTAGATGAGTTAGATTTATAGTAATTTTCAGTACCCCGCAAAACCATCATTAGGGTGTGTGGCAGGGAGTGAACACGCACCAGACTATTTTGATCCGAATTTTTACCCCTGCTGCGGTTGGACAACGTTATTCCGGAATAATACCTTTCGTGGAAAAAATTACATCTTAAATATATCTGCTTTACGCTTAATACAGACCCTACACTAAATACACAAATGAGTGCCTCTATAATTATATCTCGTCCTTCACACTAAACAAAGGCATCTAAAAACCGTACCTACATAGGAATTAATGGGGTTATTTGGGAATAAATGCAATCACAGGCAATCCTCTCCCATTAAAGACACTTTTCCAACTTTTGACTTTCTTTGATATCTTTTGTTTTTACCGAAAGGGGGAATCTGAGATTTACGGAATTGGAATTGCCAGTCGGAATTCTTTTACCCTTTGTAGACCAAAAGGTTCACAACGATGGCATCAGGGGATGCATAGTCTGCCATTTGTGTTTCTGTACCACCCAGAATATCTCAGAAAGGAGCTAATGAAATGATGTATTTTCCTGTGTCTCCTGATAAATGCAAAATAAAGTACTCCAAGCTAACTAAATAATAATATCGAAATTTACATCTTTTTAAAGGGGACTCTAGAGCGATGGAATAGATTACGTAAACATCTAGACTTGCCGTTAAATAATTATTCAGCATCAATGATCATCAGCCGTTAACTGATTAACGCTTCGTGTATATCCTATGAAAATGTTTCGCAAAATCCGAAAAAAATGAATGAACAGCATAGAACTCCAATGCATTATTCTGGAGCATCATTTTTATAAATGATTTTTTGGAGTCCGCTTGTCCATAATAAATGCAATGAAGTGTTTTCGATCTTAAGAGTTGATCAAATTCCACGTGTTTTCTTGAAAATAGATATAGAAATCGTTACTAATGCTCTCATACACAAACACACACACACATGTACGCTCATGCACCAACTGCTCCGGGTTCCACCCTCACTCTTTTCCGTGGCTGTTTTGAAGCGATAGGTCAAGGGTGAAATATTAGAGAGGTCGCAGTGAGTATCTTCACTCGGTAATCAGGGGGGAATAATCAAGAGAATTATATTTGCTTTTGGACTGTACCTATATATGGTTGTCGAAACAACAATAATCAATTTTTATTATTTATATTAACTGCACATAGAGATTGAATCAAAATTATTTTTAGAAAAATCGGAAGAGCAAAGATTTTTTCAACATAGACTAGTCATGAAGGCTCCAGCGTAGCTTCTCCGTTCAGTTGTTTGTGTGTTTGGCAATGACTGTGACTCGCATTGCCTTGGGATTAGCGGAGAAAAAGCCAATTTCTTCGATCACGGCGCTCACCGCGGACACCTTTCCAACTGGTCAACGGCACAATTCTGCAGGATTTGCCCATACATTTCCGAAGGTACTACCTACACAGTGATCTCTAGGGTCATTACCGGTGCCCTTACTAAAGGCTAAAATTTACAATATTTTTATTAGAAGACGTTTCACGATCCAAACAGTCTCACCACCGAGAATTAGACCAAGAATAGCTGCAATTGGAAGAAAAACGTAACACAAATGCACTAAAAACCGTGACACACACCCTATGAATTGAATAATAAATCATTCTTTAATTCCTGGCTTACTCTCTCTTCAACTTGGTTTCGACCAATGTTCATAATTACGACTCTCAAATCCTCTTTCTAGTTAGCATAATAACTAACGCATTTTCCCTTTCCACTCGTCTTTAATTGCACGACAGTCTCCTTAGACATTCCATCAGAACCCTCAAAGTAATCCCCTCTGGCTCCACTCTTCCTTCCTTCCTCCAAACTTCTCCTCTTTTCCACTCTCACTGAGGAAAACCACATTGCATCCATTTGGTTTACTCGTTCCATTTCCTCCCACGCCCGTGCCTCGTAATCTCAACACGTCGCGCTGCTTTTCTTAATAAAAAGACGAGGTTCCTGATCCGCACAAAACTCCGAGCCAAATTGGAAATTTTGACAAATCGCCGTTGACAGCGTAACTAAAGGACTGAGATACAAACTCCCTCATACATGTCACGACTCCATTATTCCACCAAATCATTCAATGTGCTGCTTCCGTCCTCCAAATTTAATGAAAATCTCAGTATTGCCCCCGTATCTCTATTTCTACGTGTGCGCGTAAATAAATAAATAAATATATATATATATATATTCATAAATTTTTTATATATGCTTCCCGAAAACAAATCCCTTGGAAGAAATTCAAGTTGATGCACATGCGTACACAGCATTTGATGTACAATTGCTTAATACATGGTTTCATGGTTCTAGAGTTTCTTTCTTGAAGCTTTTGGGAGCTCATTTGGGTACAAATCTACAGCAAACTCAGCTGTGGTGTTAAATGTAGTCCAGTTGTGGTTTAGGTCTACAAGAATATTACAGTTTATAATTGTGGCCTGTAAAAAATTTCGAGGAATATATACTGAGATGGAATTTCGCAAAGTGCACAGGGAGGAATTATTATTACAGAATGATATACAGATATTTTTTGGACTTTATGATTTTTCCCTCGATTAAATCGAATGAGCCTCACGAAATAAGTGTGATTTCAGCTTCTCATCTCACACATAGATAGGCCAAATTGCTGTGATTAAGGAAATACATCAATGAAGCCCTTTAACAGAGACGTTTTACAGAGATACTGTTGAATCCCAAACAAGGCTATGTAAGTAATCTCCCAAATGCGGTTGATAACGGCGATTCAAGCGGATCGAGGGAGTCGAGCCAAGCAAAACAGCGCCGGAGATACTAACAAAGCAGGTACGCCCTGCGCCGATGTTTACTGTGAAGGGCAACCTCGCGAGGGGGCGTGCGATTCCGGGGGGAGCGGGGCTTATCCCGGGGCGCGCGGTGTTTATTTGCTTCGCCAGATTGGAGCTCTATTTCTCGCGCGCGGACGTGGTTCCCCGATCGAATTGGAATACGCAGAACCGCGAGCCCTCACAGTCTGACCCTCTCCCCTGGCGGGCCCTTAGGGCTCCACCCTAGAGGATAGCCCTTGAGGGACGGACGGCTGTCAGCGACGTGGAGGCGCGTGACCTCTCCTGGAGAGGATGCAAAATCCAGATGATACCAAGTCCAGAAAATGCCCACGAAGAGGAAAATTGAAATTTCCCGCTCATACGGCCATGAGGTGGACTATGATGAGGAGCAGCGCTAGTTGCCTGAGATCCAATGAACCATCTGTGCTTTGCGGATCATCGAGCTGTGCCAGTTATATTAGTCTCTGTTGTCCTTGTTTTTGCTGCTTGTCAAAAATGGAAATTGACGAAATCGAGGAATAACGAATCAATATCAAGTTTTTCAACTTAAGAAATTAAAGCGGTAAATATTATCAAGAAATTACTTAAATGTTGGTAGCTTTAACGGTGATACTACTCTCAATAAAACATCCGTTTTCAAGTGGATTAGGCGTTTTAATGATGACCAACAAGACGCCACGGATGATACAAGGCCGGGACGACCTTCAACCACCTGTGTTGACGACAACGTTGCGGTCCCTTGTCCTTACCGATCGTCGAAAAACTGTCCGAATGATAGCTGATGAACTGAATTTGGGAAAATCAACAGTGCACGCTATTTTAACCGAACATGCTGGATGGATCGATCACCATGGCAATGCACCTGCAAATTCAGCATTGATTGTTCGCCAGTTTCTGCCAAAATTTCAATCACCATCCTTGATCATCCCCCTTATTCGCCTCAATGTGATGAGGGGAAATCACTAGGAAGACGTGTACACGATAAAGAAAGAAACGACTGGAAAACTTAAAATCCTAACTGCCGAGGACTTCCAAGGTTACTTTAAACAGTGGAAAAAGAGATGGAATAAGCGCATTGCAACGAATGAAGAGTACCTACTTCGAAGGGCACAAAATCGATGTAGACTAAATTTTGCAAAATAAAGTATTTATGCCTCAGTTCGCGTATTTATTGGACATGGTAGTACACTTGATTGGCACATGGACTAACTAGCCTTACATTTAAGAGCATCAGCTAATAGATAACAACGTAACACGCTGAACTAAAACAGAGCCTAATGCAATTCGCATTGCTTCTTCCTCCATTTCGTCCAATACTACCCTTAAAATCTTTCCTTCCTCCTGTATTGCTTATCTTCCTTCCCCTCCGTGCAATCGCTCCCATCATAAGTTTATGTTCAATCAAAACACCCTGCATCCATCTTTCCTCTCTTCTTAGGACTCCTCTTCCACCAATGTCACCTCTCCCTCAATTGCTTTCCTTCGCCTTCACCTCCCATTTCACCTTCTCCATTCTTCTCCACACCCACATTTCAAAACCCTCCATTCTACGCCTTATTATCTAGCTTCAGTTGCCATACTTCCGTACCTTGGGACGTCATACTGAAGTGTGGCAATTAAAGAGAAAATGAGTGATCAAATATTGCTAGGAGGCGTAATATATTAACCAAAAAAGTAGGCATTGTTAAGGCCTACTTACAAACTTTAAATCAGATGGAGTAAAGTATAGAAAGGGTATGCCGCATTTTAGAGGAAATAATTCCAGGTGTCCCTGGGAGTAAACGTTTCATTCAAGCAATTGGAACGTGGCGGTTGGGGATGGGACTGAGGCAAGGGACAAGAAAAAGGAATGTCCACGGGGAGAAAGCTGCAGAGCTCTGCCGAAGATGGAGGTTAATCGTATGGGATACTACGATTGAACGCAATAGGCGAAGGTATACGAGTAAAATGCCCGAAGACTCACACTACAATTATGGGTGATCACAGCTTAAGGAACATCGTGATTGATACCCACCATTTCCATAGAATGAATGCGGATCCTGATCACAAATTAATTCTTATGAAGAATGATGTCGGATTCATGAAGATAACTCAGGGAGGACGCATTAAGAAATGGAATGCAGAAGGAACTTTTCGAATAGATGAAATGGTTGAAAATGTGGAAGGCATATTGTGCAGAATCCTGAGAACAACAGAATTCGCATTACAGTTTGTCGAATCAACTTTAACAGGTCCATGAATCCTTGTTCTGACATGCGTACGCTTTATTAAAGATGAAAATCTACCTCAGAATTGTTCTTTGCAAGGCATTTACAAACTGACACTAAAGGGGAGTCAATGTTTCGTATTCCACTTTCTAACATACGTGCTGATGCGACAGACGCTCAATGACTAGTCGTCACCATGGTTGCACTGCATACTTGAGAAGATATGTACCGAATGTTTTTGCTATTCATTGTGTCATTCATCGAAAACATTTAGTGGCTTATATACTGAGTGATCGCCTCCATAAGTCCTTAAATATTGTAATTACAACGGTTAACAAAATCAAAGCCCAGGCTCTTTATTATCGACTCTTTCGAGAGTTGTATGATGAGAAAGATGAAGATTTCAAATGTTTATTACTACTAACGGACATTCTTTGACTATCAAAAGGCAATTGAATATGGCGCTTCTATAATATTTTTGACCCGGTCGTGCAGCATTTTGAGGAGAAAGACGCTTTCCTAAGGGTTAACCTTAAAGAGATTTGGAGTGGCGCTGCATTTTTGTCTGAACTATTTGCAAAGTTCAATGAAATGAATTTGCAATTGCAGGGAAATGATACTAACCTAATAAAGGCAAAATTTGTGGTGACTGTGTTCATTTCCAAGTTGCTTTCATTTAAGCGCAGCATAGGCCGCCGCGAGTTTTATCAATTTCCTTCCCTGCTTAAGCTAATAGAGCAAGCTAGTATATAGTAAGTGATGATGATTTGAGTCTTTTGTGACCACCTTGCATAAAAATACGACGCAGCGATTTGAGGATCTTCTTTATTAGAAATTCTAGACTTGGTGATAAATACAGAGGAAGAATTAGTTGGACTACAATGGCATTTAACTGAAATCAAAGTTTGAGATAAATTATCAAGAGCTTTGGTTACAGAAGGAGGTTTCCGTCCGTAATCCTGCATTACAGATGTGGTTAAAAAAGCCTTCTTGCATTTCCGAATTCATATTTGTTGCAACGCGATTTTAGTTCAGCCATTTCCAAGCAGGGAAACAGACTTCAGGTTTGTGAACGCGGTGATTTAAGACTCCCGATAAGTGACATTAAACCGAACGTCGGAAAACTGGTATCAGATCATCAAGTCCATCCATCCCATTAAAATTTTATTTGCTGGAAATATGTTATTAATTATGAAATAGGATCTCCTTAAATGACCTCTAGAACATGAAAAAATATAATCAGTAATCACTTATTTAACTATTGTTAACAAAACATGATTAGTTATTCTATTCTTGTATTGAAAATGCTCTTGTTATATAATTGCTTAATTTAAGTAAAAGAATGACATGTTAACTTCTAAAAAAAACTTTCATAAAATGATTTGCTGTGATAATTTATTTTTGTGTAAAATGTATAATTTCACCTAAGTTCCATTTGTTGTGTCTCAAGCCTTTTTAATTTATTTATTCTCAATTATTTTTAATTTAATTATTTCAATGTTCCTCATTTGGTTATTTTGTTTTATGATTTGGATTTTATTTTAAAACTATCGATTTGGGGGGGGGGGGGTTAAGTATAGGTTTATGGGTTGAAAAAGTGTGAGAAATACTGAATTACAAGAAAGATGGGGGAACTATAAGAAAGGCATATAGAACACCGCAACTGAAACTATATGAATAGTAAATTGGAAAAGGACCAGGAAGCCATGGATTACTCAAGTGATACTTATCAATAGTGTCGAGTTAAAGAAAATTATATAAAATGTAAACAGAATTTGGAAGGAGGAAGTTTAAAAAAATAAATAATTATGGAATCGGGGAATTAAGATGACGAAAGAAGCGCGTTGGATGGCGTCGCGGGAGGATAGCGATAGATTACAGGATGAGGATGGAGTAAAGGATGCCGCATAAACTATAAGGACAGGAGGAAGAAGGGAAAACCGCGAGGACTATTACGTGAGGAATATTATAAATCGAACGAAGAATGATTCAATAAAGATTGAATAAGTACATAGAGGTTCCATTAGTATAGATATTTGACATCGACATAAATACCATGTGATCCACCAAAAAGATGTTTCACAGCTGGTGGACACACCAGGTGGGAAGGGTACGTTATAATGGAGGATATAAGGGTGGAAGGGAAAAGGGAAAAATATCCGTTAAAAAACTATCAAATAACGTGCAACTTTACAAACATTCTGGAGGAAGGCTTAAGACAAATCTGGGTTAATTTACATAACAAATTGGTTATTTTATATGCGAAAAAAGGGAATAAAAATGAATTTTAATACCAAAACTTTCCGTGAGGTACCCTCAGTTTAGTAGAGCTAGAGATTACATTGAAATATGGTTTATATTATACCAGAGAAATTCATTTTTGACTTTTCAGATTCCTCGCCGTCCTTGCATGTTTCAATTCCGGATATGGAAAATGAATGATTTATTGCATTATGGCAATTTAAATTGGATTTCTCAACTTAAAATTTGATTCGTTTGAAATGATAAATACCGTTCGTCCCTCTATTTATTCCTTCGTCAAAGATCCTTTTGGAAGAGCAAAGGAGAAGGGAACTGAATGATCTCAGATTTTCCCGGCGTATGGTATTCAAGAATTTTTCTCGGGTTTCCCACCGGGTCAGGTTGATGAAGTGCACCGACGTTTCGAAGGCTGACTCTGCCATCGTCTTCAGGGTGAAGTGCAGAGCAAGAAAAAGGCCTGGTATATATACTCTCCCTCCCGGCTCAGGTGTGTTGTTGTTGTGATTGGTTGGGAGCATTAGTGTGCTCCGCTACGGCCAATCGGGTGCGTTCACGTGCATTTTTTATAATCTTTAGCACTGGCTTCCAAGTATTGCTAATTTGGAAGCCGTTGTCTCTGTTGAAGTTGTTGCTGTCCAATTGAATTTCAACGGCTTCTTTCACAACGCGATCCCAGTAGCCGTTGGCATGGCAGAGCCTCTTCGTGCCGGTGAAGTCAATTCTGTGGTCGTTGTTGAGGCAATGTTCGGCGACCGCAGATTTCGTTGGGTATAGTAACCTGATGCACCTCTCGTGTTCCTTTAGGCGTGTTTCTATGGTGCGGCCGGTCTCCCCAATGTATGCTTGGCCGCACTCGCAAGGAATTCGGTAAACTCCTGAGGTCTTGAGTCCCCGTTTGTCTTTACTGGTGTCCAGGACCGATTGCAGCTTACTCATCGGTTTGTGGATAGTTTCCACCTTGTGTTTCTTTAAAATCCTTGAGATTTTATTTGAAACCGTAGAGACAAACGGGATGCAGGCTCTGGCAACAGGTTTCTCTCTCTCTTCTTTTTTCTCCTCTCCGGGTTTAGTGAAGGCCCTTTTAAGGGCCAAATTGATTTCTCGGGTCCCATACTCATTCTGCTGGAATGTCTTCCTTAGGCGGTGTATTTCAGCCTCCAGGTGCTCTTGGTCCGACACTGAAGTAGCTCGGTGGACGAGTGTGGAAATTACTCCTCTCTTTTGTGCGGGATGATGATGACTTCTTCCGTTCAGGTATAGGTCCGTGTGGGTTGGTTTCCGGTAGACTTGATGGCCTAGGCTGCCGTCTCTTTTCCTCTCGATAAGGATATCGAGGAAGGGAAGTCGTCTATCACCATGGAAACTGAAACAAATAATGTAGGCCTAATAATGGCCTACAAAGAATGTAGGCCATTTCCACTCAAAGTTAGTTGTTTCGACCCATTCGTACTAAGTAGTATGGTGTAGATTACGCCAGATACGAGGGTAGGCTGAAAAGTAATACGCACATGCTTGTAGTGCACGAACAAAAACAAATAGCAAGATCGGGAAAAAATCCGTAAGATTTAAAATCACATATTCATTCATTTTTCAATATAGTCACCGTTAAGGCTAACACATTTCTTCCAACGTGTAACAAATGTTTCCATTCCGTCACTGAAAAACTCTCCCGACTTTTCTCGAATCCAGGACTTGACAGCTGCCTTCACCTCATCGTCCGAGGTTTAATGATTACCCTTGAGGAATCTCTTGAGTTGAGGAAAAAATAAAAATTGCAAGGATCGGGGGAATAAGGGGGTTGTAGAATCGGTTCACATTACGGGTTTCTCGGAGCCTCTTCTTCACTTGCGCGCGAGGTGTGTATACGAGCGTTGTAGTTATGTTGCATGTTGATCATTGGCGCCAGGTTGCCTTCAACACAACAAACTTCTTCCTTGGATATTTTAATACGGTTTGCGATACACTTTTGTGTGATTCGCAGGTCTTATTGAATTAATCTACGACGACTTTGCAATATTTATCACCTGTGGCAGTGATGGGTGTTAGCGTTAGTCCGGAAGCGCTACGTGTTTCATCAACAATTTTGTCTTTACCAGGCTCGCAACCACGAAGTTTTACCACCCATCGATTTACAGTAGGCCTATCAACAGCATCGTCACCATAAACAGCCTTTAAATGACGATGACGACCCTCCGTCAACCTCTCCGGTCGTTCAAGTCTCTCATCGATCAATTGAATGGAATGCTTCACGCGAATCCTTCCTCGTATTTCTCTTCTAAGTTCGTCTTCTTAATGGCGTACCACTCTCCATTTCTTAGCAGAGAGGGATGATCCTCCCGCCATGCCCTTACCTATGGAAGTCCTTTCATCTTCCATGTTAGATACTACACGTACTTTATAAGGGCGCTGCATTGATGAAAGATTTCGGAGTGTCTAACATTTCAAAGATATTTATAGTTATCATGAAACGTTACCTCTATTAAATCTTCCCTCCTTGCAGAAACGTAGAAAAATTAATAACATACCTTTTCTTTATAAATTACTGCATAACAAGGTTGATTCCTTAAAAAAAAATTGGTTATGAGCAATATCTTTCCGAGTACCTTCACATAACACAAGGTATGAAGCAATCTTTGAAATTAGATATCATAAACTACACTTACTACTCGCCTATAAGCCGGATTATGAGAGATGCCAACAGTTTTTATTATAATGACCAATTTTCCATCTCACGAAGATCCCTTAAAAATGTTATTAAAAATATCTGAAGCATTTCAAAATGCTAATTTTTGCTATGTGGACTATCTCTTTTATCTATCTTTTGCTATCTCTACATGTCAAAATTTTGTTCCTAATGCCCATTGGGAAAATTTTCTCAATCAATGCCAAAAGGTCTAGTTGATAACTACTATTAACTTTTATCATTATGTACCATCATCTGGCCCGTAACAAATATTATCTTTCTAATATTGTTTCAATTTTTTTAATTTTAAATATTATTTAATATTAATATTTTGTCTACGTTAATTAACCTAACTAGGTATGTTTGCATACCAGTGTATCATTTGAAAATGTCTTTCATGTATTGCAAATCAAAATTCTTCTTTAATTTTAAATTATATCTTAATTTCAAGAAAGATGATTTAAATTTATGTAATTTTTACCCGTTTGTAAATGCTTTTTATAACTGTGGAACTAATACAAGTTTTTGCTTTCCTTTGTGTAAAAGAGTTGCTCTCGTAAATAAATATCTAAAATGTCTCTCCTTTTAGGACACGCGGAATCGGATTGGTGCCATGGTTCATGCACTCACTCCTTCCCAAGCCTAGCACAATTCAATAATCCTCTTTTCATACTTGCATGGATCTTGATAATTCGCCTTAATTCTTTTAGTATCTCATTTGTGGTTCTATTATAGAATCTTCCAAATAATGGTTAAATAGTGTTTGTTATTAGTATATACTTCAAGTTCTTGCACGATTGCTGTCACCATCAAACTGAAGTCCTATGCTAACTATTAGTCAAAACCCGATGCTCGTATGTTAGTAGGTTTTCCAGTGAGATGAGTCTAAAATGTTATCGCTCGCTTGCCGAAATCGACGACGCCATCCTTTTTCGCCGGACTAATTGGCTGAAATCAGTTCGAGATATAAACACAGGAATATTCTGGTAACTTTCTGTCGAATTATCAGATCGACTTGACTTGGGAGGGAAATCGTGTCCACACGCTTAAAGTCAACTTGTGAGCGAGGTATCTGCATCTTCCGCTTCAAGTAATCAGCGGTCGATGTCGCCACAGTCGTTGTCTTCAACCGCTGCAACCAGCCATTGTTATTCCTCCGAGTACAATATCAGTCAGGAAGTCATCAAAAACTGTACCTGAGCACCTGACATCTGGCAGAAGACCCACGAAGTCTCACTACGTAGACATATGACATGGGGAAAGCGTTAAATCCATTTCCACCTTCCAGATGGTCACGCAAAAAACTTCTTCGATACTTCATGAATGGATGATGACTGATACAATCCACAATTTTTTGATATCCCAAAGAAGAAAATGAATTAAAACGCATTTCAAGAGTCCGAAAAATTCGAAATCACACGATTAGACGACCACAGAATGACAGTTTCGCGTTCTTAGGTTTCGAACACTGTCACGTGTAAACAGATCATTCATTCACAGAGCCACGAAGGCAGACTTCAAGAGAGGTCCACATCGAGGGACATATTTCTCCGGATTGAGTTCCCCCCACATCTCTGATCAGATTACTACGATCAAAAAAAGGAGAGAACCACACAGTACTTATACAGCAAGCCGCGAAAAGAGCGGAAGGGTCTGTGCACCATTCGGAAAGAAGTCTGTGCACCATTCGTTGGTGCACACGTAAATATGAGACTGTGCATAAATATAGACACATATAATTCCCCACAAAAACGCATGTACACGTACACGGATATAAATCAATTGACATCATGGATTAATTTGCGAGGTGGAATGGTTCATTTTGCCAGTACGATGCGGGGCCATTTTGATTATTCTCTCCGTGTCGCAAGCAAAGTCGGATGACTTGTACCTGTTTTACACTTTTTCTTGGAAAAGTATTATTAAAACTTTTTGATACATTTTGCCGGTTATATCGAATTATTGTGGCCAACGTTAATATTATTTATTTTGCTTGGTTTTTCTTGCAGAATTATTCGTATGAAAACCACTTTTTTTATTCAAAGGGGCAAATCACTATCCTTCTTTTGCGTTTACTTCCTTGCGGTGTTAGACGGGACGTAAAGGACGTAGAGTCCCGTCTAACACCGCAATAAACACTCTAACGAAGCCCAAAATCAGGGATTTCTGCAAAGTTCATTCGATTTTCACACAAACGAAGTCCCCTCTTGATCATTTCTACGGACTCCGTACTTCCCCCAACAGTTTCTCTCTCTCTTCTCGTCTCGTCACATCTGGGACTTTTTTTCTCTTTTCCGTCCATTTAATTTTTCCGTTCATTTCCCTCCGTTCATCTCCATCTTGCAAGTTTCCACTCCGCACTTAGTTTCTACATGTAACAACCAAGTCTCCAAGCTCTAAATAACTCAGACCCTTATCAATTTACTTGAACTTTTTTATACATCGTTTCTAAGGGTCTTGGTCATTCACTTCCCCTCATTCAAATTCAGCCTTTACCGAACGCATTTTCCCATCAATGCCCTTACTACTTATACAACCTTCGTCTAAATCGTTAGGCAATTAGTGTTAGCGAGTGTAGCGAGTTAGGCGATCTCTAAATTCTCCGGATTATGTCATCAAATTCTGATACTTTTCTAAGCCTTTCTCTTAACATTCAGAACCTCACGGCCTCTTTTAATGGACATTGATTGTCATTCTAGTACACACACACACACTGGACCTGTAGTGAACTCGGCAGCGATCACAATCCCTTGGCTGCCCAAAGGTTGAGTCTCGGAAAATCCGACTTTAATCAGTTCCCCGCTCACTTTCAATTCGCCCCGACGCCCACTCACTCCCCGCGAGCTTTCAACATCAAGAGTTACAGCGGACAATCGGTTGAGCGGAGGATCGCTCTCGACACCCATAGCTCACCATCCTGAATCTTCATTTGTTTTTCTTCTGATATTTCCGTGATACATTTATTTATTCAGAACACGCCCTCCCACCCTGCGGATCCCTTATTCCACAGGGGGTCGGGCGCCTGAGGGTTTATTCTCTGTATTCCAAATCAGCGTCGGCAACCCCCACACCACCCCGTCTCCGACTTGGCCCCCCATCGCCCTCTTGCGCAAACTCTGCGAGTGTGGGGCCCCGATTCACCGGGGGGAGGGGGGGCAAGTGCCTCCCTCGGGAGGAGGGGGTCGGAGGTGTCCAAGTGCCGTGCCGGGTGTTTGTCCACGGTTCACACCCAAAGGGTTCGTCGCCGCACCCGACCTCACTCCCGCACCCCCTCCGACACCCCTACCCCTGTGGGTACTCAAATCCCCCCACACACACCATTCGCCTCGGAGGGGTCTCGCTGTGTTTTTGCAGTGCCCCCACCGCTTGCCGTCCATCCGAGGCTCTTGGGCCACTTTCACACGCCCCCCCCCCCCGGGGAGGCCAATGTTTGGGCAATGCTCTTCCCTCGCCGTCTTTTTTTAACTTCCCGTCCCCCCCCCACCCTCCTCGCGCCCCTCTATGTTTCCCCCGCCCCTGGTTTGGTTAAAAGGCCCGCTGCGACTTTCTCACGCGCCGTCACCCCTCCACGCCATTTGCTTGAACAACAGACACCAAACACCTCCCCTCCCTCTCCCCTCACATCCTGGCCACTCAAGTCTCCGGAATCGAAATCTGCCCGTCAGTGCGGAGCGATGCTCATTCTCCGGTATCGACCCCTCGGTTAATGACCGGCGTTGTTCACCAGCCGGGGTTGGTTCTTGATGGACCCTTTAAAGAGCCACATAACCCACGACACGAAATACACTCTCAGCCATAGTTACCATTTTTCAACTCTTTAAAATACTCTCTCCTCTATCTCCCGTCATTCACTCCTCCAACATCCTCATTTTCCGACTAGCCAATTAGGCATCACATCTTCGTCTTCTTCTAGATATGATTGTCCTCAACATTCAATCACTACTCAATATTATCTCCTCTCAATCCACTTTCCTGCCTTCTTACAACCTCTTTTCCTTTAACTATCTTCTGTCTGATCCCATATTGCAATGCGACATAACTCTCCCTTTGTTTACCGCTCAAATTCAGGTCTCCATCAATCGTCATCAACTCGCACCCCAAAGCTTTCCGTGGAATATTATCTTCAACGGCTAAGTCACGCAACCATAGAAGGTTACACTTCACATCAAAATGTTTGCTTATCTATCTTCATAGTTTTACTCAAGTTCCACGTCAACGACGATCTCATTTCCCTGAAAGATTCTTTACCCAAAGTAATTCGCCATTTTTGTCATAAACTCCACCCATTATTTTGCAAAAATATCTTAATTAATTGATAAGTTGTACCTAATCTAACTTATGGCGTTTCAGCTATGAATATTAGCTTAGTCTTATTATTCCTTGAAAGCATCATTATTTTACCGTTTTAATCAGTTTTGGACTCACAAGAAATATCTCGCTGGAGGGAATATGAATTTATACCGCAACGTGCCGAACGTTATATTTTCGTTTTACATATTTTGGTTATATTTTTAGATTTAAAATTGTTTTACTGTGTTAGTCTACCGATTAAGGCGGGTTTGTCATGGGCAAAGATTGCACAACGGTTTAACGCTGATTCCCTTCCCTCGCTCACCGAACAACTTGACCTCCAGCCCAATGCAATACCTTCCAATGCATTCAAAAATGCTTGCAACCACTTCTGTGACTGAAAAACTGAAACTCCATTATCCGGAAACCTGATTTTATGGATTTCCAACCGACTTTCAACCCCACCTCCCTTGCCTTTTTAACTATTCCTTCACATATCGTCGGGTGATCACATGTGATAATCACAACTGATAATGAATGCCCAACACTGTCGTCACTACGAAGACGTAATCCACGAGATGTGCGAAAGACCCAACCGCTCTCGTCTCAACAGTCATTACAACTTCCTGACATCGCTTCTTCGTTTCGATGGAGACCCTGGCTGTTTCGACCAAGCTCCACACCCGAAGAGTTGATCTTCTCAAGGCGGGCATCCTTCCCTGGGCTCGTGCTTGGTTCATTTTGCTTAACATTTGCTTATTGCTGTTTCAATGTGCCAGCTTGCGTCTGCTCTGAGGAGCCAATCAATTAGGGTCGAAGGGACTCGAGACACGTAGGGCATCGCGCCTTGGCCCACGATCGAAGCAGACCTCCGACGGCGAGGATGCCGACTGCGGGCCAATGACTGCAGGCGAGGGGCCACACGAGGACGGACGGGAGACGATCGGGCGGGGGGCGGGGAGGGGGGAAGGAGGGCGAGCGAGGTGACTGATTGCCTCGCCCCCGAGATGGCGCGGCGTTCCTTAGCCGCCTCCCCTCGCCTCCGATTGATGAGGTGCTCACCACCGGCCACTGAATCACGGCGGGGACGGGCGATATTCGGCGTGGGGCGCATCAGGTGAGCAGAGCGAGAGAGCGCCATCTTTCAGCGCCCAATCAGAATCCATCAGTCGCAGCCTCCCCTCCCGTCCGAGCTGATAGCTCCTCCGGGGGCGCATTACAAACGGCCCATGAAAATTCATGACCTTTTCCGCCGTGCCCCTTCATCAAAAAGTAATGGAACATCTAGGAGAGTTCCAGGGTCGGTAGGGAGGGCGGTTTGCGGGAGGAGGGGGGGCAAGGGCCGGGCAGCAGATGCCGATTTACCCACGGAGCTGTTCCCAAAGTGTCGCCCGAGGCAGCAGCGACCCCCACCCCCCCGTGCGCCGTCTTTCATCCCCACTTCCTACCCCCCGCGGGGGTGGCGGCTGCTTCGGGAGTAGGTATTCGAATGCAGATATTCGATTTCCCTTCCCCCACTCCACCTGTGATTCCTCCTGTGTCCAATACGAGGAGACATCTCCACCTATCTGCATGGCAAGTCACCGCTGGGGTATGTGGCAGGGGGCGGTTTCGCATCAGAATCATTCGGCATCCAAATTAAATTGTTAATTAGTAATTGCATGTTTAAAGCAAGTAAAATGGCAGAAATTTTTTAAATATTGCTTACAAGCACTAAGTTAGTATCAAATGCATTCTTTCGCGTTTGTTACGAGCTGATAGTAAGGAGAACAACAAAAAATGGGTTATATGGAACGATAATCTCACTCTAGAGTTCTTTTTAAATTTAGAGCAGGGTTTACTGAACACTATAGTTCAAGTTATTCTGAACGCTCATCTTTAAGTGGGAAAATGACATTGTGAACCCAGCGGTAGTACAATTCAATCGTTTAACCTAATTTCTTCATATTTCCCACCGAAGTAAAACGAAGCCAGTAATACAGAAATTATATTATGACAGAATGGACGCACTTTGCACTTATGCCATGTATTTGATGTGCAATTTTGACCCAGAGGTGACTATTCCTCCTTTTTAATCTGGTTGCTTTCTCGAGTTTACCGTAGTGAAAATGGGTGCTCGAAGTACGTATGAAGAAGAATGTGTTTCTCGAGCTTGGATGGCGTCCATCACGCTCAGATGCAACTGCAATGCCACTGAGAGGGCGAGAATAAGGAACACACGCAAAAGCATTGATTTTAAGTTTGGCTCTAAGTTTCTGGATCAGAAACAATGACTCATGGAATATAAGACGGTGAAGAAGGGTGAGAGACAAGGCGCTGGAGGAGGAAGTGAAGAGAAGAAATAGAGACTGATGAAATAAGAAATGAAGATATATGCAGCAGGAGATAAGGAAGGATTCTTGTCTTCCTTCCCACACCAATGCCCTGACACCATCCTTATGCCTCTCCCGACCACACCTTAAGAAAAATAAACCAGGCGGGAGGGGGTTATTCCGGAGAGAGAGAGTTTTTCCCAATTCACTCTATCATACGCTTTTTCAAAATCTGTGAAACAAGCAAATACGTCCTGATCGTATTCTATATTCCTTTTGATTAGTGATCTCATCATTGCAGTGGCATCACGTGTACCTCTCCCCTTACTAAAACCAAACAGAGCATCCCCTAAGTAACCATTTGCTCTAATTTCTATTCTTTTGTTAATCACTCTGAGAGCAATTCGAGTTGCATGCGATATCAAACTCATTGTTCCGTAGTCCTCAAATAATTTACCCTTTATTTTTTTCGGAATAGGAGCTAACTCTGATGTCCCAAAGTCTTCTGGCCAGATTCCTTCCTCATAGATACTACGAATCAGTCCATATAGGGCCTTCTTTGCACATTTTCCTAAACATTTCAACAGTTCTACAGGGATGTTGTCCACCCATACAGCCTTATTTGCTTTTATCTCCTTTAATGCCCTTTCTATTTCAGCGTCGAGTATGCCTGGACCTAAGCTATTCTTATCTACGTCATGTTCATTTTCTATGTCTAACCTTGTCGGCCTAATTTCTTTGCCATACAGTGTTTCTATATAATCCTTCTACCTCTCTTGGATTTATCCCGTTTCAATTATTATCTTACCCCACTTATCTTTAGCTGTTAGCACAGATCTTGCCTTCTTACTTCCCGATAATAACTTAACCTTGCTGTATAGCGCACCAATTTCACCCTTCCTCTGCAAACCTTCCTTATCCTCACACTGCGTCTTCAATATTTTCTTCTCTCAAATATTTTTCTAATAATTTCATCCGTGATAATTGGTTCCCTTGGCCTTTACCCATGAACGGTTCCTATAGTGTCTTTTGCGGCTTTCGAAGTCACTTTCTTGATAATTATCCATTTTTCTTCTATAATACTCAGCTATTTACCGCCAACCATGGTTTTCTCTACAGCCTGCTGATACTCCTTTCTTGTCTAACCATTTAATGCTTCGACATTGCATTTCTCAACTGTTACCTTTGCCTTATCTTTTTTAAACGGATGCTAAATTTCATAACAACTAAATTGTGGTCAAGAGTCCGCATCCGCTCCCGGGAAGCTGTGGTCAATTTATCGCACTGTTCCTTAATTTGTGCCTAACCCTAACATAATCTGACATATTTCTGAGTCACCCGGCATTTTCCACGGATACCTACGCCCTTTGTGGTGTCTAAATCATGTGTTCGTGATGACTAACTCCTGTCCATTGCAAAACTCAATTGCTTTCTCCCCCGGTCATTCCTCGAGACTAGACCGTAGTCCCCCACCTCCTCAACATCTCTTCCTTCGCCTACCGTCGCATTCCAACTCCCCATCACTATCAAATGTTCCCCTGTAGGAACACACATCATGGGGCATCATAGGAAAAAAAACTGATAATTTTTGTCTTTGGTTATATTATTAAACGAATTCACCGACGGTGCACGTGTTTGAATAGTATGAGGCGCCCACCAATCCCCTCGTCCAAACCCTGCATTCTCGAATGTGTGGAAGTGCGCGAATCAGAGGTTCCTGGGATCGAAAGCAGCCCTTCGGAGTAGGAAGTCAGCCAGCCAGAAAGCCACGGTGCGTCGCTCAGTTTGGCTCCGACAGAGATCTCATTCCTCCCGATGCGCGCGCCTTCGAATTCAGTTTAAGCGCAGCGTTTAGCACCGGCGCTTCCCCCGCCCCCTCCCCCTCCCCCCCTCTCCCCTCTCCCTCTCCCCTCCTTCCGGCCGTTGACTCACTCCCTGCGGCCGGGGATTATTCCAAAGCATACGCACGCACATCCGAGGGCGGACGACTGGAGATTGCTTTCCATCCCGCCACATTTCCTGCGGAGGGATGGGGCGAGGGGTGGGGTAGGAAGGGTGAGTGGACCCGGAGAGGAACGAGGGACGTAAGATAAGGAAGGAGGTGTTTCCTGCGGAGGAGGTGACGACGACGACACGGGGGGGTTGGGAGGCGGAGGGGCTTTCGGGAATGATTCTGGGGATGGGGGTTGGTTTTGTGGAATGGAGTGTGGGGGCGTTCTCTTTCTCCCGAATGAACTTTCACGGAGGGAGGGGGCTGGAAACCACGATAGGAAATACAGTTGCAGGCTGGGATCGGGAGATAGAGATTGATGCGGATTGCTGGGGTGTAAAGAGGGATCTGATAGCTAGTGTAGTGGGCTGGCGTTATGCATGCTCGCGCCCGCTTCTCCAGGCTTGAATGGGATGTGATGTCTCCGGAGAGAGATCCCCTCGTGCCTTCCTCGCCCTTCTGTCTGTTCGGCGTCGCGGCAGGATTACGCCCCGCCCGTCCCCTTCTCCTTCCTGCCGCCGCCACCCCCGGTCGGGTCGCTGGATTCCTCTTTTCTCCGGTTCCCGAGAATCCCGGAGAGATTATTCTCAAAAAGCCAATATCTTGCCGTGGGATGATGCGCGCCTTGTAATCCCCTCCTTAAATAAGAGGCGTCATTTGTTATGGCGGGCGTTCTTTTCTTCGGTACAACTCGGGGCGGCTCCTCCACTTAAGCCAGCGGATGAGAGGCGTCTTGGAACGGATACGGCTTGATTATTGTGGGCCCCAAATTGAGATCGGAAGAATGGGAAAGGCCCCCCTCCATCTGCATTCAACGGAAATATGTCTCGGAGTTGAACTCGGTGGAAAATAATGGCGAGAAACATGCTTGTGGTATTACAAAAGTGTGATCCCTTGTTGCAGGCAGTTTCTGTGAGATATTAATTCCATATTTTAAAGTATATACGGCAAGTTAGTTCAAAAATGACGTTACGCATCGAAACAGGTTGTAGTTGGAACACGATTTACGACCCGCAAGAAATCTCGAGATGAGATCCTTAAGCCTCCTCAAAATTAATAATAATATCTCTGGGAGGTACAATATGTTTCCTCTTCTTAGCCAACCAATGAACTTGAAGTTCGCGTATTGGGATTACTTCAAAACACTCGAAACGCGCGCTGCTATGCGCAAAAGAATACACAGTAAAGCCGTATGCGGTTGGAAGTTTCTGTCCAGCATTGCTCTCCTTGGAGCGTGTCTTAAAATGCCCCAACATGACTTTTATTTTCAGCTGAGGCGCTGTGCTACGTACAAATTTCAAAAAGCTATTATCTAAAAATAAATTATCACTTCACGTCGTTTAACTTTGGGAATCTACTGCGGAAATGAATAACGGATATTCCTCATTCCACTCGCCAATCGAGTGTGGGCAACGTCCCTCATGAGGAGGTGTAATTATGTCTCATTCATAACCGTGGTAATGAATTGAGTGATTTCTCAAATTGTGTTCACCTGATTTCGTTCATTATGACCTGGCATAAAAAGGGCAAAGGTGAACTGCGAGAAGCACGCGATGGGGACTATCTGCGCGAGGAGCTGCGAGGGAAGTAGGAAATTGAAAGGCCAAAGTGACGAGGACGGGGATTGAGCACGAGGCTTATGCCAAAACATGCATTACGGCATTTCATAAGTTAATTATACCAAAACTCTTTCTTCGAACGACTTTTGAAAGAAAACTAACTAAAAACTCCAGAAATTCATACACAATCGTGACATTGATATCGCTAAAATAGTTTCGTTAAAAATCAAATTAAGTCATAATAATTATAATGGCTGTACATGTTACATAAGCCGTAGGTGCTATAGATGAAATATAATTTTCCACGCCCATATTTCATAGGCAATCCTAGTTTCAGTGTGATTTTATGAATTTTAATGCTGAGTGATTGATTCACACAAATGATAGGAATTCATGACTCATTCATATGGATCGTCTGTAGCCTACCGCGTAAGGGTAGGTTTTCGATGAACCCAGGCACGAAGTATCCATACCTTGCAAGAAGAGTTCCTCTCTGCAATCACTGAATGGGCATTGATAACAAATTTTAAATTTACTAACACCAGCTCTTCAAGTATGTAAGAGGGCTTTTATCGGGTAAAAACCGTTCATTCAACAAATTCAGCCTTCTCGATAAAGAATCCGATAGCAGGAAGAAATTTTTTCAGAATCGCAGCCAGTAGTTTCAGTAGTCTTTCAGTCGTCCAGATGACCATGGATGGGGAGGATTGGATGTCGATCACCACTTGGAAGCGCACCGCTATACTCTGTTCGTTTGCACAGCTATGACGATATATGCAAATTCATCCGAGGAAACCACATACTGGGTTTTGACTGAGAAGTTACAATTAGCCAAGAGTTCACCCTGAATTCTCGAAGCACGTTGTGTCTTCTTTGATTTCGAGGCGACCTCCACCTTGGTCCCAACGCGTGGGGGTCGGAACCGAAGGTCCAAGTACGTGCAGACGAATGAAAATGGCGGGGGACTCCCTCTCCATCGATTTCGGTGGATGGGCTGCCCCGAAAAGAGACGTGAGCCATTGGGGGTCAACATACTAGCAAGACACTGAATACGGAGAGAGAGACAAGCGCTGTCACAAGTAAAATAGAGATTTTGGGAAAAGAATCATGCGGTTTTCCGAGCCATTTCGATAAACACATTCATGCGTTTATTTACTGTGGAATGATATGCCCGACAAGTAACCTGTGGGAGGACCTCGATCTAATTGGGTGGGTGGGTCATCGTCCACGGTGTCTTTGGGGTGCCTCCTCGTAAACCCTGCTCGCGCATGCTCCACTGTTAAGCCTTATGACTCAACACTGCGCTCCATTGACCCGAGTGAAAGTGTGTCCACGATTATGGCTCACCTGTCGCTTATCAAACGGATGACGTCAGGTTCGACGTGCCCTTCAAGTGGATCGCGGAAGCGCTGGATTCGATATGGTATAGCGGGTGGCCCAACACCCCCTGCCACACGTCCTTGCGATGGATTGCGAGGGAGTGTGTTCACACATCTACATCTACATAATGCTCCGCAAGCCGCTGCAAAGGCTTGTGGCGGAGAGTGCTAAGTCGGCACCCGTGAAAGGGAACAAAACCACATTCAAAACCAACACGTACATGAAAACCCATACCCACAGTGGCGCATACATTCATGCAAAAATCCTAATACTATACGCGTATGCAAATAAATACACTATTATTTAGCAAATAGTTGCACCCTAGGATGTAATAAGAAATTTATCCAATAACTAGCTACAATTTGAAAAGTAAGAAGGCGAAATTCCACTTTCAAATGGACATGCAACACACAACGGTCTCCTCCCAAGGACACAGGTGGGGAAAAACTACAAACTATCGCCCTACATTTTACGCCCGTCTCTACCAAAGATTAGAGCGGAGGACAATCACTCTAATTATTGTGCGTAGGAGGTTTTGGTACTCCATTTGAACGGACATGGTTGAAAATTCATGACTTTACATATATTTAAAAGTGAGTTACTTGAAATCGCTTTGAACTATTTAATATTAATACAGATTGTGGAAAAACTCAAATCCAGTCTAGTTTAGAAATTAATTTTCACACAAATGACCCAGTAACCAAGGCCTTTTTAACGATTTCGCGTTATTATACGAGCATTTGACTAGATAACTCCTCACCATATTTATGCTATTATGTGCTTCGGTGAGAAAAACCCCTGCATAAGTATTAGTTAGTGGTAATGATAGCGAACAATCCGGTCCTAGGAAGCGCAGTCCAAATATGGGAAATGTATTGCTCCGTTTTCTTTTACAAGTAGTTCTTCTAAAAAGGTTCAATATTCAATTAAGGTTAGAGATTTGTTGAATTTTTGTTTATTCATTACAATTACGCAAAGCAGTTAAGAATGGCACCTTAACGTAATACATGTGCGATCATGCTTTCTAACATATTTCAAATTGATATATAAAAAATTAATTCAATTATTTACTTATGAGTTGTATTTTTGGTTTCTTATCGCTTTCTTCGTGCCAACCATCGTTGATTCATACATATTGTTATCTAAAGAGCAAAGTAGAACACACGCGGGCCGTCAATACTTAATTTTTATGAATAAAGAATATTCAGCTTAGATGGCATCCCCCGTCACTATTTCCCCGACGTGGTTTCCGGGACGGCAAAAGACCACGTGGTTAAACACGACAATCCGTCGCCGTCAACAACTCGATTCCCCTTACGTACTGCCCGACGAGGTAACCACGGGCCCTCCCTCCACTTGCATCTAGATCACCCGAGCACCCCTGCGGCAGCACCAACGGGAGCGGCGGCTTCTTCCCGGCCGAGGGATGAAGAGGGGGAAGGGAGGAGTGGGCGAGGGGCGGGAGGGGCACGGATGCTGCGTGGGGCATAGAATGGGGGGCGGGAGGGGGTGGTCGGAGGGAAAATATCCGATCAGGGTGGATGGGGATAATCCCCGGAATGGGATGGAGAGGAGGCAATGGGTAAAAGCGGGAGCGGGGGAAGGCTTCTAGTCTGCCAGGGGGGGCTAATGGCTCCAGACTGAGGAGAGGCGCTCGGTATTTGGCAGGGCCTCACAATCCGACACTTCCGGAGTTAGGGTTTCTCGAGAGCTTCCTTTCCGGGGGAGTGCAGGAGGAGATGAGAAAATAGTAGCCGATATAAAAAGTGCTAAACCTACACCGAACTGATAAGATGGGCTACGAGGAGGGAGACCAAAACACCTGCAACGACAAGACGCAGTCTTCAGAAGATGATAATGTTGGCCGTTCTTGATTTAAGGGGCTATATTCACATGAAATGCTGAAATTGTTTCAAAAGAAGCCTCATTCATTGAATCCCATGCTCGCATACACAGGAAATAGGGAATTTCACTACCCATGAATTATTTCTTTAGACTGGGACTCGAGCTTGGTGGAAAACATGCGGAAAATTATATATAACTTTGACAGAAACACAAAATAAAAGAACACACGTTATTTCTTGATAATTTCGACGGAAATGAGCTCCGTCTTCATCATAAGAGTATTTAGGGACTCAGTCAGGCAGCCCTAAATAATCTTCTGATGAAGACGGAGCTCAATTCCGTCGAAATTATCAAGAAATAACGTGTGAGTGTTCCTTTTATGTGTTCTAATATTGTGTATTGCTGTCTAAGTTTTTTATTTTTACTATTTTTTACTTCGAAGAAATATATATATATACATATATATATTCCAAAATATATGTGTATATATATATACATATATATAAAATATAAATATATATATATATATATATATATGATTTCTTCGAAGTAACACGGAAGTGTGGAATAAAAAACAGCTACAGAGTGTTGCTGAGTGTTACTGTCTAAGTTTTTTACATAAATGCATTTTTATTTTTATATTAAAAAATATATGTATATATATCATTATTATTATTAGGTAATCTACCTAGTCGTGCGCGACGCGCCACAGTTCACGATGTTAATAAAGCCAATTTCAAACACTTAGGCTGTTCATACCTTAGAGAAATTTCAGGAAACTGTAACAGTAACTTTAACACATAGCGGGTGACTCGGTTAAAGTTACTGTTACAGTTTCTTGAAATTTCTATAAGGTATGAACAGCCTAAGTGTTTGCAATTGGCTTAATTAACATCGTGGACTGTGGCGCGCCGCGCACGACTACGAATGCTTGTGACATTGTATGTACGGTATTTTGTCATAACATCTTGTTCCTTTAAAGCCCCCAAAATTTCAGAGTGTAAGAAGACGTCTCGGTAGCTTAAGTGGTTAAAGCACTCGGCCGGATATCGAGGGATCCGGGTTCGAATCACGGTCAAGGCGAATGATTTTTACTCTCTGAAATGGTTGCATTATATACTGATATAGATTAGTTTGCTAGGTGGGGAGCCACAAAATGTTTATTTGATAGTTGTGTGTATCCAAAAATCTACCTTAAACGGTAGATTACCTAATAATAATATATATATATATATATACACACACACACACACGGGGTGTGTTAAAAATTAACGGGATTTTTTTTTCCTTTAACGGACTTGGAGAGTCCGATTTTCACACTTTTTTGTTATGTTGGTATACATGCCCCTGAAGTACGAAAAAACTTTCAGCTCTTTTCAGTATGGATTTGTTCTGTGACAGCCACTAAGGTTAGGCGTATTTCATGAGATCGGTGATTTTTGATTGTTAAAAGATAAGGATCAAAGAATTTGTATCAAATATGCCATAAAACATAAAACCAAGTGGAACAAAGTGTCTAAAATGCCAAGAAAGGCCTTTGATGAGTCTGCTATGACTAAATCAAGGGTTTACGAATGTTATAAACGTTTCCAAGAAGGCCGTGAAGACCTTGAAAATGGCGAACGCCCAGGACGCCCCAACACATAGACAATCGATGAAAACGTGGAAAAAGTGAAAGAAATGGTTATAGACGATCGCCAAAACACAATTAGAGAGGTCGCTGATGATGTTGGCATATCGACTGGATCATGTCATGACATTTTTTTCCAATTTTTTGGGTATGAAACGTGTGGCAGCAAAATTCGTTCCGAAATAGCTTTTACACCACGATAATGCACCAGCTCACACTTCATTGCTTGTTCGTGAATTTTTGCCCAAAAAAATACAGTAACGATGCCCTAGCTTCAATATTTGCCAGATATGGCTCCGTGTGACTTTTTCCTATATCCAATAGTTAAGAGAACCTTGAAGGGCCGTCGTTTTACAGCCGTAGGTGACATTAAAAGCGCATCCATGAATGAACTAAAGGCTATCTCAAATATCTAGTTTGAGAAGTGTTTCGGGAATTGGAAGAAACGCTGGCACAAATGCAAAATCTCCCTTGGGGACTACTTTGAAGGTGACAATGTCAATGTATAAGAATAAATAAATAATATGGTTAAAAAATTTTTAAAACACCTCGAAAAATATTATTTGGGCGATATACAGATACCTGTGGGCGGTATACAGGTGTATATCTATATATATAAAAAACCATAAACACAGTAATCAACCCGAAGGTCGGTTTAGTAGGTGATGGTAGAGCTCACCCATGTACCAAGCTCGACGGCGTGTGAATATTCACATATCAGGGTAGGGGGGCCAGTTCCTTTCCCTGTGCCGGTTATGGTTTCCCAGGAAGATCTGGTACCCGAAAAATCAACTAGCTTGGGTGGAGCTGCAGGTGCCCAAAGTGACTTGCCCGGGAATTGAACCCGGGACCCTCCGGTCAGCAGTCCAACGCTCTACCCGCTATATATATATATATATATATATATATATATATATATATATATATATATATATATATATATATATATATATATATATATAATCTCATCTTTATATATATATATATATGATCTCATCTTTATATATACACAATCCTATCTCATCTATTATCTAATGTTATAAATGCCATTTTGCAGAGTGTGAACAGAAATAAATCAACCCCATTGCAGTAATGGAGGAAACGGAATTAAATGGGATAATTCGAGAATGAAATTTGAGATGGAAATATAATAATTAATGACGCAAGCATACGATGAAATTGTAATTTTCAAGCAGCAGTTCCATTGCAGATATGAAAAATAATATAAGATCTACTAAAACCAATTTACGAATGGTGATTGCAAGGGTGGTTGGCCCCGAAAAACTTCAGCAACTCGCCTGCCTCCCCGCTCTCCTTCCCCCTCCGATCAGAGTTAACTGCAGCACCAACAGAGCCTCAAAGGAAACCCCCCTCCAAATCCCCCGCTCCATGACATACAGGTGACGTCATTGGAGGAGGGGGCTTGTGCAGATTCGTGGGTGGAGGATCGAATAGGCCTCCCTCTCGCGGGAGAAGAAGGCATTAGGCTCACTCCTGCCCCCTCTCGGCGTCCACCACACGCGATAATCCTTCTTCCCCCGCCCCCTGCCCCGACCCCGGAACCATCTAGCCGTTTGAGGGACACTCATGGCCTCCCCTCCGGTTTCTTTTCATCCCCCGCCACCCCCGATACCCCTGAAACCTTTTCCGAAATCCGTTCCCATTCTTCGCACCCCATCCCCGCCCGACCCACCTTCGTCGCGGTCCGCCCCACTCCCCAACCGGTAACCCCTAATCCTCGGTCCCCACCCCCCTCCCACACACGTATCCTCCCCTAGGTCCACTCCTCGATGTTTCTGAGGGTCTGAGGGAGAGAGAGAGAGAGAGAGAGAGAGAGAGAGAGAGAGAGGAGCGGAGGCGGACCTCTGCCCCTTTCGTCACGGCACCGCGCGATGCCGTCCCCAGCCCTCCCCCGCACCCGCCGCCGCTACTCTACCCCCGCGGGTCCAAAGGTGACTCCACCACCGCGATGCCCCTCCAAACGGGCACTCCCACCCCAGGTCCCTCCCTGGTCCAGGGAGTTCTACAGAAGACTGGGGTTAATTATCACCAACACATGGTTTAGACACGACAAGAGAGATCGGTACTTTGTGAGAAAATGGGAATATTTCGAAAGGTAGATATCGAAAGCCGCCAACGAAAGTAAATAGGGGAAGGCCAAGGAAAAGAAGGAATATGGAGGAAATGATTAGAAATATAGATCATAGAAGGACCTGGAAGAATACAAATACAGAGTTGGGCAAATTGAATTACAAAGAGTGGAATAATAAATTGAGACGCGTAAAAAAAAGCAAAAGAAGTATGGTGGAAGACGCAATGCGAGGATATGGAAAACAGAGGAAGGATGCAATTGGTGCGTTATACAAAAAGGCTAAACCACTGTCGGGAAGAAAGAAGGCAGAATGAATGATGACAATTAGAGATAGGGCTAAATAAGAAAAATATAAGAATAAAATACTAGTTGAACGAGAAAAGATTGAAGAGAGTTGGAATGAATATAGACATCTACATCTACTTAATACCCCGCAAGCCGCCGCAAGAGCGTGTGGCGGGGGGTGTTAAGACATCACCCGTAAATTAGGAAAAAAAACCGAAAAAACCGCATGCAGAAGCCACAAATTTAGAGCCCACTATAAAGAGGAACTAGGCTAGATTTATTTGATAAAAAAAGAAAAAACACACCTTTAGTATTTTTTAGCACCCTGCAATGGCACAACTAGGGTGTAAGCAAAGGATGAATACACGTACGTGTACGAGGAGTGTTAAAAAATTAACGGGAATTTTTATTTTTCGGACAATAACATTTATTTATTCATATACATTGATAATGTCACCTTGAAAGTAGTCCTCATTGAAGAATATGCACTTGTGTATACATGTGTCAGCGCTTCTTCCAATCCTCGAAACACTTCTCAAACTAGATCTTTGAGATAGCCTTTAGTTCATTCAGCGATGCGCTTTTAATGTCATCTAGGGTTGTAAAACGACGGCCCTTCGAGGTTCTCTTAAGTTTTGGAAATAGGAAAAGTCACACGGAGCCACATCTGGCAAATATTGAGGCTAGAGCATCGTTACTGTATTTTTTTGGGGCAAAAATTCACGAACAAGCAATGAAGTGTGAGCTGGTGCATTATCGTGGTGTAAAAGCTATTTCGGAACGAATTTTGCTGCCACACGTTTCATACCCAAAAAATTGGAAAAAAATGTCATGACATGATCCAGTCGATATGCCAACATCATCAGCGACCTCTCTAATTGTGATTTGGCGATCGTCTATAACCATTTCTTTCACTTTTTCCACGTTTTCATTGATTGTCTATGTGTTGGAGCGTCCTGGGCGTTCGCCATTTTCAAGGTCTTCACGGCCTTCTTGGAAACGTTTATAACACTCGTAAACCCTTGATTTAGTCATAGCAGACTCATCAAAGGCCTTTCTTGGCATTTTAGACACTTTGTTCCACTTGGTTTTATGTTTTATGGCATATTTGATACAAATTCTTTGATCCTTATCTTTATACAAACGAAAATCACCGATCTCATAAAACACGTCTAACCTTGGTGACTGTCACAGAAAAAGTCCACACTGAAAACAGTTGAAAGTTTTTTCATACTTCAGGGGCATGTATACCAACATAACGAAAAAAGTGTGACAATCGGACTCTCCAAGTCCGCGAAATGAAAAAAATTTCCGTTAATTTTTGAACACACCTCGTATTAGAGAAATTGTAATTTTCAGGCCAATTTTATGGGGAGATAGAAAGGAAATTACGGGAGATGAAATCACATGATGCCGTAGGGGTAACAACATTCCCCCGCAATCTCTTAAAGATGGTGGGAAATTTCTTTATGGACTAATTTATAGTGTTTATGAGAGATTTATTTGGGTGAAAATTTTCGCCATTTCAGAGCTTACTCTTAAGTAAGCGCTGAGCGAGTAAGGGAGATTCAGCCATTTGTGTGGACTATAGAAGAATAAGTTACTTAATCAGTAGAGAAATAATTTATAACAATTGAAAAATTATTAATTATAATAATAAACCGTAAACACAGTAATCAACCCGAAGGTCGGTTTAGTAGGTGATGGCAGAGTTCACCCGTACTAAGCCCGACGTCGTCTGAATATTCACACATCAGGGTATGGGGGCCAGTTCCTTAATACACTGTGCCGGTTATGGTTACGTAGCTTCGGTGGAGTTTCCGGATGACAGGATGGCTTACCCAGGAATCGAACCCGGGCCCTCCAGTCAGTAGTCCAAATTTCTACCCCCTGGACTACCGCGACCCACAATAATAATAGTACATGAATAATAATTGACATAAAAGAATAAGTAATACAAGAATTCGCACCCACTTGGTTCAAAATGTCAAGATCAAGAGAATGTAGCGTTTTGAACATGCTAAGATAATAATTCGCTTTGGCTCAGGACAAGAAACTCAGTCAAAGATGGAATGCGTTCATCGATAGAGAGGAACATAGAATACAAGCAGGATATATTTTCTAGAATATATTCAATAGAATTTTTGGAAAAAATTAGAGAATACATTGAGGAAAATAGGAATGGATTGGAGGGACAGGAGACTGATCCGCAAATTGTACATGTCTCAGACTTCTCAAGTGCGAGTGGGGAACGGAGAGTCCGGATGGGCAGTGTTAGGAAGAGGTGTAAGACAGGGTTGCCCATTGTCACCGGTGGTGTTCAATGTATATGTGGAAGAAATGATTAAAGAGGCATGGGAAGAACTGGAGGTGGGAATGAAAGGCGGAGGGGAATTCGTAAAATCGGTTAAGCTTGCTGATGACAAACATTAGTTGCTCAGTCAGCCTAGGGGTTGCAAGCATAGCTGAGTGAATTCGAAATTCAGTGCAATAGATATGCTTGTATGTGGAGGAAATGATTAAAAAGGCATAGGAAGATTGGATGTTGGAATGAAAGTCGGAGTGGTATTCATAAAACCAAAGAAATATTTTGATGATGATATATACCTTTACAGGTATACATGCCACCGAGCAACCACAAGGAGGAAGAAGTCGATAGGATGTATGATGAGTTAGAGGATATCATCGCGAGTGTTCCTGCAGGGAAACATTTGATAGGGATCGGGGATTGGAATGCGACGGTAGGTGAAGGAAGATATGGTAGTGAGGTGGGGGACTATGGGTTAGGCACGAGGAATGAACGCAGGGAGAAAGCAATTGAATTCTGCAGGAGACAGGGGTTAGTCATCACTAACACATGGTTTAGACACCAAAGAAGGCGTAGGTATAGATGGAAAATGCCAGGTGGATTATATTATGGTTAAGCACAGGTTTAGGAACAGTGTGATAAATTCGCACAGTTTCCCAGGAGCGGATGTGGACTCTGACAACAATTTAGTTATTATGAAATGTAATGTTCGTTTCAAGAAGATAAGGCAAGGACGGCGGGTTAGGAACGGAATTTAGAAGCAGTAAATGGATTAACGAGGAAGGAGTATCAGCAGGCTGCAGAGAAAATGATGGATGACGGTAAAGAACTGAGTACGATCGAAGAAAAATGGGAATGTATCAAGAAAGGGATATTGGAAGCCGCTAGAGACACTATAGGAACCGTTAACGGGAAAAGGATAGGGAAACCATGGGTAACGGATGAGATGATTGCAAAAATGGATGAGAGAAGAAGATGGAAAAATGTAAACACAGAGTTACGCAAAAATGAAGTACAAAGAGTTAAACAATAAATTGAGAAGGGCCACAAATAAAGCAAAAGAAGAATGGTGGAAAACGCAATGCGAGGATATGGAAAGTTTACAGAAGAAGGGTGAAATTGGTGCGCTATACAGCAAGGTTAAGTTATTATCGGGAAGTAAGAAAGCAAGATCTGTGCTAACAGTAAAAGATAAGTGGGGTAAGATAATAGTTGAACCAGGAAAAATCCAAAAGAGATGGAAGGAATATATAGAAACACTGTATGGTAATGAACTTAGGCCGACAAGGTTAGATATAGAAAAGGAACATGACGTAGAAGAAGAAAGCTTAGGTCCAGGCATACTCGACGATGAAATAGAAAGGGCATTAAAGGAGATGAAAGCAAATAAGGCTGTGGGGGTGGACAATATTCCTGTAGAAATGTTGAAATGGTTAGGAAAAGGTGGGAAGAAGGCCATATATGGACTGATTCGTAGTATCTATGAGGAAGGAATCTGGCCGGAAGATTTTGTGAGATCGGTGTTAGTTCCTATTCCAAAAAAGGCAAAGGCTTCGTCATGTGAGGATTACAGAACAATAAGTTTGATATCCCACGCAGCTAAAGTTATTCTCAGGATCATCAACAAAAGGATAGAGAGTAAGGCAAATGATTACTTAGGGGATGATCAGTTTGGGTTCATGAAAGGAAGAGGTACGCGTGATGCCATTGCAGTAATGAGATCACTAGTCGAGAGGAATATAGAATACAATCAGGACGTTTTTGCCTGTTTTGTAGATTTCGAAAAAGCGTTTAATAGAGTGAATTGGGAAAAATTAATGCGTGTATTGCAGAAAATAGGAATGGATTGGAGGGACAGGAGACTGATCCGAGACCTGTACATGTCTCAGACTGTTCAGGTGCGAGTAGGGAACGGAGAGTCCGCATGGGCAGTGTTAGGAAGGGGTGTAAGGCAGGGTTGCCCATTGTCCCCGGTGCTGTTCAACGTACATGTAGAGGAAATGTTTAAAGAGGCATGGGAAGAACTGGAGGTAGGAATGAAAGTCGGAGGAGAATTCCTAAAATCGGTTAGGTTTGCTGATGACCAAGCATTAGTTGCTCAGTCAGCCAAGGGATTACAAGCATTGTTGAGTGAATTGGAGGTTCAGTGCGATAAATATGCGATGAGAATCAATATTAATAAAACAAAGGTTATGCGATTTTCCAGAAAGAAAAAGGCTAAGCTAAATATTAAAATAGGCGGGGAAAAAATTGAGCAGGTAGAACAGTTTACATATCTCGGAAGTGTTTTGGACCAATATGGTCAAAGTGGTAGGGACGTAAAAAGAAGAATTCAACTAGGCAAGGAGGCTTTCTCAAGGAGGAGGGAGTTGATGACGGGGACGTTGAGTAGGGATGTTAAGACAAGACTCGTAAAAACTCTGATATGGAGCGTAGCTATGTACGGCGCGGAAACGTGGTCGCTGAAGCAGGAAGATAGACGTAGATTGGAGGCTTTTGAAATGTGGGTGTGGAGAAAAATGGAGAAGGTGAAATGGACCGAAAGGAAAACAAATGAGGAAGTACTAGAAATGGTGGGGGAGGAGAGGGGTTTGTTGAGAGAAATCCTCTGGAGGCAGGAAAAATGGATGAAAGGCGTATTGAGCGGTAGTGGAATATTGAAGAAGATAATAGAGGGGAGAATGTTGGGCAAGCGAGGTAAGGGTAGGAACAGGATAGGGATGTTGGACGGGATGAAGGGAGGATAGAAGTACACCCGAGATGAAGAGGGACCTGATATAGATTAGTTTGCTAGGTTGGAGTCACAAAATGTTTATTTGATAGTTGTGTCCATCCAAAAACCTACCTTAAACGGTACATTACCTAAAAAAAAAATATATACCTTTAGTTTGTTTAGTTGTCCTCCAAGGGGTTGTAAGGTCTTTTGAGCACTATGAAAGATCAGTAACATACTCGTAGATATGAGATAAAAATTGGTGCCAACAAAAACGTGTGTCATTTTTTAGAAAAAGAATATCTAATTCAAGGATTCAAGTTACATTAACTATAGCAGATGGAAGGGTTGGTCTGTCCTTGGAATGGCTATCCAAGTAATTGGAATACAAGGATGAGAACGTTAGGCCAAAACGCCATTACAAGAAGGAGAAAATGGATGACAGGGACGTTGAGTAAGGATGTTAAGAAAGACTCGTTAATATTTGATATGGAGTGTAGCTATGTATGGCGCGGAAACGAGGTCACTGAAGCAGGAGGATAGACGTAGATTGGAGGCTTTTGAAATGTAGGTGTGGAAAAAATGGAGATGTTGAAATGAACCGAAGGGAAAAGAAATGAGGAAGTACTAGGGATGGTGGGTGAGGAGAGGGATTTGTCGGAGATATCTTAATGAGGCAAGAAAATTGGGTGAAGCGCAAAAGGATGGGCAGTGGTATATTGAAGACTGTAATAGAGGGGAGATGGTTAGGCAAACGATGAAAGGTCAGGAACAAGATAGGAATGCTGGACTGGATGAAGGGAGGAGATATATAACATACGGAATCGTAGAGGACTTGATGTAGAGTAGATTGCAGGATGTTAAGAAATTTGATGTGGAGCGTAGCGCGGAAACGTGGCCACAGAAGCAGGAGGATAAAAGTATATTGGAGGCTTTTGAAATTTGATTGTGGAGAGGGATGGAGAAATTGAAATGGACCGAGAGAAGGAAAAACAGTTCAGGAAGTACTAGGAAAGGTGGGAGAGGGAGGGAGTACTGAGAGAGGGGTTATTTGGGAGAAATCTTAAGGAGGCAGGAAAAATAGATGAAGGCGTACTCACCGGCAGTGAGAGATTAAAGACCTGTAATAGAGGGGAGAATATTAGGCAAAGAAGGAAAGGACTGGAACATGTTGGACGGGATGAAGGAAGGAGATAAAGTATATATATATATATATATATATATATATATATATATATATATATATATATATATATATATTATTATTATTAGGTAATCTACCGGTTAAGGTAGGTTTTTGGAAGGACACAACTATCAAGTAAACATTTTGTGACTCCCCACCTAGCAAACTATATCTATATCAGGTCCCTCTTCATCTCGGTGTACTTCCTTCCTCCCTTCATCCCGTCCAACATCCCTATCCTGTTCCTGCCCTTACCTCGCTTGCCCCAACATTCTCCCCTTCTATTACTCTCTTCAACATTCCACTACCGCTCAATACGCCTTTCATCCATTTTTCCTGCCTCCATAGGATTTCCCTCAACAAACCCCTCTCCTCCCCCACCATTTCTAGTACTTCCTCATTTGTTTTCCTTTCTGTCCATTTCACCTTCTCCATTCTTCTCCACACCCACATTTCAAAAGCCCTCAAATCTACGTCTATCCTCCTGCTTCAGTGACCACGTTTCCGCGCCGTACATAGCTACGCTCCATATCAGAGTTTTTACGAGTCTTGTCTTAACATCCCTACTCAACGTCCCCGTCATCAACTCCCTCCTCCTTGAGAAAGCCTCCTTGCCTAGCGCAATTCTTCTCCTTACGTCCCCTGCCACCTTGACCGTGTTGGTCCAAAACACTTTGGACCAACAATTTGGAGTGACAATTATAGAGTAATATACAGCGGCGGGGACGAGAGCCAACGAGGGGTTGCCGTAATTTTAAATAAAGGGGTAGGAAGAAGCGTAGTCAACATAGAGCAAGCGACAGATAGAATTTTACTCGAGGAGATTAAAGCAGAGCCAACGAACTTGGTCATTATTCAGGTATTATGCCACCGAGCAACCACAAGGAGGAAGAAGTCGATAGGATGTACGATGAGTTAGAGGATATCATCGCGAGTGTTCCTGCAGGGAAACATTTGATAGTGATGGGGGATTGGAATGCAACGGTAGGCGAAGGAAGAGATGGTGGTGAGGTGGGGGACTATGGGTTAGGCACGAGGAATGAACGCGGGGAGAAAGCAATTGAATTCTGCAGGAGACAGGGTTAGTCATCACTAACACATGGTTTAGACGCCACAAAAGGCGTAAGTATACATGGAAAATACCAGGTGACTCAGAAAGGTATCAGTTAGATTATTTTATGGTTAGGCACAGGTTTAGGAACAGTGAGATAAATTCGCACAGGTTTCCCAGGAGCGGATGCGGACTCTGACCACAATTTAGTTGTTATGAAATGTAACGTTCGTTTCAAGAAGATAAGGCAAGGGCGGCGGGTTAAAAAATGGAATTTAGAAGCAGTAAATGAATTAACGAGGAAGGAGTATCAGGAGGCTGTAGAGAAAATGATGGATGACGGTAAAGAACTGAGTGCTATCGAAGAAAAATGGGAATGTATCAAGAAAGGGATATTGGAAGCCGCTAAAGACACTATAGGAACCGTTAACGGGAAAAGGATAAGGAAACCATGGGTAACGGATGAGATGATTGCGAAGATGGATGAGAGAAGAAGATGGAAAAATGTAAACACAGAGTTAGGCAAAATGAAGTACAAAGAGTAAAACAATAAATTGAGAAGGGCCACAAATAAAGCAAAAGAAGAATGGTGAAAAACGCAATGCGAGCATATGGAAAGTTTACAGAAGAAGGGTGAAATTGGTGCTCTATACAGCAAGGTTAAGTTATTATCGGGAAGTAAGAAGGCGAGATCTGTGCTAACAGTTAAAGATAAATGGGGTAAGATAATAGTTGAACCAGGAAAAATCCAGGAGAGATGGAAGGAATATATAGAAACACTGTATGGTAAAGCACTTAGGCCGACAAGGTTAGACATAGAAAAGGAACATGACGTAGAAGAAGATAGCTTAGGTCCAGGCATACTCGACGATGAAATGGAAAGGGCACTAAAGGAGATGAAAGCAAATAAGGCCGTGGGGGTGGACAACATTCCTGTAGAAATGTTGAAATGGTTAAGAAAAGGTGGAAAGAAGGCCATATATGGACTGATTCGTAGTATCTATGAGGAAGGAATCTGGCCGGAAGGTTTTGTGAGATCGGTGTTAGTTCCTATTCCAAAAAAGGCAAAGTCTACGTCATGTGAGGATTACAGAACAATAAGTTTGATATCTCACGCAGCTAAAGTTATTCTCAGGATCATCAACAAAAGGATAGAGAGTAAGACAAATGATTACTTAGGGGATGATCAGTTTGGGTTCAGGAAAGGAAGAGGTACGAGTGATGCCATTGCAGTAATGAGATAACTAATCGAGAGGAATATAGAATACAATAAGGACGTTTTTGCCTGTTTTGTAGATTTCGAAAAAGCGTTGGATAGAGTGAATTGGGAAAAATTAATGCGTGTATTGCAGAAAATAGGAATGGATTGGAGGGACAGGAGCCTGATCCGAGACCTGTACATGTCTCAGACTGCTCAGGTGCGAATGGGGAACGGAGAGTCCGGATGGGCAGTGTTAGGAAGAGGGGTAAGGCAGGGTTGCCCATTGTCACCGGTACTGTTCAACGTATATGTAGAGGAAATGATTAAAGAGGCATGGGTAGAACTGGAGGTAGGAATGAAAGTCGGAGGGGAATTCGTAAAATCGGTTAGGTTTGCTGATGACCAAGCATTAGTTGCTCAGTCAGCCAAGGGGTTGCAAGCATTGTTGAGTGAATTGGAGGTTCAGTGCGATAAATATGGGATGAGAATCAATATTAATAAAACAAACGTTATGCGATTTTCTAGAAAGAAAAAGGCTAAGCTAAATATTAAAATAGGCGGGGAAAAAATAGAACAGGTAGAACAGTTTACATATCTCGGAAGTGTTTTGGACCAATATGGTCAAAGTGGTAGGGACGTAAGGAGAAGAATTACGCTAGGCAAGGAGGCTCTCTCAAGGAGGAGGGAGTTGACGGGGACGTTGAGTAGAGAGGTTAAGACAAGACTCGTAAAAACTCTGATATGGAACGTAGCTATGTATAGTGGAAAAAAGAGGGGAAATGAAAGGAAAAGGGGGGAAAAAAGGGGGGGAAAAGCATTCGAGGTGAGGAGGCCTTTCCCCCACTTTTTACCCCCCTTTTCCTTTCTTTTCCCGTCTTTTCCCCTCTTTTCCCTTCTTTTTTCCCCCAGTTTCTCCCTTCTCCTTCTTACCACTGCTTTCGGGCTCTCTTCCGCCTCAGTTCTGTTCCTAATGTCTCTTGAAAAAGGTGGTTGCACCACCGAAAATTCGAGAACTAGTGATTCCCTCTTGTGTGTTTTGGTTTCTGTGTTTGCTGTGACTATTTAGTGAGTTTCATTGTGCACGTTAGTGGCTTTTCCGGGAAAGTGAATATATATATATATATATATATATATATATATATATATATATATATATATATATATATATATATATATATACATATATATAAATATATATATATATTTATATATATATATATTTTATTTTGGGCGGCACAATAGAACACAGAATAAAACAGATAACACGTAAAAGGACACTCACACTGTAGATGATTTAAGCTTTCGGCCTACTCCGAGGCCTTCTTCAGATCATACTGTGTTCTATTCTGTGTTCTATTGTGCCGTCCAAAAGTTATATTGCTCTCGTGAGTACTTCCGCATCATCTATATATATATATATATATATATATTTATCTATCTATATATATAGGTTTTTGGTTGGACACAACTATCAAATAAACATTTTTTGACTCCCCACCTATCAAACTAATCTATATCAGGTCTCTCTTCATCTCGGTGTACTTCCTTCCTCCCTTCATCCCGTCCAACATCCCTATCCTGTCCCTGCCCTTACCTCCCTTGCCCACTTCTCCACTCTATTACCCTCTTCAACATTCCACTAGCGCTCAATAAGCCTTTCATCCTATTTTCCTGTCTCCATAGGATTTCTCTGAACAAACCCCTCTCTTTTTCCACCATCTCTAGTACTTCCTCATTTGTTTTCCTTTCCGTCCATTCCACCTTCTCAATTCTTCTCCACACCAACATTTCAAAAGCCTCCAATCTACGTCTATCCTCCTGCTTCAGTGACCACGTTTCCGCGCCGTACATAGCCACGCTCTATATCAGAGTTTTTACGAGTCTTGTCTTAACATCCCTACTCATCGTCCCCGTCATCAACTCCCTCCTCCTTGAGAAAGCCTCCTTGCCTAGCGCAATTCTTCTCCTTACGTGCCTACCACTTGGACCGTATTGGTCCAAAACACTTCCGAGATATGTAAACTGCTCTACCTGCTCTATTCTTTCCCCGCCTATTTTAATATATAGCTTAGCCTTTTTCTTTCTGGAAAATCGCATAACCTTTGTTTTATTATATTGATTTTCATCCCATATTTATCGCACTGAACCTCCAATTTACTCAGCAATGCTTGCAACCATTTGGCTGACTGAGCAAAAAATGCTTGGTCATCAGCAAACCCAACCGATTTTACGGATTCCCAACCGACTTTCATTCCTACCTCCAATTCCCCCCAATGCCTCTTTAATCATTTCCTCCAGATATACGTTGAACAGCACCGGTGACAATGTGCAACCCTGCCTTACCCCTCTTCCTAACACTGCCCATCCGGTCTCTCCGTTCCCCACTCGCACCTGAACAGTCTGAGACAAGTACAGGTTGCGGATCAGTCTCCTGACCCTCCAATCCATTCGTGTTTTCTGCAATACACGCATTATTTTTCCCAATTCACTCTATCAAACGCTTTTTCGAAATCTTCAAAACAGGCAAAAACGTCCTGGTTGTATTCAATATTCCTCTCAATTAGTGATATCATTACTGCAATGGCATCATGCATAGCTCTTCCCTTCCTAAACCCAAACTGATCATCCCCTAAGTAATCATTTGCCTTACTCTCTATTTTTTGTTGATGATCCTGAGAATAACTTAGACTACGTGGGATATCAAACTCATTGTTCTGTAATCCTCACATGATATAGACTTTGCATTTTTTGGAATAGGAACTAACACCGATCTCACATAATCTTCCGGCCAGATTCCTTTTTCATAGATACTACGAATCTGTCCATATACGGCTATTTCCTATACATTTTCCGCATTTTCCTAAACATTTCAGCAGTTCTACAGGTATGTTGTCTACCCCCTCGGACTTATTTGCTTTCATCTCCTTTAGTGCCCTTTCTATTTCATCTTTGAGTATGCCTGGACCTAAGCTATCTTCTTCTACGTCATGTTCCTTTTCTATGTCTAACCTTGTCGTCCTAAGTTCTTTACCATACAGTGTTTCTATACATTCCTTCCATCTCTCTTGGATTTTTCCTGGTTCAACTATTATCTTACCCCACCTATCTTTAACTGTTAGCACAGATCTTGCCTTCTTACTTCCCGATAATAACTTAACCTTGCTGTATAGAGCATCAATTTCACCCTTCTTCTGTAAACTTTCCATATCCTCGCATTGCGTTTTCCACCAATCTTCTTTGGCTTTATTTGTGGCCCTTCTCAATTTATTGTTTAACTCTTTGTACTTCATTTTTCCTAACTCTGTGTTTACATTTTTCCATCTTCTTCTCTCAACCATCTTTGCAATCATCTCATCCGTGACCCATGGTTTCCTTATTCTTTTCCCCTTAACGGTTCCTATAAAAACTTTTGCTACTTCGATATCCCTTGCTTGATACATTCCCATTTTTCTTCCATTGTACTCAGTTCTTTACCGTCACCCATTATTTTATCTACAGCCTGCTGATACTCCTTCCTCGTTAATCCATTTGATGCTTCTAAATCCCATTTCCTAACCCGCCGCCCTTGCCTTATCTTCTTGAAACGAACGTTACATTTCATAACAACTAAATTGTGGTCAGAGTCCGCATCCGCTCCTGGGAAACTGTGCGAATTTATCACACTGTTCCTAAACCTGTGGCTAACCATAATATAATCTAACTGATACCTTCTGAGTCACCTGGCATTTTCCATGTATACCTACGCCTTTTGTGGTGTCTAAACCATGTGTTGGTGTTGACTAACCGCTGTCTCCTGCAGAATTCAATTGCTTTCTCCCCGCGTTCATTCCTCGTGCCTAACCCGTAGTCCCCCACGTTACCACCCTCTCTTCCTTCGCCTACCGTCGCATTCCAATCCCCCGTCACTATTAAATGTTTCCCTGCAGGAACACGCGCGATTATATCCTCTAACGCGTCATATATCCTATCGACTTCTATCTCCTTGTGGTTGCTCGGTGGCATGTATACCTGAACAATGACCAAGTTCGTCGGCTCTGCTTTAATCTCTACGATTAAAATTCTATCTGTCGCTTGCTCTATGTGACTACGCTTCTTCCTACCCCTTTATTTAAAATTACGGCAACCCCTCGTTGGCTCTCGTCCCCGCCCCTGTATATCACTCTATAATTGTCACTCCAGTAATCCCCGCTTGCTTTCCATCTCACTTCGCAGAGACCTAAAACATCTTTACTACCTCTTTCCATCCCTCGCTTAATATTTTCTAATTATCCTGTCCTCAAGATTGTCCTGACGTTCCATATTTCTATTCTAACGACTTTCGTCTTCTTCTTCGTCTTCTGTCCTGCTGCTGTTATTTCTTCCCTGCAAGGGTTTCGTTGGATGACGACCGCGGAAGCCTTGCCTCCCCCACTGCCGGGCACGACACACGGCCCCTTGGGCCGAGTACCGCAGTAGCCAGGATTCAATTTCTGTTTTGCATCCATCAATATTTTCTTGGGAATGATAATCGAGGTGGTTTCCCGTTGCCTTCCTCAATAGTGTTTTTAACGTGACACCATCACTTAATGGCCGCCCCACTGGGGTCAGACGCCATTGCAAGCGCCTCACTGAGTAACAGACGCTACGTGGACTACCTTTCGTCTGGTTCCTAACCTTCGACCTATCTGGCATGGGTGACCCTTCCAGGAGTAATTATTATTACTCCCGCCAGCACAGCTCTAGGGGTCATCGGAACACACAAGGCCTTCTACCACGACAAGGTTGTAATCCATGGGAGGAATATATATATATATATATATATATATATATATATATATATATATATATATATATATATATATATATATATATGCGTAATCGAAGAGGGACTTGTTGTAGAGTTGGATTTTAGGCTGCCTTTTTATGGAACCATTCATTCGTTAACGTATGCCCATCGAAAATCTACCTTCAGCGTTAGATTACTGCCAATAGCCATTATTCTTTATGTTCTTCAAATTCCTAGAGAACTAATGAAGACTACGCTCAACTCAGTATCAGAGCTCACCATTATCCTTCAATTGTTTCAATTCAATGCTAGTTCTCCCCTTTTAGCATCAAACTTTTATATTGTTGATCTTTGCGTTTGTACTCAAATGTTTTCGTTGTACTGCCTCATTTTTTACGGCTCATGGAGAATTCTTAAATGATGAAAAGGAAGACAATTTTTTCTCTCTAAATTAATGAGTCTCACCTGAACTGATATTTTACTTAAAACCTAAATCCAACGGAAAGGGATGATGAAAACTATTTATCATCGCTAAATTAATGCAGAAAACTTCACTCAGTGTACACCGGAGACAGCTCGCATGGTTCCGTCGTCCGTGGATATTGAGAGATTTTCTTTTCTGCGCCACCCACCCCAGCACCCCTAACTCCTGATGGGGGTGGGAGGCCTCTCAGAATTAATTAGCTCTCTAAGGGTGCCGGTGGGTGCGTCCCCCGCCCTGGGCTCCGGGGGTGTGGACGACAATGCATGGATCCTAAAGCATGGGGGTGCTTCACACCCCTTCCCTCTCGTCGTCATGGGAAGGGGGATGGGGGCGGGGCAGTAAGCGTGGGAGGGTTCAAGGAAAACAGGAGGCAGGCACGAGACTTTTGAGGATAGGCGGTGCCAAGGCGAACGCACATATATGCTCGATTTTTACTCGTTTTCCTTAATTGACTTCTTAGTGCAGTTAGTGGAATAATATGCTAACAGTGTAACGAATACCACGAACAGGACGGGTGTGGCACGAATGACGTGTTTAGATGCATCCCTTCCACCTCTCCTCGCGGATCGTGGGGTGTCATGCAAAAAGTGGAGGAGTAGGAGTAAAATGGCTGGTGACCCCACACCCCCTGCCATACTCCATATACGGCGACGGCGGGTGGAGCTGTAATGTATATTACTCTGTCTAGTAAATACGCGAACTGGTTGAATCTGGTCTGGATGTAGAGTGGAGCTCCGACCACTAGCGGCGCTAGTTGCCTGAGACCCAATGAGCCGTCTGTGCCTGGCGGATCGTCAAGCTGTGCGTATGTTGCCAGTTATATCATTTTCCGTTTTATTCAATAAAATTAGCAATTTTCCACAAAAATAAAATTTTATTAATACGACCGGTTTCAATGCAACTACATCATCTTCTGGTAACAGTCATATTCACATTGATGTAGTTGCATTGAAACCGGTCGTATTAATAAAATTATATTTTTGTGGAAAATTGATAATTTTAATTAATCATGTTATTCCACCATATCACGCCTGAAACGTCTCTTTTTTCGGTTGTCTTTGTTTTTACTGTTGGTCGAAAATGGAAATTAACGAAATTGCGCAGCAACGAATCAACAGGAAGTTTTCCGGTGAAGTGCGGTTAAATTTATCAAGAAATAACTTAAATTACTGAAACAGCTGTTAACGGTGATAACGCTCTGGAGAAAACATCCGTTTTCAAGTGGATTAGGCGTCTTAAAAAGATGGCCAAGACAAGACGCCACGGATGATGCAAGGCCGGGACGACCTTCAACCACCTGTGTTGACGACAACATTGATCGTGTGTGCGGTCCCTTGTCCTTACCGATCGTCGTCGACTTACCGTCGAAAAACTGTCCCAATGTTAGCCGATTAAGTGAATTCAGGACAATCAACAGTGAACACTATTTTAACCGAACTTGATGGAAGGATCCTTCACCATGACTATGCACCTGCACATTCAACATTGATTTAGGCAAAAATTTCAACCATCATCCGTGATCATCCTCCTTATTAGCCAGATTTCGCCCCCATACGACTTTTTCCTATTCCCAAAATGCAAAAATGTGATGAGTGGACATATCACAGGGAAGATGTGGAAGTCACAATAAACCAAGAAACGACGATAAAACTAAAAAGCCTAACTACCGAGGACTTACAAGGGTGCTTAAAACAGTGGAAAAGAAGATGGACTAAGTGCATAGCAACGAATGGATATTACTTTGAAGGGGACAAAATCGATGTAGAATAAATTATGCAAAATAAAGTTTATATGGCCTCAGTTTGCGCATTTATTGGACAGATTTCGTACGTATGCCTGTCTTTTCGGCGGTCAATTTCCCTCTCAACTCGTCGTTTCGGTTTCCTTCCAAGACCAATGAATGTTGGAGCCAATACTATTATTTCCTCTCGGTTTTGGCGAACAATCCAATGATTTGTGCTCATTTAATAGTCTAAGATGCACATGCAATTGATCTTGGCGTTTTATCGGGCCTCTCTATTCAGAAATTGCAATAAATAATGACACCGTTTCCCGTCGTCTGCCGCTCTTTTCCACGAAACGGGTCCATTGCACTCTTCATCCCATCTCACCCTGCTGAAAGCGCGACCTTTTCAGCGCGGAGGAAGGTTTGAATTGGTCGGCCCGTGATCAAGGTAAGGGAGGCCGATAGAGGAACAATCTCCCTCGACCTCTTTCCCCTTGAGCGGCCCTCCCTGCCAATGCAAGTGCGGCCCCAACACGTCTCCATTATATTCGAGGTTCGCCGTTGGGACGAACCCAAATATCCAAGGCATGCCTCGTTGCGCCGACAGATTCAACTCCTCTGACCTTGAAACCATTGTTCCGATAAATTAAAGTCGCTCAAACTTTGTGGGCACGGAAGAAATTAAATGGAAGGAAGAGCAAAGAGACGAACTAGGGTCATGGTAAAATGGAAAGAGGGAGAGCGCGAAGGACGCCATGGAAGAGGGTAGGCGAAGAGGACGGAGGGAAGAGCACGTGGTGAGTGGCGACGGGGAGTTCTGGAGAAGGCGAGGGCAGAGCGGAGAAGATATCGCAGAACGGATTCGAAAAGGATCCGCCATTATGCTTTGGCGGGGTATCGGGGCTATGAGGGGCCACTGTGCTAATGCCCTTACAGGATACCTTTATCGGCAGATTTATGGCAGACGAATAGTGGCCCTTAATAAAACGAAACTGAAACGCCGAGAAAAACCTAATGCTATGGAGAACCAGAATGCACCTGTAAATCCTGCATCGTTCCCATGGAAACATAAAGTAGCAACACGCCCAAACAGAGAAAGAAATCAAGGGCTCTACGGCCTCAGGTTAAAATAATAAGGGGGGGAAATTCCAATGGCCGTAATAAACATTTGTTTATTACGGCCATTGGAGTTTTCCCCCCTTATTATTTTACGTCAAAATAGAATTATTGTTGATATCCTCGACTCGCACGAATCGGTTTAACCTTCAAATATGGTCGGGGTTACGGTCACAGAGATGAAGTTGAATAGATGGGAGAGGGAGCCGCATAATAATAATTCCAAGGGCACCCTAATGATCATCGTGGGATGCGCGTTCGCTCTGTGCTCCTTCCGCTCGAAAGAGAGAGGAGCGCAGGGCAAGGAGGCGAGGGCGATAGAGGGAGGAGGGTGGCGGGCCGCCGCCGATCGGAAACCCGCACGCGTGCCGACACGTGTCCGGCTGGCGTCGGGTGCGACCTGCCACTCCCACCACGTCCCTGCCCGAGGCAAAGTCGGTGTGGGGAACCCCAATGCCCGGCCCTGGGAAATACGGAAGACCCACTGCCACCACCCCCTCCCCCACACACGCACACCCCTGGAGGCAACGACCGCGTGACTATCACCGCCGGGGCAGGGAGCCACAAGCCACCCCGGGGTCACCTACCGCGAGAGGCAGGGGTTAGGGGCGGGGGACGCCTGCGTCAATGCTCCTTTGGCTCCATCGTATTCAAATCGAGTAATCAACGGTCAGTTTTTAATAGAGTGGGCACTACTATACAATTAAGCACGAAAAAAAGATTATAAGTATATGTAAAGTGCGACGAAGTTGATAATGATGACCTTAATTGAAACTAAACTCAAATGTTTCTAAGGAAGCTTCAAGTGTTTGGAAAGAAATCGTTGATACTCGCTTTAAGTTAAGGCCAGAATTTCTTTTCATAAATAAGGAAATAAATCAATAGTCTGCTCAATATTAATTTTTTATGGAGAATTCGTTAATGATTTGAAAAATATTTTTTGACAAACGAATTACGTACTTTTGCTAATTGCCAATGAGTGGCGAAGGCTCGTCTTCTTCAATATCATGAGGGAGGACGTGTCTTTGGAGTCACCAACCTAAACCACCGAAAGTTACATGGCCCTCGACTATGAGTTCAACGAATTAACAACGGAGAGTAATATAATTAGAGATCTACAGCGTGGCAATATTCCGAAGTGCTTCCAAAATGAAATATCCAGGATCTAACGAAGTGCGGCTTCTAAGAAAAGAGATGCTAAATGATTGGCTGAGCTGAGCAGGCTTTGGGGCAATCCTACGTTAGTCAAGTGAACAAACGGGTAGTTGAACTCGCAAATCCAAGTCCAGATGTCATTCATGTGAACTGGGCTTTACATGCAATCAAAAGTAGAATATGTGGGTAGTGCACGCGCGAGTAAGGTGCTCACAAAATAAGATTGATTTCCAAATCAATCACTGCGCAGAGATGAGGAGAGACTTACAGATTCAGGTGTGGTGTGGTGGAATTTTTCCACAATAACAGAGACAAAGATTAAAATTGTAATAGTCTTCGTCTCTGTTGAGAGAGAGAAAGGCAATAGATAAAAGTAATGGTAACGTGAGAAGCGCAACAAGGTTGCTAGAAGAACTAGGCTGGGAATCAATCACGAACCGAAGGCCACTTTCGGAATATATATTCTATATATATATCGATGTTGAAGTGCCAACCACGTCCTCCAGCGGGGGGTACGAAAAAGGTTAGGGAAATCAACCGCTCTGCCGTCATTATTTAGGTGTCAGTTTTCCTATGAAACGATAAATAACAGAACAACTGCCGACGACCGCCCCAATGAGACACTTTCACTTGTAGAGTAATCCAGTAGGTCTCACTCACGTTTGGTAAAAGATTTGGTGTTTTCCCGGCGTATCAGCTGTGTAAATTCTTCTCGGGTCCTCCACTGGGCTATATCGTCCATCTCGGCCGACGTTTCGATGTCCGACTCGGTCACCGTCATCGGGGCTTCAGAAGCCCTGATGACGATGACCTAATCGGACATCGAAACGTCGGCCGAGATGGACGATATAACCCGGTGGAGGACCCGAGAAGAATTTTCACTCACGTTTGATTGCAACCCTAAATTTCCCTGTAACTCACGGCAAATGTTATAGTTGGGCTTTTTAGTTCGGGTGAACATACTTTTAAATATGATTGTCTTTGTTTGAATTGTACTGAGTTTTGATTAGGCACAAATACCATGGCAATAAAAATGTTTCATGACCCCCGTTCCAGGTTCGTGGCATCGCTCACTGTCTCGTGGGTTGCAAGGTAACATGCAGATATGCGATCTCCCTCGCGTCCCTCCGGCAGATAACGACCATCATTGCCCGCACGGAAGCCCCATCAGATACAACAAACTCTGTCCCCGTGCCACCCCTTGCTGCCCCCCTCGCCGCCGCCGATGCACATCCTACGGGCGGACGAGATGCACGGGAGGGGAGCCGGGGGGGACCATCCGAGGCCGTGCGGGGGATCGACGGAGGAATTCTATACGGTGTCGGCGCTGATCCTTTCATGATCATCGCTCCCGAACCCTTTACGACCCTGATCCTATAGTCCTCGGCCGAAAATTGGATGGTTTCGGGTTCAAATCCCAGTCATTAATTTTAAAAATTGCAGAATAATTTTAACAATTTACAATTGCTAAATTTTTCTGCACATCAGTTGATAATTCTGTTATAAGTTACTGTAATGATATTTCTCGCAGTTTCTTAGAGTTTTAGAAGGAATGATGACCTGCGCAGTACCGCTACTTGTTACTGACTGTCTAAATATTTATTGTCATTTGGATGTAAACATTTCCTTAAAGATCATATAGATTGACTCAATGCATCACGCAAGCGGGGATGAGAAGTATGTACACTACATTAATGCACCGTTATTAAAAGAATTTGACTTTTCAAATATTGAAAACGACAGTTGGGCACGATTTATGAGAAGATTTATGCATTTTTGTAAAATGCGGATTGGTTAATCATTTGGGTGTTGGGCGGAGGGAATGATTCAACTGACGTGCAAATAAATTGATCACCACGATAACGTAATTTTTCAATTGTTTTGAGCGCTCGCAGAATAGTCCATACGGCCCTGCATGCCTTCAATTTTGCGCGTTAAAATTAATGTGGCCATTTCTTTGAAAGACTTGGCGCATATTTTTAATTACGCGGACATTTGCATGCATTTTGGATTTAATTAGGTGAAATAAATGCACACTGAAGCAAGAAATATGATGCTTGATTGATAAACATACCAATACAACTGCAGGATACCTCAAAAACATAAAACCAGACCCCAAAACTGTTTAGCGCCCGCCGTTCCAGCCGTCCGGCAAAGCTGAAATTTCCACAGAACGTTACATTCATCTCCTAACAACCCAAAAATATGAGAAACCAATAGAAATTGGCCCGAGTCCAACTCTCAAGGACTAATTTAATTTCCATACAAGAGAAAAACGAAAGTTTAGGAAAAATTCTATGCACTTGCCAAATTCCGTCTGCATTTCAAAAAACAGTTCGTATAAAGGGATCGTGCTAAATAACAACAAAATTACACGCGTGGGACAATGACATTCTGCTCCGCCTTGACGTAAAAATAATTGTTTCTCGAACGCACCGCATAACTGCCAAAAAATGAACAAAAAGCCGCGAGGTCGTCATCCTGTCGAGCGCGAGAGTGCCGTGGGGTCATTTGCGCTGACCGGGTGCAACCTTCGACCGGAGAGTTCATATCTGAGGAGGCAATATTGATTCTGGGACTGAAACAGGCAGGGAAGAGCTCAAACACGCAGGTGCACTTTTAGTTGATGAAAATGAGGCCCGTTCGCCTTTCCATTCTTTTCTTTAATTCAGTGTAACATGAAGAAAGACGACAAAAGTAATAAGAATAAAATAATAATCTCTAATTGGAATCCAGGAAAAAGATGTTTCGGTTGCAAATGTCAGTCGCCGTATAAAGAGAAAAGATTGAGCAATATCAGTGCATCAGCAAATACTGGAATCATCCAGAGCAGTCTGATGATGTATTCGGTCACATCAGCAGAAGGGTTTTCCTCCGGTATTGGACGGACTAAGGCAAGTTTCCATTGTGATGGAAATTCTTTTTGGAAGAAGGACCAGTTTAAGATATGCGAAATAAATGGCAAAGCTATGTGAACCCTTTAATGTATGAAAAAATGGGTATTTCATCAGAACCTTGAGATTTAGCTTTTCTTAAAGACTTGAGCACATCGGTTTCAGTTACTGGGGAGAAATTGAAGGGATGAGGTGAGGGGTGCGGAGTTAATTGAGAAAGTTATTTCACTTTCGTTCCTTGGGTCATCGAGGGTTATAAGTTGTGTATTTTATTTGTTAAGACACAGTGACGATGGTGGATATATACGAACATGTTTGGATATTCCGATGCCGAAAGATCTAAGGTTTCCCCAGAGTTGAGAGATATCAGTTTAGAGCTCCTTGAGGAATTGAAAAAACGTATCTTGACATTCCTAATGTATTGTTTAGTCTTATTTGTGAGCCACGTAAACTGATTCCGTTCTTTTGAACTTCTGTATAATCGTAGAGAGGCGTCACGCATGTCCATCAGTCGCCTGATTTCTACACAAGCCAAGGGATGTGAGATTTAGAAATTCGTTTGTTTTGCAGCGGCGTCTGTTTTGGTTAATGAAGCAAAAAGTAAGTTTAGGCGGAGTACTATGACGCCATTTAGGTTTTCAATGACGTGTCATGGTAAGGCCGACCCGCCCACGAATAACTTTTCGTCACTAATAGCATTATTGTCGGGAAATTGCAGCGGACTCTGTTGATCTAAGCTCTGTTCCCTCATCGGGTCGCATGCGCCTCAATCGCTCCAGGGTCCATTACACTGCCGAGGCATCGCAGTTTGTTGTGCGTAGGTTACACGAACACGTTCCGAAGGTTTAGCGCAGATGGTAGGCAGGAGCGCAGGATATGTATTACGAAGATAATGTGAGATGTAGTGATTTTTGTCATTTCAGATCAGGCTCTCAAATCCCAAAAATAATAGAACAAATAAGCACTTGCGATAAAATCGCGTACAATCTATAAAATTGATGCCTCGAAAACAGTAAGGATTGTAATGTGTGTGAATTTAATACTAGTGCCTCGGTTACAATGAATCCTCGTGAAGCAGTTTTGTGAGAATACGGAAAGCCCTGTAACAAGGGGTGATGCACCAAATAAAAATGATAAGATTGTTGATGAAAATGGTAAGTAGTTGGAATTGAGAGTTGGCTCTTGAAAGATACAGAGAACGGTGACGTTTTTAGAAAGGGTTGCACAATTTAGAGAAGGAAATGGCCTAATGGACTGGGTGGAGGAGTATTCATTGCTGTAAATTCACATCTCCGTAGGGAACGATATGAATGCGACGAGACTGACATAGAAAGCATTTGGTGCAACATAAAGGACTAAGTATAACGACAGAAGCCTATTCGCGTGCTCATTTCACAGACCCCCAGATTCTAGTACAGATATTCTACACAAGCCCGATGGTTAAATATTCTATCTCAGCAGCAAGCATAGCAACAGCATAATTATAATCGCTGGTGATGCTAGTCAACCGTCAATTGCTCGGGACTAGTACTGCGTAGGAAAATCTGCCAAAAACAGAGATTCGTGCAGATAGCTCCTCCATTTATTCGCGAAAGACTCCATAGAACATATTTTTAAATCACCAACACGGGACCACAGCATATTTGACATCTTCTGAACTCACTGACGAGTAAGAATGTTTACCGTGCTACGCTCTGAATCATCACAAACATTGAAATAATGGACGGTATCGGTGACCATAAGGCTATTTTGGTGGAGTTAAAAAATAAATGCTTATAAAATATACAAAGAAAAGCGTTAAATATAATTATTCAATGAGGCAAATTTTAACAAACTACGAGAACATTAAAAAAAAGAATGGCTATAATACAAGACAAAAACCCTGAAAATCGATACAGCAAACACTTGGAAATATTTTTAAAAATATTATGCGCAAAGGAATTAAGGTATACCTTTTATCCAAACTTAAATGCGACAGTGAGGCATTAAGAAGGAAAAGAAGGCTACAATCATATTTTAAAAAGAGTTTTAAAAGCAAAGATGCACTTTATCTGAAAATATCCGAAAGGGAGGGTGAGGGGAGGGTAAGGGGAGGGTGAGGGGAGGGTGAGGGGAGGGTGAGGGGAGGGAGGGAATAGGCATATGATGGCCCGGCGGGAATTGTGAAGAAGCGATCGAGGAGTTGATGTGGGGCGTCGACCTAATGGCAGACCGCGCGACAAGTGCACTGCATAAGAGTGGTGAGGGTTGGTCCAAAGCATACGAGACGTTTGTCTTGGCCGTACCTTTGTAAGTAGCTTACCCAAGATGAGGAACGTGAATATGAATAATTCCACGAATAATTACATTTTTCAATGGATAGATTTTAACGAAACGGGGACCCGTTTCTTCGAAAGAGAAGTTTAGTTGGACCGCATTCATATCTGTGGAAGGCCCCAAAAAGGCAGTCTGACCAACAAAAGCACCCCACCCCTCCAATGAATGCCAGATCCAGTCCCAAGGGCTCCCCCGAGAGGGTGCTGGACAGATAGGGGAAAACCATGGGGGCGTCGCCCACCCCCCGAGCGGAATCGTTTGTCTGTTAGCACCGAGATATAAAAGGCAAATTCTGCAAATCAAGAGGGTGAATTGGGGGATGGGGTGTGTGGTGGCCCAAAGGATAATAAGGGGAATGTAAGAGGGGGGGGGCCGCGGCACGTGGCTCCCGGAACCAAGTGCACGGGAGAGCGGACGTCGCACGGCCCCGCTTGCGAGCGCGTGCGACGTCTTCTTCCGCGCTAATTGAATGTCACTCCATCCATCCCCCGGCCCATTTGACTCTCCCCAATGCTACGCAAACACTGATTGGGTGGAACTCGATGCCCTTGGTCACCCCTCTTTCCCCCTACACCCACCTTTTCACTCCACCCTCCCTCTCCTGAACTAATCTTTTCGTGGAGCGAGACATGTAGCAATTACATAAGATGAACATTTTTACCGCAGGTTTTGGATTTCAAAATCTAGTTGATTACTAGTATATTTCAACTGATATTACTCGCACTTCAAATTGAAATAAATGAAACATTATCTTCATCGGTAAAATAATATTATCAGTATTTTTAAGTGATTGATGCCATCGTATAATCTACCAGAATGAAAATTTTTGCTTACCTCACAACTGCAATAATAATAATTCGGAATAACCTCAATCCCGATCAGAAAATCTTCCAAGGCAGATGGCCGTCTGCATTGCCGATGGGTGCTCAACCCTCCCCGTGCGGTGGCGTTGAAGGGGGGCACCCTCCCTCAGCCCCCTTGTCCACTGAGAGCACTTTGGTGGTGCGGCCCACACCTCCGTCCTCCACGTGTCGACACCGGAGACGCCGCGTGACCCTCCAGGCAGCAACCAAGGAGGCACGGCGGCCGCCCTTAGTCCCGGCGGGCGTCCGTCGTCGCCCCCGGTGGCCCGCCGAGAGGCGATCGCTTCCCTCTCGCCGACTACCGCACTCGGGCTCCGCCCGCTACTAACTAAACGCACTCGTGTCGACCTCGAAGCCCCGGAATCCATCCCGCGAGCCACCTAGCTGAAGGGCGAGAGGGCATTAGATCACAAGGCAATGGGTTGACAGGCATATTCGGTCGTTATATTTCTACCCTTGCGGTCTTAGCAAGAGGAAAGTATTTCCTTCCACGCGTCGGCCTCATCGGAAGTCACAACCCCGTCAAATTTTCGCTGCGGAGGTCCACCGCCGAATCCAATGCTACACTACAAGACTAAATTGTTCCCGTCGGAGTACGAATCGAATGGTTTGTCTTCAACTAGCAGGTTGAAATAATGTGATGTGTTCTGCTCGTCATTTCGGCCAGTGGGCATTAGATGGGCAGCTTTTCCATTTGCATCTCGTTCAATTTGGAAAGTAATTCCCTCTTTCGCAGGGTCTCCAAGGGCGGCGGGAGCAGTATTCAAGGTCCGGTCCATCCGGCCGTGGCCACAGCCGCTCCGCGATGCACGCGTTCCCTTCCTTCCTCTTCTTGGTTTTAATTTTTTGAAAAACATGAGTTCAATTGGTCGTCCATTTGCTGGAGTTTCAAATCATTTTGACTGCCAAACTCTAATAAATGATATTGACTAGTACGGGATGAAGCAGACTGGACTCCTTAGTTTCCAAAAATCACTGAAGAGCGCGCAGGTGAATTGGCGGTGCATGAGTAGCGTCGTTAGCTGGGGAAAAATTAATAATTAAACATTTATAGGCATTACCATGCAGTGGACTGAGGAGCATTGAGGTTTTGCCGTAGAAACGTTCTTTCAGACCATTAGAACAAAGATAGTGGGACATTTTCGTTACTGGGCGACTGAAAACCCTCGCGAACTTCACCCAAGGCCTCTTCATACCCCCAACGTGAAGGTTTGGTGCGCTGTGTCCTCCATAGCCGTTATTGGGCCTTACGTTTTTGAATCTCAAGGTACTCTAGAGCTTCAACTGTTACTGTGAACTCTGTGCGCTATTGTGAGACGCTGGAGAACTTTTTACTTCCAAAAAAGGAAGAGTATGGTGAGGGATATGACACTGTAGCCTTTTTGTTTCAACAGGATGGTGCCACGGATATTACCGCCCGTCGTTCACGGCAAATCCTACAGCAAGAACAGTTTCCCGGCCGCCTGATCTCCTCGCGAGGGGATGTTCCATGGCCCCCTCGCTCCTCGGATCTGAGCTCATGGGATTTTTTTTCTCTGGGGATATCTCAAAGCTGAAATTTACTAAGCTCGACCAAGTGCCTCGGAAGCTCTTAAGGAGTAAATTACAAATGTCATCGCTGGAATAACGCAAGATATACTGGGAAGAGTCCTAGAAAACTTTTTTGATCTACTCAACATGTGCATCACTCACCATGGTCGTCACCTGGATAAAATAATTTTCAAAATATAATGAAAAGAAGAATGGTATCGGATGATGTAGTTTTTAAAAATAAAAAGAATTCGCGTTATCTTGGTAGTTTATTTTACAATTTACCCATCAAATCAGGGAGTCCATTCTGTCTCACCCTGTATTTGTAGGACCGACCATTCGTGAATCGTGCGAGTACTACGAATGGTGTAGGAGCTTCAGACAATAACATTTTACAATTCGTGATATTTGTTTCGACGAAATGTTTTTTAGGAAATTGGGAAGCTTGTTAAATCAAGCTCGTGATGCACATATTATAATTTTGGTGATGCTAAGCATTCTTAACATGTTCATATCAGTCAATTTATCTAAACTTACCGGTGTGATCTTTCGCCTAAAAATATAACGAGGGGATACAAGTACTCCCTCATCACCAGGGTCACTCTCGGCTGTTTTTTTCCTCTTTTGACGCTTTTCAGTCATTCGTGCTTTCTTCCAGTGAGTGTCCACTCGGGATAAAAAATAACAATGCGATTTGCATTGGTGGTGTTGCGTTTATGTGCAAAATTTCATCTTTTTATCCCCCCCAATAGTAAATATGTAGCAATGTCGCCTTCCACAAAGGACGAATGAGTAATATTTGTGACCTATCCAACTGAAAACAAAACACAGAAGAGGTCGCCATCGTCACAACCATTCTCTTCCACTTACCTTATGAAAATGCCGGCTGCAAGGTAACACGCCCACAAGAAGATGGCAATGGAAATGAAGCGCAAAGCGACATGAAACAATGTAAATGACCAATTATGTAAAACAACAGAAGGGATATATTTCGAAATTGTTTTATTCGGGATAATAATCCTTTACAAAATCATATTTAAAATTTCCGAAGGGTAAATTTAAAAGATTGATATTAAACGCCAACACATTTGTAATTTACGCTGAATATCGGACACTAATTTATTTTCTATTCAACTCATCAAAAGAGTGACGAATTGTGTTTCATGGATTCTTTATACAAATACCACAATGTCTACGTGACGACTTTACACTGCTAACAACAGTCCCGAATGATATGAGCACACTCTCATTCCTCCTCATACGTCACTACCAACATCGCAAATGAACTCTAGGTTCGGCCATCCATTAAAAGAATTATCACAATACACATTACTTTTATTATACGTTATTACCAAACCATTTCACACACCCACGCACACGATTTCTTATTGAATCCTATAGTCTCCATCATCTTTCAGCCCTCTCTTCATTTGTTTTGGGGAATGAAACAAGTGAACACTGCTGATATGTAAAATCACACGTATACGATGCGCTGCATGTATTCCTCCTGAGTTGGTCCGTTGTCTTGGAAACAGTTGCTATGAAAAATACGCTACAATGTCCGCATTTGCATGAGGAATTCCATTTCCGTCGTCTCTGCACCCACGTGGCCCACGCAACTTCGTCGCTTGTGACGTTGGGGGCGACGTCGCGGCGGCGGCAGTCGGGTGGTGCACGTCTTGGCCGCCCAGCGCCGCAAGAGCTGACCTCGCTCGCGAAGGTGCGCAGAGCGGAAAAGGAAAACAAAACCACGAATCAAGACAATGCCCTCGTCCTTCCATAAACGGAGTGAACATTCGCAGAGCGGTCTCGCCGCGGGGAACCGACGGCCGGGGTAACAGCGAGAACGACGGAAAGTTTGTGGAGTTCAGTCGCTGACGCAGGGCCTCATCTCTCTGAGGAGGGCGGCACACGTGCCTTGCGACAGGACTAGGGTTGCCGGAACGAAATAAAAAACGAAGAGATTGCTCGAGGGAGCGGCGGGAGGGGAGGCTCTCTCTCAGGAGGGCCGAGAACGTCTCAGTCCAGGGGAGAGTGCTGCGGGGGCCGAAGGACCCGGGGAGCAGACGTCGCCGCCTCAAGGCTGTCCCCCGAGGGACACCATGGCATACCTGTCCGCCCCCATGCCTCCCATGACCATCCCTGCCCCCGACCCGTTCGTCCCGCCCCCGCTGACCCCGCCGCCGCCCCCGCCCCCATATTCCAGGCCGCAGTCCGGCCCCCTCGACTGGAACGCGCCCCCCTGGGCCCCCACCGAGTTGAGGCCCCCGGCGCTCGCCGACGCGTAAGAGGTCGCGTGGTGGGCGCCCATCTGGTGCGCGTGGTGGTGCGCGTGGTGCCCGGCGGTGGCGTGGTGCGTGTGGTGCGAGCCGAAGCCGGCCATGGCTGCGGCCGCGGCCGCCGCGGCGTGGTGGTGGTGGTGGTAGTGGTGCCCGGCCGTGGGTGACATCTGCATGTTTGGCGGCGGGAAATACTCCACCACGCCCATGTTGCCGTAATAGGGGCCGTAGTTCTGTGGGTAGCACGGCGAAGGGGCAGATGGGGACGTGGATGAGGCCTTGACGCCGCCCCCGAGGTACCCGCCGCCCCCACCACTCCCGCCGCCTCCCCCGCCCATGCCGCCGCCGGAGGACGACGACCCCATGGGGCTGCCCCCGGAGGAACCGCCCCCGCTGCCCCCGCCTCCGCCTCCCCAGAAGCCGTTGTACGAGGAGGCGGCGTGGTGGTGAGCGTGGTGGGCGTGGTGGGCATGTTGGTGGTTGTGGTGGTGGCTTCCGGGGGGCGTGTCGGCGTAGCCCATGGGAGGGCTGGGGGTGGAGGCTGCGGCCGAGGAGGAGGCGGAATTGGGGGCGGGCACGAGGGGCGGCGGATGGGAGGCGCGGAAGAGGACCGGGGGTGTGGGGGAGGAGGACGACGAGGAAGACACGTGCTCCTCCTTGGGCACCCGAAGCGAGGAGCCCCCGGGGGGAGGCGCCTGGGGGGCCCCAGGTTGCTGCTGCCCCCCCGTGGGGGCCACGGGGCTCTCGGATGGGCTCTTGCTCTGCACTCCCGCCGACGAGATCTTCTTGGGCGTCCGGGACTTCGCCCCGGTGCCCGAGGACTGCGTCGCCTGCTGCTGCTGTTGCTGCTGTTGTTGCTGCTGCTGGCGGCACTTGGCGCGGCGGTTCTTGAACCACACCTGCGGAGAGACAGAGAGATCGGTCAGTGCTCGGAGGGACCGCATCCAACACTCTCCCAATTTTCTCTGTTTCTCAACACGGCTCCACCTAACGATTCCCAGCACAGGTCATTGTACCTCAGCATGACATGTTAAAAGACCAACTTTACGATAGTTATGTACAAAGAATTGGGAAGAAAATACATTTCTTTATTTACCGTTGATTTCCAAAAACTTTACCTTGCTTCTAATATAAATTCTCTCTTTACTGTGTGAGGTTAATCAATGTTACCCCTACAATTATACCCTGCGAGTGCAAGTGTGGCTGAGGTCACTAGGGTGAATGTGGATTATTAGCAACCATTATAATTTAATTTGTTTTATACTCTATAGTATTTGGATTAGCTTCGCGTCAATGAATATCGCCACTGCGATGCCTCCAAGAAGTGTGCTCGAGGGAAAAAGGACTCCTCAATCATACAGAACGTTGATCTGTTCGACAATTTAAAATTCTATAGACTTATTTTTGTCCAATGCTAAGGGGCGCTGAAATGATTTCCAATTTTGCGTTAAAGACAAATTAGTTATTTGTTAATTTCAAAATAATATTCCAAGAACACCCAAATTAAGTGGCTGGTAGGGTCACGAAACTATTTAACTACTTAAGAAGGCTGTGCAGAAACATATTGGCCATCACCACAAATAGCCTAAGAACTAAATACATCGGAGTCACCATACCAATATTGGCATACGGCTGTGAGGTGTGTGGAGAAAGGTTGAATTACAGCAGAATCCGGAGGAAACTGGAGGAGGCCCAATGATCTTGCCTAATTGCAATATCCGGGAGCTACAATACGGTATGTAATGGAGCTCTAAAAATAATAAATGGAATACATGGGATACATTAACATTCTCAATGGAGGAAATTATATTTCCATAACATGGATATTTGAAACTCAATTTCTAAGTAGCAACGACAGTCAATGAACCAAGTGAATTAGGGGTTTAACACTATGATTTAATATAGCCCTTTCATAGTTTTAACAACAGAACCAATTACTTTATAGCATGGAACAACAAAGTACTCTTATTTATTTACCGCAGCAGATTTAAGAAGTCAGATTAAATTGAAGGAGTTAACTTTGTATTGCGCTATAGCGTTCACCTTTGTCTCTACCTCGAAGTAAGAAGGAATTTGGTTGATGCCCATAAAGCACGTCGACCTGTATCAATTTTACCCTGAATAACAAGTTATTTTTCATTCATGCAACAAACGAACCATTTTCCCAAAAAGGTGTTCGCCTCGGAGCCCGGGTTGCCCAAAAGAATAACAATTTTCTAAATTCAAGTACCTACTTAATCTACATTGGGTGAAATCTTGCTCGTCCGCAGCGAAGGTAACATGATCGTTTTCCGTTTGCAAGAATTAGCAATAAATACCACCTACTTACTCATCGGAACATAAGTTATCATTATTGTTCAAATGTAATTGAAGTTCTATAATCGTAAACAAGCAGGCTGAAGATGGGCACACCACCAACACACTGTACCATTTTCACGGATAACGTCGGGATTCAGTAATCCAAAAAAAAATTGGAGAACTATTTAAAAGTCTTCCAAAGAATCATGCTTAATTGCTTCCACTTAACTACTCCTGAAATGCATTAATTCTGTGATCCATAGAATGCCTAACAATTTCTGAAAGAATTGGCAAACCACTGTTGAAAGAAGCAGTTTTACCTAGGAGATAACTTTAAGGACCCCCTCTTTGGATCGAAAAGATAGATTCCACCGCCAAGAGTCTCCCGGAAGTTGCTTCGCGAGTTGGACTTACACTGATAGACTCATTTTTTCTCAGAGAGCGTCGTATTTCCCTATCTTGGGAGAAAACAAGTTACAGACATGGAGGTTGGAGAATCAGCTGTTTTGGGAGATTCGGGAGCGCATTTCTATGGAGAAAAGAAGTTACAGATTTGAGCCCCTAAAAACGTCGTTGATAAAAGAGAGATGATGATTGTTAAAAAGTTGCGGGTAATAAAAAATGACAAATCGAAAACCCGAGGAGTGAGTAAGTAAGGGGAAGAAGAGCTTAAACCTTCGGGTGGCAGGCGGCTCGCTTAGGAACTCTTCAAGCCTGAAGAAGAAGAAAAAAATTGTATCAAAGAAATATCTTTTGGCAACAATATATCCATTCTTTTCCGCTACACGGCGTCTCTCTCTCTCTCATCTCCTTTCCAATATAAATAATTCCCTCTCCGCGACGGAGAAGACTCAGTTCCGACTACCGACGTAAAGCTTTGGAAAAAATGCCGAACAAGAATTTCCGCAGGGTATTCAGCTAACGCGTTGAGAGATCACAGAACTCTTTGGCTATCGATTCCTTGTTTACCAAGCTCTCTTGTCGTTCTTCGCCATGGAGGAAAAGAATTGCTTAGCAAAAAAGAAGCGAATGAGTATTAAGGTGATATATTCACCTGGAAGAATGAAAGACTACGGCATACGGGAGAATTATATAGTATTGTTCACCTCAACTCACACCTGGATTTTTATATTAAAATATTTCCATGTAATTTGAAGAAGTCATGATATATTTGATCCAATATACCGCTACTTATTTCTACATTCGACTTAACGCAGGAGGAACGGACGAAAAAGAAAACTGAAATGATGTTGTCAATCGTAAACATAATTTAGTTTGGTGAAAACATAACACATTTTAGTTTAAGTCAACGTATTCTACCCACCGTGTGCACTTCATCTCTGCCACAGTCGCATTTACGTAAAAACCAAACTCTTGCATGAAAATAGAACCCACGTTGACTAGTTTTTCTTAAGCAACCAGGAGGACGTGCGGCAGGCAGCGTTAGAAAATCAGTTATTCGAGTAATTAGTGATTAATGAAATTCCGGAAGCCCTAGTAGGGACACTTGACATTTTATAATGCTGCGTTCTCTTATAGTTGCTGACGGAAAAACTATTCCTTAAACTCATTGCTTCTGTCCCTTTAGTTTTATTCATTACAGTGTACAACCACCTATCAATGTAAAATACAGCATAATAGGCTTCCGCAGTCGTCATCCCACGAAAACCATGTAGGGAAGAAATAATTGCAGCAGGACAGAAGACTCAGAAGAAGACGAAAGTAGTAAGACTAGGAACCTGGAACGTCAGGACAATGTTGAGGACAGGAAAATTAGAAAATATTAAGCGAGAGATTGAAAGAGGTAAAATAGATGTTTTAGTGAATGAATGAATTAGCTCCAATAGCCGTAAACAGTTTACGGCTATTGGAGTTAATTCATTCATTCAATACTGCTAGCCGTAAGAGCTCAATTCTAGTAATATTAAGATGTTTTAGGTCTGTGCGAGGTGAGATGGAAGGATAGCGGGGATTACTGGAGTGACAATTATAGAGTGATATACAGCGGCGGGGACGAGAGCCAACGAGGGGTTGCCGTAATTTTAAATAAAGGGGTAGGAAGAAGCGTAGTCAACATAGAGCGAGCGACAGATAGAATTTTACTCGAGGAGATTAAAGCAGAGCCAACGAACTTGGTCATTGTTCAAGTATACATGCCACCGAGCAACCACAAGGAGATAGAAGTCGATAGGATATATGACGCGTTAGAGGATATAATCGCGAGTGTTCCTGCAGGGACACATTTGATAGTGATGGGGGATTGGAATGCGACGGTAGGCGAAGGAAGAGAGGGTGGTGAGGTGGGGGACTATGGGTTAGGCACGAGGAATGAACGCGGGGGGGAAAACACTTGAATTCTGCAGGAGACAGAGGTTAGTCATCACTAACAGATGGTTTAGACACCACAAAAGGCGTAGGTATACATGGAAAATGCCAGGTGACTCAGAAAGGTATCAGTTAGATTATATTATGGTTAGGCACAGGTTTAGGAACAGTGTGATAAATTCGCACAGTTTCCCAGGAGCGTATGCGGTCTCTGACCACAATTTAGTTGTCATGAAATGTAATGTTCGTTTCAAGAAGATAAGGCAAGGGCGGCGGGTTAAAAAATGGAATTTAGAAGCAGTAAATGAATTAACGAGAAAGGAGTATCAGGAGGCTGTAGAGAAAATGATGGATGACGGTAAAGAACTGAGTACTATCGAAGAAAAATGGGAATGTATCAAGAAAGGGATATTGGAAGCCGCTAAAGACACTATAGGAACCGTTAACGGGAAAAGGATAAGGAAACCATGGGTAACGGATGAGATGATTGCAAAGATGGATGAGAGAAGAAGATGAAAACATGTAAACACAGAGTTAGGCAAAATGAAGTACAAAGAGTTAAACAATAAATTGAGAAGGGCCACAAATAAAGCAGAAGAAGAATGGTGGAAAACGCGATGCGAGGATATGCAAAGTTTACAGAAGAAGGGTGAAATTGGTGCTCTATACAGCAAGGTTAAGTTATTATCGGGAAGTAAGAAGGCAGGATCTATGCTAACAGTTAAAGATAAATGGGGTAAGATAATAGTTGAACCAGGAAAAATCCAAGAGAGATGGAAGGAATATATAGAAACACTGTATGGTAAAGAACTTAGGCCGACAAGGTTAGACATAGAAAAGGAACATGACGTAGAAGAAGATAGCTTAGGTCCAGGCATACTCGACGATGAAATAGAAAGGGCATTAAAGGAGATGAAAGCAAATAAGGCTGTGGGGGTGGACAATATTCCTGTAGAAATATTAAAATGATTAGGGAAAGGTGGGAAGAAGGCCACATATGGACTAATTCGTAGTATCTATGAGGAAGGAATCTGGCCGGAAGATTTTGTGAGATCGGTGTTAGTTCCTATTCCAAAAAAGGCAAAGGCTTCGTCATGTGAGGATTACTGAACAATAAGTTTGATATCCCACGCAGCTAAAGTTATTCTCAGGATCATCAACAAAAGGATAGAGAGTAAGGCAAATGATTACTTAGGGGATGATCAGTTTGGGTTTAGGAAAGGAAGAGGTACGCGTGATGCCATTGCAGTAATGAGATCACTAGTCGAAAGGAATATAGAATACAATCAGGACGTTTTTGCCTGTTTTGTAGATTTCGAAAAAGCGTTTGATAGGGTGAATTCGGAAAAATTAATGCGTGTATTGCAGAAAATAGGAATGGAGTGGAGGGACAGGAGACTGATCCGCAACCTGTACATGTCTCAGACTGCTCAGGTGCGAGTGGGGATCGGAGAGTCAGGATGGGCAGTGTTAGGAAGAGCTGTAAGGCAGGGTTGCTCATTGTCACCGGTGCTGTTCAACGTATATGTGGAGGAAATGATTAAAGAGGCATAGGATGAACTGGAGGTAGGAATGAAAGTCGGAGGGAAATTCGTAAAATCGGTTAGGTTTGCTGATGACCAGGCAGTAGTTGCTCAGTTAGCCAAGGGGTTGCAAGCATTGCTGAGTGAATTGGAGGTTCAGTGCGATAAATATGGGATGAAAATCAATATTAATAAAACAAAGTTTATGCAATTTTCCAGAAGGAAAAAGGCTAAGCTAAATATTAAAATAGGCGGGGAAGAAATAGAGCAGGTAGAGCAGTTTACATACCTAGGAAGTGTTTTGGACCAATACGGTCAAAGTGGTAGGGATGTAAGGAGAAGAGTTGCGCTAGGCAAGGAGGCTTTCTCAAGGAGGAGGGGGTTGATGACGGGGACGTTGAGTAGGAATGTTAAGACAAGACTTATAAAAACTCTGATATGGAGCATAGCTATGTACGGCGCGGAAACGTGGTCACTGAAGCAGGAGGATAGACGTAGATTTGAGGCTTTTGAAATGTGGGTGTGGAGAAGAATGGAGAAGGTGAAATGGACCGAAAGGAAAACAAATGAGGAAGTACTAGAAATGGTTGGTGAGGAGAGGGGTTTGTTGAGAGAAATCCTATGGAGGCAGGAAAAATGGATGAAAGGCGTATTGAGCTGTAGTGGAATGTTGAAGAGGGTAATAGAGGGTAGAATGTTGGGCAAGCGAGGTAAGGGCAGGAACAGGATAGGGATGTTGGACGGGATAAAGGGAGGAAAGAAGTACACCGAGATGAAGAGGGACCTGATATAGATTAGTTTGCTAGGTGGGGAGTCACAAAATGTTTATTTGAAAGTTGTTTCCACCCAAAAACCTACGTTAACCGGTAGGTTACCTAATAAAAAAAAATACAGCATAATGTAATGTGATATTAAATTTTCACTCTCCTGTCGATGTTCTAATCAACACTAAGTGTGACACATGTGATTCTTTTCATCCTTTATATTTTTACGGACGCCCTTCTGTGGTAGGAGGAATAAAATTTTATTCTGCGATTCCTTTTGCATCCAAACTTTGGAGGAATACACGGTGTACCCGCATTAAGACGCAATGGATGGCGGGAGCTGCACGCCGTGATCACAGCCCGCTCCGAAGTCCAAAGGGAAAAGCGCATCTCTCGCACACGCAAACAAAGCAGGGAAGGTAAAATAAACAGCAAAAACGAATCAATTCAAGGATGGAATTGGAACTACGTTGGCAATATCACTTTAACCTATGTGCGAGACTTTGTAATTTAACGACTTATTTCGTTAATGGCTAATGCACCTTGTACAATATCGAGAGGTTAAATCACGGGTTTTGAGTTTGTTTCTGTAAGATCTTGACCTAAATGACACAAGAGATGCAGGCACGAAATTTCGGCGATGCTCTATTTATTATATCTCTTTAAACTACTAAATCCTCTCTCCGTACAAACACTTACCCTTGCTCTGACAAAGGTCCCTTTCCAATGCCATTGACCTTAATGGAATCGGTCACAACATTCAGACAGAATAAAATGAATGATAAACAGCCACATCATATGTGGCGCACAAAGTGAGGCTTTTTCCTCAAGAATCAAAGAAAATACATAAATGAAATCGGGTGATCGAGATCACGCACGATTCTCTTTCACTGTAATACTGCGCACGTCCAAAAACCCAGAATGTTGTTGTACGAGTGATATTTGAAAAGAAAAGGACCGGTCTCGAAAAGGAGTCTAGGAAGGCGGAGGCGTTGCGTGAGCGCAGACTTGATCTTTAAACCTCTCCAAAGGCGTTTCAAATAACTTAAGTTTTTTTCATTCTTGATTCGTTGAGAATGTGACTACCAACCATTGCAAACAAAACAGATGAAAATCTTAGCACCGTTTTCAGAAGACGGGACTTCTTCTTCTACTTCAGAGGAATGTAGAAGACGGGTATTAAATACAATTGATGAATATATGAAATTAAGGGGTTCCTTGAAAGTCACCGCTATTTACATCGCAGGGAATGACTTCATCGAAATTGAAATTAATTTATATGTATCGGTTAAGGTAAAATGTGATTGACTATAAGATATGAAATATTCAAACAATGGAAATAAATGTTACAAACTGCTTTACATGAAATAAAAAATCATAGTATAATGACCACTGGTGGATAAACTTCATTGATCAGTGATTATTATACTATGTACTCATGAAAATACTGTTATGCAAGCGATGTGGACGGTGTGAGAAGCTGTATTGCAAAACTGAATGATGTGTTAACGGTGCGTGATTTTGAACGGTACATGAAATTGAAGAGTGCGTGATTATGGACGGAGTGCGACGATTTTATGGAGTGAATCTAGCACGTGCATGCTGGTACAGGGCCGGTTGGTAATCTTAGTGTCATTGCGAAGAGTGCGGCAATATAACTTCCTTTTTTCAAACGCAAAACGCTTTCAAATGGTTGTGTTGCCGCACCCGTCATTTAAAGACACTGTCTCATCATATCTGTCCTTCTTCTTGTGTGTGTTTGTAGTGTGTGCATTGTAAGAATGATTACTGACCGGACTTGACCGTTGCCACCAGGACAATTGCCTAATTTCAACGAGAATTATATACTAATAATATCCTTTCCATTAAGCATACTGTTAATAATGGCTACGAAGAATTAGATTTAATAAATTAAAATAATGGCTACACAAGTACTTTATTTAATTTAAAGCGCCTTTTGTTTCCTGGGGGTATTCAGTGGTGTTCATTCTTATGCATAAATGTTTTCGGGAAAGTGATAATTCGTAACTGACGGCTGTGGAGTTTATTGGACTGATTTTGTTTTTATGATTTCTCACATCGTAGTATGACTGAGTCAGTAATACATATTTGCTATCGACACGAAAGGAACCCCTGCCTTTGATTTATGTAAGAGATTAAGTGTCTTCCATTGAAACTTTGGTCTATGAGAGGTTCCCAGCGCAGCAATCCACATTCAGGGATTCGGTCTGAGCGACGGGCAAAAAAGGAAGCTCGGCTAACGAAGGGAAAAGGTACCCACGAGCGGTCGAAAGGCCCGGGGATATTGGGAGGGAGGGCAAATCAAAGGACGCGGAAAAAAACCTGTGGGAACAGAATTCTACATGCTGCCATGCCCTAAAAACTTGCACGGAGTACGCTAGGTTTAAATATAGCAGTATGCGAGCGTACAATGAAAAATTCGGGAAGTGACGTTTAACATCCAGCACTAGGGTGACTCTCAAGACATAGAGCAGACAAAAAAGAAAGAAACTCATGCGAGAGTTTCCGGCTGAATGTCAACTTCAGTCAGTGGGAAGGAGGAGAAGACTACTAAGTCCGTCCCTCTCCTTGAGAAAGGTGACCGCTTTCCCGAAAAAATTTCAATTCTCGCGTGAGTTTCTCATTTACTTATCTCCTGCGTTTTTGCCATATACTATATATACATATTTGGCCATACCCATTCAAACACGAAAAACCCGCCATATGGTGAAAAATATTCATTCACATGGCTATACTTATAAGGAAAATGGATAGGAACACATATAAAGCACAAACAAAGGAGAGATGGGGGAAGGTGGAATCGAGCAGGCCACAAGTATAAAAATATTTCATTGACCGGACTTGAACACCGAATCTTTTTACGGATTTACTTCCCTTTCCTCTTTAGTCGTTCATTTCCCCTTAGGTGGGTGAAATAAATCCCTAATTAACCTCCTGGCTAAAGAACTGAGGCACTTGGATGCATAACTCCCCGCAGATTTCAGTGCAAATTAGGTTAGCCAGAAGGAGGAGACGTATATATAGTATGTATGTGTTTGCATATATATATGTATGTATATGTATATGTGTATGTATGTATATATATATATATATATATATATAATTTCACCCATAGAAATAGATATAAGGAAAGGGGATAGGAAAACACAAAAAAGACGAACACAGAAAAGGTGGGGAAGGCGAATTTGAGCAGATTAAAAATGTAAAAATATTTCCTTATCCTGGATTTGAACGCCGGACCTTCCACTTGCCGGGGGGATGCTCTCATAAATAAATAAATGAATAAAAATATAAATATATATATATATAAAACTTAGACAGTAACACAAGCACGAGAACACATAAAAAGAACACTCACAATAATATCTTGATAATTTCGACGGACTCGAGCTCCGTCTTCTTCGGAAGATATATATATATATATATATATATATATATATATATATATATATATATATGTGTGTGTGTGTGTGTGTGTGTGTGTGTGTGTGTGTGTGACAGGGTTCGTCCGGAAAATAAGTTTATGATGCTCATTGTCTTTTTTGACAAAAGGGGAGTCGTCCACTACGAATTTGTACCTGAACGACAAACTGTAAATGCTGCATTTTACGTCCAAGTGCTCGACAGGCTTCGAAAAGGAGTCGCCCGCGTCCGGCCAGCGATCAAAAACATCTGGCGGCTGCATCACGGCAATGCGCCGTCTCACACCGCGCTTGTCGTGTCGGACCTCTTGGCAACGCTGCCGCACCCGCCCTACAGCCCGGACTTGGCACCACCGGACTTCTTTCTGTTCCCGAAGATAAAGAGGAGTTTGAAAGGAACGCGATACGGGACTTTGGACGCCGTCAAAGAGACCGTGAAGACGTGTCTTCGAGAGGTTCCCGATGATGCCTTCGCGGGAGCGTTCCAGGAATGGGAACGCCGCTGGAACAAGTGTATCGACTCACAAGGGTCCTGTTTTGAGGAATATTAGCTTAAGACATGTAAAAGTGTAATAATTTTTTTTTCCTGAGCTCAGTACACATATTTTCCGGACGAACCTTGTATACTATATACCTGTCGTATATACATGTATTTTTAGATGATTTCTTCGAAGTAACACGGAAGTGTTGAATAAAAAACTTAGACAGTAACACACAACACGAAAACACACAAAAAGAACACTCACAATAATATCTTGATAATTTCGACGGACTCGAACTCCGTCTTCTTCGGAAGATAAAATATAAGTCATATCTTATTTTCCGAAGAAGACGGAGTTCGAGTCCGTCGAAATTATCAACATATTATTGTGAGTGTTCTTTTTATGTGTTCTCATGTATGTATATATAAATGTACATATTATATATATATATATATATATATATATATATATATATATATATATATATATATATATATATATGCGCATGTATCAGATTGGAGGCTTTTGAAATGTGTGTGTGGAGAATAATGGAGACGGTGAAATGGACCGAAAGAAAAACAAACAGGAAGTACTAGGGATGGTGGGTGAGAAGAGGGGTTTGTTGAGAGAAATCCTATGGAGGCAGGAAAAATGGATGAAAGGCGTATTGAACGGTAGTGGAATGCTGAAGAAGGTAATAGAGGGGAGAATGTTGGGCAAGCGAGGTAAGGGAAGGAACAGGATAGGAATGTTGGACGGAATGAAGGGAGGAAGGAAATACACAGAGATGAAGAGGGACCTGATGGAAAGTAGGTTGCTGGATTGGGTTTTTTTAGGAGCCACTAAATATTTATTTGGTAGTTTTGTCCATCCAAAAACCTACCTTAACCGGTAGATTACCATGTATATATGTAAACACAGTAATGAACCCGAAGGTCAGTTTGGTAGGTGATGGTAGAGTTCACCCAGTACTAAGCCTGACGGCGTGTGAAATTCACACATCAGGGTAGGGGGGCCAGCTCTTTTCCCTGTGCCGGTTATGGTTTCCCTGGAAATGTGGTGCCCGAAAAATGACAACTTGGTTCAGCGGGTAGTACCCATAGAAGCTTCCCCGGGTATCCCACCTGGGCCCTCGGGTCAGTAGTCCAACGCTCTACCCCAGACCTACCACGACCCACACACAAACACACATACACATATAAAAATATATATATTTTTATATAAAATTTTTCATTGTGTATACATTTTTATATTTATATGTATGAATGTATGTATATATGTGTGTATATATATATATATATATATATATATATATATATATATATATATATATATATATATATATATATATATATATTATACACGCACACACAAGCACCCTTTCACTCGCCCTCTTTAGCTCGCGATTTTTTACGACCTCAGCCCTCCAACACCCGTTTCCCTGCTACCCCATCATTCTTTCCTCACCCCATTCATGTGACATCACCTTAGCAACGCACATAAAAGCCAAAATTTCCTAAATCCCTCCGTCTCCCCCCCCCCCGCCCAGTGCCAGCAGCAAATACGATATTTCGTGTGAAAGGCGAGGAGAAGGAGGAAACATTGGCCGGAGAGAGTCATTTACACCCTCTCCAGGGAGAAAGGGGGGAGTGGGGGACCGAGTTACGGAGTGGGGATGCCATCAACCCCCAAGCTCACGCTCCCCGCCATTCGCCACCCTTAGCCCCGCACCAATCTCTCACCGAGAGAGCGCAGCCACTGGAGCCCCCAGCCCCCTCACGCGGCCCCCGACGCCGAACACTGCCGCAGAATAAAAAAACACCAGGCGTTGAAATCTCCGCACGCCTCCCGTCAACATCATTTTTCAAAAACCTCATCCCCGAAACTCCTTTTTGAGGGGTCCCCCGACACCCCAGAGCCTCTCCGTTCCCCATGGTGGGACCCCTTACCCCATCACCCTTTGCCATTCTCGCAAACTGTTCATAATGTATTGAAGACGAGGGAGGAAGGATTTTGGGGGCGGGGGCTCTAAATCCCTCACCCCCCCCCGGAGAGCAGCGGTCGCAGTTCTCCCAATCCTCCTAACCCCCCGATCCCTCCCCCCCGCCCCTCCCCTGCCGCAGAGCAAAAGTTTCCCCGCCTCGCTAATGGAAAAGGCGAGGCGGGGGAGATGCTCCCTCGGAGGAGAAGGGGGCCGGAAAAGGGGAGCGATGGCCGCCGTAATACACTCACAGGGGTCGGAGGGGATCCCTGCCAACCCCCACCCCATGCCTTCTCGTCCCCCCACCACCAACGCTCCAACAAATTCACTTCACTTCTCCCATTACTCCGCCTCCCTTTTTTTATCCTGGAACTCTTTCAAAACTCGAATTTGGAAACATGGGAAATAATCCTGCTCCAGAGTTTTTTTCCTCTCCCTCGCTCGCGTGGGTTGAGGAGGGTGGGGGGAGGAGGAGGGTCTCTTACGGGGCTTTTGTGCTGTGCCCTCCCTCTCGAGTTTACGAGAAATTATATAAAAACGCAACTTTTTAATAACCGTCTCTTCCGCGGTTTCCTCCCCGTACCGCTCCTTCCGTAACTTCGCCGCTATGAGTTTTAACAAATAAAAGTATGTGATATGACTTAAAAATAAGTCTTGATGTGATGTAAATACATGGTGGATGTTGGGGGAATTTCATTATTCTGAAAAGGGCTTAATGAGGCTCTCGCTTGCCCGCCGAGTTACAACGGTTTCGGATACCACGCTCTAATGAGTAAACGCAATGATAAAGGTTTGATGAAAGGTAAAGGTAAAGGCTTTTAACCTAGGGGCCCTTTGGCGTAATAAAAAACCTTAAATCGATTCTTTCTCTAGCATACCAAACGAGTACGCGAGAAAACCATCGCTGACCACTAGAAGTGAAATCACGCGTAATTTACTCAAGGCTTTTTACTCAAACGGACGGGGTTTTTAATGGTGCCGCTACGAGTCAATTTTAGAATAATTTTCATCTAATCTGTTCATACTTCATGGGCATTTTCATGTCATGTATCCTACGGAAAAATACACCTACCACGGGAGGAGGCAATCCAAAGCAACCACCTTCATCGGCGCGCACGAAGAAGATTGTGGCGTTTGAAATGAGACGTAGGCAAGTCGGGGCGAAGAATCGTGTTTTGCCGCTCCCGACTCCATCACCCGCGCATATGTACGTGTACAACTACCTGTATTTCTCGGCGCACGACATTGTACTTTCCTCGACTTCTTTCGCTTTGTGTCATTCTTAGTGGAGATTTCCCAGCCACTGAAAGCGTCCCCCTTTTCAGGATGGCCTTTTGGGGGTGCAGAAATCCCCTGGCGGTGGCCCACGGTGCGGGGACCGCGACGCAGACAAGGGCTAAGTTTTAGAGCAAATATGGGGAGCAGATGTCCGAGGAAAAGGTCGGCGGCAGGACGATTGAGAGATTCGAGGCGGACGGATAGGGCGCTAATCCGGGATTCAAACCAGGTGCGGGTCCTTTTTATTCCAGCACTTAATTTCTTCCTCTTCCTCGACAACGGCGATGCGTCGAGGCTTAAAGGTAGGCATTACTAGGATAATTTCAAAGACCATAATGACTTTGGATGCCAGATTCACACACTAAATACATATACGAAGAAAAGAAGTCAAGAATTACCTTTTTCCAAATGAGAATTAAATGATTATGGGATGTAATGCCCTTGAGCTCAATCGCACACTTCCACTTGACGCCAGTCTCATTCGCAACATAATTAAGTTGTAAGGAGTTCCCAATGGTTTCCTTGGTATTTCTCCAGGGAGACTGTAAACACATATGCGATGGAATGGCTCAAGTCCACATATGTTTTGGTTGCATCTTCCCTTCCAGAGTGCTCTTTGCGTTTCCTAGCGACGAATATGACAGCAAAAGCGGTAAGATCAGAGACAACTGAAGTGTCCAACGCGCCATAGGGGATCAAAAGGCGAGGGGATCATGGGTTACGTATTCACAAAAACGCAAATGCGAATGGGACAACCGATATCCTCCCTAGACATCAGATTTTAATCAACAATCTTTGAATGAAAGAATTGGAACCGTCTGTTACGAACTTGTTTTTCAGATTTTTACATCTGTGTTTCAAAAGATACGAAGATCTTTTCAAAATTTTCGTTTATAATTTTATTTTTTCCCCAATTCAGTCAAGATAAAAGGAAACGGTTGTGTTTTTTTCATTCTTGGCTTTTGGAATTCGAGTGTGTCGTAGCAGTTCTCTTTCATCGTCGTATTGAGACATTTTGAAGAAATGCCTAAATTGGGAGTAATGCAATTCAAGGGTCAGTCCTCCTAATTTCGCAAGCCTTACATTTTTTTTCAATAATATTTATTGCAAAAGCTGTAAATTTGCTTTGAATATGAACACATAGACCTCAATTTCGCTAGTCGAGCCCACAACCGGAAACATATGGTAAAACGTCTCGTCATTTTTAATTTCGTCAAGGCGCCACCTAATACTGCGAGAGTCTGTAGGTCCGTAGCATCCGACCCTAGTACTTAGTTTTGGATTCTTGGAGTATTATGCTTCAATTTAACGGAATATGCCGCAAATATTTGGGATCCTTGTGAGAAAATCTGGTAAAAAAATTAGATGAAGTCCAGAGAATAAATGCCAGATTCGTGAAACGTTGTTACCATAAGAAGACGATTGTGACAGGCGTTTTAGTGGAATTGGGCTGGGACCCATTTTAAATGCGAAGGGAGCAAGCGAGATTTGGACTTTCCGAAAGATTCAGAACCAAAGAGTTTAACCGATGACACTAATGGAATTATTATTATGACCCTACAATACTTAGGTAGATCAGAGCAAAAAGATAAAATAAGGGAGATAGATTCCAGTACAAGTAGATACAATTACTCATTCTTTTCCCGAACCATCAGGAATCATAATATCAAAACACCAAAGTCATTTTATAAACATTGAATTTACGAGTCGGAACATAATTAAACATTGCAAATATACTAGGTATATTTGTAGGTGCATGTGTATGTTAGATAGTAGTTGGTGTGTTTGCATGTGTATGGGTTATGAGGGTTTTTGCATTAATGTATACAATGTTTTGTTTGTGGCTTGTATAAATTCGTAGTTTTTGCATACTTTTTTCTTAATTACGGGTGGTATTTAACACTCACCGCGACACGCTCTTGCGGCGGCTTGCGGGGTATTAAGTAGATGTGGATGGATTTAAGGTTTCCTGCTCGATAGCAAAGTGCTGTAGTTTCTTTCGAATGTCAAATCTTGAATTTCATTTTGGATGGTAGAGCTAAACACAAGGTATACGTATCCGATGCAAATGAAGCAACATTCTTTCTCCTCTCGCTTTGAAACGCCGACTTTAGGATGAGAATTTTCACTAGAGATATCTATAAAATTTCAATATAATTGATGCGTCCATCCCCGCCAGCTCGCATGCGTCGGCGTCAATGAAGAACTCGGGTCCGATTTAGTGCAAGGGGACCGAAGTTCAGACTGGGACGGTCTGGTGAACGCGAGGCCTCCAGTAACGACTCCGTGAGAGCCATCCTCAGGTCCGCTTTTCGACCACCGTCGACGGATGCTAGTCCCCCTGTCTAAGGGTGGCACCGCGAACGAAGGGTTACAGGCGGGGCAAGGGTGAAGAGGGAGGGAAATCGAATTCGGGGCATTTGTTGCCGCGGAAGTGTTAAAGCTCCGATAAACCAGATGTCGCCCTCGCCTCTGTGGGTCGTCGGCTTCGTCAGGAATCGGGAAAAAGTTCCTTAATCCTCAAAGAGTCGGAATGAGTTCCTCCTGGAGAGGACAAAGGGTTTGGGGGTGGGGAAGGAGGGGTGGGCCCCGTTACTTCTTCATCAGTGAAGGCGGAAGGGAATGCCGAAAACCGACGCATTTTTCGACTACTCCCGCCCCCCCCACTCTAGTGGCGAAGAAGACAAGGGGGGTTGAGGAGGGGGGGGCCTTTGAAGCAAAAACAATTCCCACTTTCGCCGACCCTCACTCAGCCCTCCGCCGATGGGATTAAGCGGGGGAGTGGCTGGAGAGGGCCTAATTCCCAGAAGACTCCCTTCTCCGACGACCAGGGGGGGAGACCATGGGGGTTGGGGCGGCGTTTAAGGGACTGGGAGGGAGGGTGGAGATGATGATTTCAAGGGGAGGGCGAAATCTAATGAAATGTGTAAACTCTCCCCGTCACCAGTCACTCGCACCCATTTACCGCGACCCCCTGGAGGCAGAATGATTCGGGGCCCCTCTCTCACCGTCTTGCGGAGCACTACTGTTCCGATTACGTGGATGGATACGCCTCCATTTCGTGTCACCCGATCTGCATTAAGCGACCATTACTGGTCTTAGAGAACGGTGCAAGAAGATTGTCCGGGCATCGTTGATCGAGCAAAGATGTGTGATTCTGAAAAGGCAGGCATTTCTCCCATTGCCTTATCGCACGAATAGCATATCGGAGACCTTCCTCCGAATATATTCTTATCCAATAATTGGCCAATGCAATGCTGTTCAAAATTTGAATTGATTGCATTCGATGTTACTGCACAGTAAATGATGTTGTGGCGTAGGTCACTAGCAACATAACGCAGGTAAAAACGTTGTCGTAACGCATTCTCAGCATATATTGTGCTATTAAAAATATGCCATTGAGAATACATCTCCAAATAAACTTCGATCTAAGTACAAGTACTAGTTAATAAGGTAGGCGATCGAGCGCTGAGGTCATTAGCGCCATTATAAAAAAGGATGAAGGGTGGAGAGAAACCCGGCGTCGGCATTAGCCTACTCTTAACGAAAGGCGCCAAGGGATACACAGTTTGACATCCCATCCGACGGATGGCGAACTATCTCCAAGTGCTCTCCTCAAAACACCTCAGGTAGGGATAAATACACCACAGAAAAATATCTGACACCTTCCCGGATTCGAACCCGAGCCCTCTAGGTGGGACGCCAGTACCTTAGCCACCACACCATACTTTCCCCCTTGTTACAAATATAACATAAAAGAATAAATACGTCAAAACTTGCGCAATTTTAAATGATGAAAAAAGGTTTAAATACGTACATGATCCTAATATATTGCAATTTTCGTCCAAATAGCAATGGCATTACGTTCACAACATCTGTTGCTTTGAATGGGTACGTATAAACAACGTTAAACGTATTATCCTCTTTGATATAGCCAATTAAAGTAATCAAATAAGATTTATGACTTAAATTTGGACCTAAGTTGACTCATTGTCACTAATACTGTTAATCTAATGAATTATAGTACCGATATCTGTGTGTACGTTTGCCCTTGACGCCTCGTTAATCACAAAACAATACTCTTGTTTGTCAGCGCTAGATGAAACATGCACACCTTGTGTGTCTCCATGCACACATGTTTGTTAGTAATCTACGGTATTCAGAATTGGTATTCCCCGATTTGACTTCACATTACAAATAGAATGTTATTGTAATGCGTAGAGTGTCCCAGAGTATTCGCTCTTTAATCCATGACCTTGTCGTACTGTGGTGGGACGGATCATGGATATAAGGTAATAGAGATCAACTGTTGACTAGACCGACATAAAATGCCATTATTCTCCGCGGACGATGAGGGATCAGATTTACCGTCCACCACAGCGATCAGGAAACAATATTATGAATTAATTCACATATTTTATAGCAATAATTCTAGCTCTTATTTTGTTGTGATCCTAACTAGCATACATGTATGAACGAACTATTTTAGGCTATTTGGAATGACAATATAGATGTTTGGATCATAACACTCCTGAAGGAATGATTGACATCCGGTGACATTTAGAGTTTTGACGTTGCTCGTATGACGCGCCCTCAGCCACCTCTGCATTCCTTAACGATGGATTCATGGTGAGATACGCACGCAGCTTCCTAGGTGATCGGGAATTAGCACGGAATGACCCTCACAGAGAATTGCTTCCCTCGCACGGAGCGGTCACTCGCCGCCCGCACGCAATTATCCTGCGCGTCAAATCTAAGTGCTCGGAAGCTTCTTCCTGAAGCCATGGATGGTGTCAACGTGACATCGGTGGGGAGACGAGTCGCGATAGGAACTATTAGGCCGCCTCCGGCAACGGGAGAACGCGAGGGGCAAGACGGAGGCGCTCCTCCCGTCGTCCGAGAGAACCACGCGGCGCGGAATCTCGGGTGTGTCCTTAGGGAGAATGAATCACCTACTCGTTGCGAGTTCGCTCCCGGGGAGAGAACTCTCAAATCCTCGCTTCTCTTCGAAAGAACTCTTCTCCCAATCACTTGTTTTTAAAACAGATTACATGAAGGACAAAGGTTCCCACCTGCATTTGCTTTTCTTGATGAATTCAAAATTCATTTTTCTCATTTTTTTCTCTTCGGGTAAAAATGCTCCATTTTGAGATACTCGTGACCCTTTGAGGTCAGGAAAGCTTGCCACAGACTGTTTAATTACTTTCGATATTAATTACTACGGCCTCCCAAAGTATTTCGAGATCGTAGTCTCGCATTTACCTGACAGTGGAGTGACCCAGGGAAATCCGAAAAGGAATCATTTAAAAAATCTATTTGTAGAAGAAACTGCCGTGTGTAAATAGAAAAAAGGAACTTCTTAGAATGGCGAAAGAGTTCCTGATGTCGTCCTTTTATCGCACCGCTTATCGAATCAGTCGCTTCCCATTTCTGTCGTGGCCAAAGAGGGGCACACGAATCTATGAGCATCTTAGAATCATTTACTGTAAGAACACGGGAAACCTGATACCGAGAGTAAGCCATATTTTGCAGAAAATGCATTGCAGAGAATGCATTCTCAACAAATTATAGTCCCTTAATAAAAACACAAAATGACTAATTTCGATCGCACTCCCTTACCCGTTTTCATTATAAAACGCTAAATTTGCAATGCAATGATTTATCTATATTATGTGAAGAAAGCAGGTATCGAAAATTCATTGGAACCAATTGAAGGATGTATTTCCGTAATTGTTTCCGACCTTAAGAAACACCAGCTGGATAATAAATAAGACTTGTCTGAGTGACACGGGGTGAGAGAAGGAATGGAGCAATGATTGCAAATGAGTGTAACAATCAAAATAATTGAGCGATTCAATGGTTTTATTCATAATTTGCAATATGAGTACATGGTAGAATGAAACGGCAGTCCAGGGGTAGAGCTTTTGACTACTGACCGGAGGGCCCGGGTTCGATTCTCGGGGAAGGCACCCCGGGTACCTGCAGCTCCACCCAAGCGATGCGATTTTTCGGGTGCCAGATCTTCCACGGAAACCATAACCGGCACAGGGAAAGGAGCCCGCCCCCCTATGCTGATGTGTGAATTTTAAGACGCCGTCGGGCTTAGTACTGGGTGAACTCTACCATCGCCTACCAAACAGACCTCAGGGCTGATTACTGTGTCTATGGTTTTACATGGTAGAATACATGGAAAAACTAAACTTTGCGCGAATTCTACAAAAACATTGTGTCTGTAGGGAGCGAAACGTGGCAATAAAAGAATGCTTTCAATGCGTGGGGAAATTAAGGATCGTTTGAAAGTTGTAAAATAGGAGAGAGAGAGAGAGAGAGAGAGAGAGAGAGAGAGAGAGAGAGAGAGAGAGAGAGAGAGAGAGAGAGAGAGAAGAAGAGAAATAGGGTGCAAAATAGGATGAGGTAATACGTGTAAGAGTGGGGGATGTATGTAGATGGTGGTAGCCATAGACGCAAGGATGAAAGAAGTACGAAGGAAAGACCTTGTTGTAGAGAGGCAACGAGCCATCGAACGCTCTAGTACGCGATCACTCCGTCGAATGAGAGCGGGGACGGTGGAGTGGAGAGAGCGAGCCTCGGGAGGCTCTCAATGCGCGATGCGCGAAGAATAACAGTCAAGAGGCATCAACGATGGCATCGCTTGAATGTGTGGCAAGGAGGTCGAATGAGAGGCTATGCACAGGTGACCAAATGCCGTCAAATAAATTAAAATCATACTTTTATTACCTTGACCAACCCAGAACTACAGAGGCAGAAGGGAATGAGCGAATGTGAACTTGCATTCGAAGAGCGAAGGGATTTTGGTCGCGGCACCATTCGTTAAAATATTAGCGACGGAGCATCGCGCCGCATCACGGGATCCGTGACCCAGTGACCTTCCCACCAAACCTATAAACGCGAAGTGGCGATCGAAATTCATCGATTGTGAGGAGGCGTGCATCAAGGATTCGGGCGCCGGAAAATACACAGAGAGATGAAATGCCTGACAACACGGCTGTGCTGCAAATGGAGTAGTGGTCGGCCGAAAATTGGCCAATGGAGGGGGGCATCGCATCGAGATGGGGGAGCGGCAGAGGTTTCCAAGCAAGGGAGAGGCGAACTCAGATGGAGCAATGAATTAAATCCATGCCGCAGCGAAGCCGGGAGGGATTATGAGGGCGGAGGAGACGGGAGGCAAAGAGGGGTAATGAGAGGGCGGGCGGGAGTCTCAAAGGGCCTCGATGAGTGTACGGGTAAGGGGGGAAGGCCCTCATTTCAGTCCGAACGATCGGAAGAAATTGCGTGATGCGATGCGGTTGCCGAGGATGCGATACTCTTCATTGAAATTCATCGTGCGCACCAGTTAAAGATTTCATCAAAATGTCGTGGAATCCGCAAGTCCCATTTTGCCATTGGGCCAAAACATATCCAAACATATAGGTCACTTACACAGGTATTTATTGTAATCCCATGGAAGATATTCTATTTATATAGTTGAAGGATGAAAACTTGGCAGTACTTTAAATCTCCCATCGAATATATCGTGTGCGTGGATACTACTTGTATATGTCGTCAACTTAAGGATTAATAATACTTCCACACAAAATTAACAATTAACATCCACTGAAAACAACATAAAGTCATTTTGGATCATGATAGGGTCGTCATCATGACCATTTTTCGGTCGTACAGCAATGAAGTTGGAGTATATCAGTCGATGAACGACAACATTTACCATGAATGTTAAATTCAAGCCATCACTGTCCAGTGCCATTGATCGGTCATATTTGAGGTCCAGTTCCGCTTTAATAGCTCTCTCATCAAAGAAAGAAGTTGTGTCTTGTGTCTACTCCTGTCCGAGTGCGTATCGACCCGGAGTCTCCGTCCGAGTTAAATCCCTCCCCAACTACTTTAGAGTTACTCAGCAGACCTCTTCATTTCTTTATTGCCATTTGCAGTTTCCGCATTCCTTCCCTCAAAAGTACAACCCGGGACTCTGCTCTCTCATCCCTCGGTATTTCCCCTCTCCACCGCCGTCGATTACTACGTGATATGAACTTCTTACATAACGTCTTTAACGGAATTCTCCGAACCATCGACCTTCTTCCTCGATTCCCAATCCATGTTCCCCCTCGACCAACACGTAACTTCAGTCTGTCGCAGATTCCAAATTTCCATCTCTCGGTATCTCAACGTTCCCTATTCCATCGAATTCCTGCTACCTTTAATTCCCTGAGCATTCAGTATCCTTCCCTGGATCTCTCTTCTCCCCTCAACGCTTTCACCTCCTTCCTTAAACGCCAGATCGTAGAAATTTAGCTCTCTCTGCTTGCATATGTGCTCTCCAGCTATCTTATAGCTGTTCTTGACACTTATTATGTTAATTTTTCATTAAATTTTCCCAGTTCTTTTTCTTAGTGTATGTTACATGTCAGCCAATGTAAAAGCCTTTGTGCCATTTTTGGCTGATTTGTTAAATAAATAAATAAATTGAGGCAGCGAGTGCCTCCGGCGGAGCTCCCGCTTCTGTATTCGCTCGGCAATCCTGAGAACCGACGGAAATGCCGCCATGCTTTGCATTTAGCGTTGAATATGACCGAAAAAAATTATCGGTGTAATTCAGTATCAATTCACGACAGGAAATATTACATTCAATTTATTTTAAATTACCTGAACATGCAGATATTATTACGTGTACGTTATCGAAAATTTTAATAATTAAAATAGGGAAAGTAATTCTCATTCCGATTCCACTTTCCTTTCAACGGGTTCTTTTGGGCGATTAATTTATATTTAATGTGATATTAATATAGCTTTTTCTTGTGATTTTTAGATTGAATTCTGAAAACTAAACATTAAAAATGAAAATGTAGGCGTGTAAATCATGTGTGCGTTAAATTTATGATGTTTCCATATTCTGAGCGTCATAACAAATTTGTTTGTCCCTAATGTTCAGTAATACTGGCGATGTTCAGTTTTTCTGGTTTTCATGTAGTCTCGACCTCACAGCCAGGCGGTGAATTTCTGGCCATTACGTACGTACACGCCGATACGTAGTGTGACGTAGGGAAATATACACCCATTACTCCCCTAAACTATTCCCTGCAATATCTCCCGCTAATAAATCATCTCCTGTTTGATTTCTCTCCTACTGGATAAAATAGACACACACTTCTGTCTGAAACCTCCACTCTCCCCTCCGAACTTCGCATCATTCCGAATATGACACATGGATAGACCAGGTCTACCACAGTCCACGCAATCCCCAAGCACAACGCAATATGTAGATATCGTCTCTGTCCCCCACCCGTCTATTCCACCCTGGGCTATTCTTTCTACAATCAACCCCACAAACATTCGCGCATTAAGAATTATCCAACGAAAGTGATCCCAGCAGTCGTGGGGAATGAATTCCTACCGTGAGCCACCAACTAAATTGCCCACTATTTTCATAAGCTAGTCTCAGTTCTCATTTTCCTCATGCCATTGATGAGAAGTGGCGGCTCATAAATACCCTATTAATCTAGTACTAATGTCGTGGAAAAGGTACGGTTGCAATATTAATGAATCAATAATTATGTAAATAAATATTCCACGAAAGACCAGAGGGAAGGGAAGACTTGTTCTCGTAAATCCCCCTTGCCCGACCGCGGTACGTTTTTCATGCGTGGCTGCCATTAATGGAACCGCGCTGGTCAAAGCCAACCAGGCCAGAGAGACTGCTGACACCGGCAGCAAATGGGGAGTCGCCCGCGAGACACCACCACCCGATTCACGACGGCGAAACGTCTGCGGCGGGGATACAACAATGAGGGGAAAATGGGACTGTGGGAAGGAGGAATTGCAAGGGATGAAGAAACGCTCAGACCGATCACGATATCCGTCGGGAGGGAGCGAGGGCTGGGGAAACGTTGACTGGGGGGAATTGGGATTGGGGGAATTGCTTCTGGCGCATCCGTCGAATTTATTGAGCAAAATATCAATCCTTTATCTAGATATTTTTCGTTTCCTCTATCTTGCAATTCATCAATCTTCAAACGGAGTTCACCGAATACATAATTCGTACAATTATGACTAATTATTATTTAATATTTATCAATGCGTAAAAACCGGAAGTACGTACCATTTGTGAAAGGCGGGAAACCTCGCCAATAAATATCTTCCATCTTTTAATTGAATTGAATGAATATGTCAGTGCTACACGACGAAATAATTGACTCGCCGTGATAGGACGATGCAGGTTGGTAAACAAATAGGTTGATGCGAGTGGGTACGGCCTGCATCACTTCCACGTCTCACCCTGTAAATCGCAACGAGGGCACGTGGCTTCGTGCCAACACTAATTGGAGCAATCGGTGATGGTTGGTACTCTATGAAAATCTTGCCCCTCAGAGAGAGCGGTCGTCCGTCCGCGGTATTTCATTTTGCTTGGCAGCCACGAACCCAGCGAGGGAAAACCAAATTGGAGGTGGGGAGGGATTGGTGGTGGAGGAGCGAGAGGATAGGGGGTGGAAGGGGGAAGGGGAGCAGCGAGGGGGAAGGTGGGGTTAAATACAATGGCCAAGAGACCAAATCAGAATCACAATGTACAACCGATGTAGGCGCTGCTCCAGAGAGGCGGCCAGTCTAGGATGAGATCCTAGAGGGGAGGGGAGGAGACGAAGGGGGGTGGGGTTGAGTTTTCAGCCCGTGAGGGAATGGTGGCCGAGGCGGGGGGTTGGTTGGTGCGCTGGCAGTTGCGGGAGGGGTGGGGTGGTCCCCGGGGCCGATGGTGCCGCCGGAGCGAGGGGGCCCGCCACCCGATCTCATTGGCCACGCACGGGAGGAGGGGGGGCACAGACGCATTCAACCCTCTCCTCCAGCCTCCCCTCTCCTCACTCACACCCGCAGCAGCTGCTCTCCTCCATTTTATTCTCCGCCTACCCTCCCTCATTCTCTTCGCTTACGCATAAACACAGAGACAGAAAATCATTAAGATCATAGGTAAATACCCATTAAAAGATATGCTTAGGACAATCTACCGCGACTATTTTCCATTTTACACAGCGCAAAAATGTCAAACACGTCTCTCTGCCTTCGCGTGCCTACCACCAACTGGTCACCGTCCTTGGCAATCAACCCATTTGAAGGGTTCGGTGACCCGGACTGGCCACTCAAATCCGCGATGACTTGCGAGGATTTCCTTCCACGCGATCGTCCTTCAACTCTACCTTCGCCTCCCACAATCCAGCCACTCTCTTCTCCCTTCTTCCTCGCGCTCTGCATTCCTGCTTCTACCGCACCCCATGCGCCCTCTGCTCCAATTCCTACCTCCGCACACTTCACCTCTCTCCACCGGATTTCACTAACATCTCCTTCTAAACGCCATTCTCTTGTCTTGAAGACCAGGTTTCTGATCCATACACAACTAAGATCTTCGCCAAAAGCCTTTTCTAATCATTTCTATTAATTCTTCCCTCGCTTAACCTATCATTGAGTTCCTTCTCCTTGGAAATGGTTCTGGTTACGATACCCATGATTCACTACTCCTCCTTGGTTGACTTCAATTAGTTTCATTTCGCAATTTCTACCTGCCTTCATGGCGTCCAACACGGACGCATCCTTAAGCACCCCCCACCACACACCCTTTGTGGCGTATTGCATATATTTCGATGACTAACTTTTTAGTCTTTCCTCCTCTTACCTTTGCATACCATAGTGCATTTTTCCTCTTTCCTTAACTACGAATTAAATGAAGTTTGCCCCGAAATAATTAGAAAAAATTTCAAGATTTTCCGACTTTTCAAAAATATAAAGTAGTTGCATTTTGTTTTTTACATTTGTTCTTTTATTTTTTCCTTGATTTATTCTGTCAATGAATAAATAATTCTCTGTTCTAAAACATTAAATTTATCTCAATTACAACACATCGTAGGGTATGATGTAAACACGTTAATCGTTGCCTAATCTGTTGGTAAACATTATCTTTGATTGATTTTGCAAGTTTTTGGAATGCAACCCTTTGACATTATATCATTATCTTCGAAGACATATAGTATTATACGATATTACCGTCAAAGGGCGGCAATATTTGTTTGCCGAAGATCGTTTACTGTCCGGAAGATCGCATAGTAACGGATGAATTCAACATTTTGAATCAAGCATTTTAGTAAAGTTTTTCCGGCTGAATACCTTTACAAATAGCATCCTAAACGAAATTTCACTCGGAAAAAATACACGCGGTTCCAGAATCACAGCATTTCGCATCACAAAATCAAAATGTCAAGGAGTAAGTTGCATCATATTTCGCAAAATGTGTGTGTCTGTTTGTGTGTGTGTGCTGTAGATTTAGTATGTATGTGTGCATAGGGCACGGCAGCGGTATAATGGAAGTGATGACATACGACTGCCGATTTGCTGGGGGTCGGGGCCTTAAACCGGCTCCCTCGGGCCGTGGGGGACGCGCCGCGCTGAATAAATCAAATGGATGTGGGGAGGGGAGAGGGCGGCCGGTGGTGCAGCGCCCGGAGTCGGAGGCTTTGGGGCGGCGGAAGGAAGGCAATGCTTTTTTTCAAACTCCAGATTGATTCATAGCTTGAGAGATTAATCTCTTCTTTCCCAAACCCCCCCTCAACTCCCTCCTCCGCGTCCCCCTCCCCCGCTGCGCTCCTCCCACGGTCATGCTCACTTTTCTCTCTCTCTAGCACTCAAAATGCGCGCGACGTCACATGACCGTGCTCACGCACACCACTCGCGAGTGTGGGGGGCGGCAATTATCGCCCGATGAGAGACCGTCGCCCCCACTCCTCCATTTGTATTCGTTCATCGTCGTTGAGGAGTGGCTGACGACGGCGCTGGGATTCTCTCCGTCGATTCGCAGACCTCGTCGGAGAGAGGGGGAGAGGGGGAAGTATTCGTGGAAAAAAAAGAGACTAGTTCGCAGGGGCTTCTGCAAAGGCTCGCTCTGTTTAGCGGCTCCATCTTGCGGTCCCCGAAATCCAAATCGCACACGATCTCACGCCTCCGTTCGCATGCCTTTCGCTCTTTCGAACGAGGAACACGAGCAGCGAAGCGATATGCACGTCGGTCATCATAGCCGGTGAACTGCTGCTTAAGAGGCACCGGGGTCGATGGTGATGGAAACGGTGATGTGATACGAGGAGTGCGAAATTTTCGTACCATATGCCGCTATCCGGGACAAGGACTTGCACCACCAAAAGCAGAGTTATTTCCGCTCGAGGGTTGCGTTGGAGTGGCCCCAATAAATTTGACTAACTTGTGAAAGCTTGGCTGCCCTCCCTTAAACGCCCACCCTTGTGGCAGCTTGTGGGCCATTGTGTAGATGTAGATGCTTGGGGAAAATGCCGTAGACTACAGGCAGAGATAATTAAAAGTTTAGAATCAAACGAGAGAATAGAAGAGGAAAACTACGACACGGCGCAAATTTAAGATGAATTAGACCCAACTTTAAAAGCAAAAAATTAGTAAACACCATAATACAGGGAAAATATATGGAAAGGTTCCTCGAGGAAGATTAAGGAAAAATTAAATAGCCAAATAAATGGGGAATAAATGCAGAAGAGCTACCAGGACAGGGGATGATTAGTAATAGTTGATGAACGAATTAGATAACTTTTAGATTAAATCTGCTAGATTCGCCAAACGATCAAACGATAAGATGACGATCATGAAGGACCTTATGCTATGAGCCGCTTGACCAACGAAGAAACCAGTCGAGAATTATATTCTTAGCAAAGCTCAGAACCGACGAGTTAAACCATGGCGGAGAAGGAATTATTACGGCCCCGAATTAAGTGGGCAGGTTGAAGCACAATGACAAGGTGAGGGAGACGAGACCCCAGTGCAGATGGATACCATAGATAGGTATAGTTAGTCTTTGATTCCTCGGACCTTCCGGAATCATTATAGTAATACAGAGTGAAAGCCAATGCTGTCACAAGCGGGAACCAGATTAAACTTTGAGCAGAGAGCTTTTCAGTGTATATTCGTAGGCGCATGTGTATTAGGAGCCTGAGTATGTATTTGCACGGATATACTTGTACGCGTCTGCGTGGTTGTGCGTTAGCCTGTTTTTTTGTTTCTTTTGCATGGAGTTGTATTTAATTTTGCGGGAGGCTTCCTATGTTACCCTACATGTATACCTATATCTTCTATATATCAAAGCCTGATTTACATTCACTCATGCATCTCTCAATGAATGCATCCCTTGAATCACATTATCTTCAAATTTGTCCCAACAGCCTTCTCTCTCTCTCTCTACGCCCGTCTCGTAGGTCCAAACACTATTTTGGACACGTAATCTTTTTTTCAAATTGACTACCTTTTCTTAAATTTCCTCTATGCCCTATCTACACATTGAAAGCTAAGAAAATTACACCTGATGTTAAACTGGCCTGCTAAATTATTAGTCAAGGATTTATCCAAGACACAAGGATGAGGTATTCGGGCTCAAGACATGATAGAATAATAAATTTTCTTCCCAATAATTTATGTGTGATACGCAATGTCTTCTGAAGATACTATCATATTAGAGCGAGGTAGACGACTAATAAATCTGTTAAAACTTGAAACTGATTCTACTTTTATCCTAACCGATTCCTCTCACCACGATAAAAATAGCGAACCAACAGGTGGGCCTCTACATTCTCTGTAAGTTTTACAGATTGACCGCCATTGTATTAATGCAGAACTCGAAAGCCAGAAGAAGACTGTACTGCGTTGGTTCTTTTGGGGAAATGCTTAACTCACCTCCAAGAGCTCTAAACGACTCTTCCGTTGGCGTTGGTTCCACAGCTTACATTCAAACTTTTACACGCGTGAACCCCCTGCATTTATTCTAGCGTTCACCCCCTGTGGGTCGTCCTAAAAATGCAATGCATCTCCGACGTCCCTCCAATCACTGCACAGCTTCACGAAAGTCGCCATCCTCTTTCCTGCGTTAATTCTTCTCGGGTCCTCCACCGGATTATATCGTCCATCTCGGCCGACGTTTCGATGTCCGACTCGGTCATCGTCATGAGGGCTTCAGAAGCCCTCATGACGATGACCGAGTCGGACATCGAAACGTCGGCCGAGATGGACGATATAACCCGGTGGAGGACCCGAGAAGAATTTACGCAGCTGATACGCCGGGAAAACACCAAATCTTTTATCCTCTTTCCTACTGTGCCACACTTCCGTTTCGCTACACTCGCGTGTTGTTTAAGGCGGGGCCGATGGGAGATGCACGGATGGTCACCGGGACGAATGGTTAGAGGGGGATGAGCGACCCCTGCTGCAGAGCGACGGATTGGGGTGGGGGGCGCCGACGGTCGCCTGGAAGAGAGAGAGTGAGAAGGGGGGCGTCGTCCGCTAAAAATATAGTCCCCGGGGGGAGGTGGGCCGGAGGATTTGTTGGGGGTTCGCGGCGGTGGTCGCAGATGCAGGGAGTGGTAGAAGGGGTCGCTGAAAATACCAGGGGGAGGACGATACGGAGCGTGGGGAGCAAATAAATAATAACTCTCTGGACCAGGGGTCGCTTACCGCGATGCGCATCTCGCATGTCACCCCCACCGCCGTAAGCGCAAGGCCCCCTCCCGCCACTTCCGGCCCCGCCCACCCACAACTATTAATACCCCAAGCTCCGCCCAATCAAAGCCATCTGCGCTCGGGGGGCAACAATTGGATAATAAGTCGAGGGCAGTTAGCGTCCTTTGTAGACATGTTCATATCCTTCAGAATAACGAGACGACCCTTCACGTGCATTTAAATTTGAGAACGAATTAGGGGAATCCGATGGCATTTGGAGTTATCCACCTATTTCCGAGCAACTGGATTGGGCAGCAAATGTACTTAGTAGGGTAAACATTATAGGGAAGGAAGATGGAATTCAAAGGAAGAACCACGACCATTTAGGGCTTTTGAAAAATAAATAAAAATACGAACGGCTTGGTCAGCGCATCACTGGAAATGTAAAATGCAGTATTAAAATAGAGTGAGTCGACTAAGGATGAGAGAGGAATCCACTATTTGGCCGCCGACGACTTTTACGAAATTGGGTGAATCGCTGACTTTGTTGCGCTGGGGCGTGTGGGTGGCCTGGGATTTGCTTGCTAACTAATGAAGAAGAATTAGGAACAGAACTAATAGTTCTGTTCCTAATTACTCTTGAGAAAGGTGGTTGCACCACCGAAAATTCGAGAACTAGTGAGTCCCATTTTTTATGTTTTAGTCTCTGTGTTGGCTATGACTATTTAGTGAATTTACATTATTGTGCACGTTCATGGGTTTTCCAAGAGTGTGACTATCTCTTTTATATAAATAAATATATATATATATATATATATATATATATATATATATATATATATATATATATATATAAACCATTAACACAGTAATCAACCCGAAGGTCGGTTTAGTAGGTGATGGTAGAGATCACGCATGTACCAAGCCCGACGGCGTGTGAATATTTGCACATCAGGGTAGGGGGGCCAGTTCCTTCCCCTGTGCCGGTTATGGTTTCCCAGGAAGACCTGGCACCCGAAAAATCAACTAGCATGGGTGGAGCTGCAGGTGCCCAAAGTGCCTTGCCCGGGAATCGAACCCGGGACCCTCCGGTCAATAGTCCAACGCTCTACCCACTAGACCACCGTGACCCGCCATATATATGTATATATATATTTATTCATTTATTAGATAATCTACCGGTTAAGGTAGGTTTGTGGATGGACACAACTATCAAATAAATATTTTGTAACTCCAAACAAAACCCAATCCAGCAACCTAAACTACATCAGGTCCCTCTTCATCTCTGTGTACTTCTTTCCTCCCTTCATCCCATCCAACATCCCTATCCTGTTCCTACCCTTTCCTCGCTTCCCCAACATTCTCCCCTCTATTACGCTCTTCAACATTCCACTCAATACGCCTTTCATCCATTTTTCCTGCCTCCATAGGATTTCTCTCAACAAACCCCTCTCCTCACCCACCATCTCCAGTACTTCCACATTTGTTTTCCTTTCGGTCCATTTCACCTTCTCCATTCTTCTCCACACCCACATTTCAAAAGCCTCAAATCTACGTCTATCCTTCTGCTTCAGTGACCACGTTTCCGCACCATACATAGCTACGCTCCATATCAGAGTTTTTACGAGGCTTGTCTTAACATCTCTACTCAACGTCCCCGTCATCAACTCCCTCCTCCTTGAGAAAGCCTTCTTGCCTAGCGCAATTCTTCTCCTTACATCCCTACCACTTTGACCGTATTGGTCCAAAACACTTTCTAGGTATGTAAACTGCTCTACCTGCTGTATTTTTTCCCCGCCTATTTTAATAATTAGCTTAGCTATTTTCTTTCTGGAAAATCGCATAACCTTTGTTTTACTAATATTGATTCTCATCCCATATCTTTCGCACTGAACCTCCAATTCACTCAGCAATGCTTGCAACCCCTAGGCTGACTGAGCAACTAATGCTTGGTCATCAGCAAACCTAACCGATTTTACGAATTCCCCTCCGACTTTCATTCCTACCTCCAGTTCTTCCCATCACTCTTTAATCATTTCCTCTACATATACGTTGAACAGTACCGGTGACAATGGACATCTCTGCCTTACACCTCTTCCTAACACGGCCCATCCGGACTCTCCGTTCCCTACTCGCACCTGAGCAGTCTGAGACGTACAGTTTGCGGATCAGTCTCCTGTCCTTCCAATCCATTCCTATTTTCTGCAATACACGCATTAATTTTTCCCAATTCACTCTATCAAACGCTTTTTCTAAATCTACAAAACAGGCAAAAACGTCCTGATGGTATTCTATATTCCTCTCGATTAGTGATCTCATTACTGCAATGGCATCACGCGTACCTCTTCCTTTCCTAAACCCAAACATTCTTGGGAGTCATAATTGAGGTTGTTTCCCGTTGCCTTCCTCAATAGTGTTTTTAACTTGAAACCATCACTTCTTGGCCGCCCCACTGGGGTGAGACGCCATTGCAGCCGCCTCACTGAGGAACAGACGCCGCGTGGACTACCTTTCGTCTGGCTCCTAACCTTCGACCTATCCGGCATGGGAGTCCCTCTTCCAGGAGTAATTATTATTACTCCCGCCAGCACAGCTCTAGATATATATATGTATGTATATATATATATATGTATATATATATACATATATATATACATAAAACCATAAACACAGTAATCAACCCGAAGGTCGGTTTAGTATGTGATGGTAGAGCTCACCCATGTACCAAGCCCTATACGGCGTGTGAATATTCACACATCAGGGTAGGGGGGCCAGTTCCTTTCCCTGTGCTGGTTATGGTTTCCCAGGAAGATCTGGTACCAAATCTGGTAAAAATCAACTAGCTTGGGTGGAGCTGCAGGTGCCCAAAGTGCCTTGCCCGGGAATCGAACCCGGGACCCTCCGGTCAGCAGTCCAACGCTCTACCCGCTAGACCACCGCGACCCGCAACATATATATATATATATATATATATATATATATATATATATATATATATATATATATATATATATATATATAATATAGAAATATATATATATATATATATTTCTATGTTTGAATGAATATTTGTGCGCCGTACGTGCGCAAAAATATTTGTGCGCCGCACGTTCGGCGCACAAATATTCATTCAAACATAGAAATAGGTATAAGGAAAGGGGATAGGAATACACATAAATAGCGAACACAGGACATGTGGGGAAGACGGTTTTTGAGCAGATCACGAAAGTAAAAATGTTTCCTTAACCGGGATTTGAACACCGGATCTTCCACTTGCCGGGCGGACGTGCTACCGTTACACCACCAAGGAAACTTAATGTACCTTGAGATCTGCGATGTTTTTAAGACGCCCAAGTGCTCCGAATCATTTGCCAAAGGAAGGCTTTAGGGAGCCGTTCCACCCACCAAAGGAGAAATAGACAATACACACAAGAAGAGGGGACAGTTGGTTAGAAAGCATATAGTATCATATAGAATAGGAACAGTACGTTTCGTGGCTATATTTATATATCCAGACGTAGCGTCTGTTTGATGGTGTCACGTTAAAAACACTATTGAGGAAGGCAACGAAAAAAACCACCTCAATTATTATTTCCAGGAATTTTATAATGGAAGTATAAAAAAAATAAGTCCTGACAACTGCGGGACTCTGCACAAGTGGCCGTATGTCGTGCCCGGCAGCGGGGGAGGCAAGGCTTCCGCGGTCGTCATCCAACGAAACCCTTGCAGTGGAAAAATAACAGCAGCAAGACAAAAGACGCAGAAGAAGACGAAATTAGTTAGAATAGGAACATGGAACGTTAGGACAATGTTGATGGCAGGCAAATTAGAGAATATTAAGAGAGAGATGGAAAGAGGCAATATAGATATTTTAGGTCTATGCGTGGTGAGATGGAAGGATGGCGGGGATTGATGGAGTGATAATTATAGAATAATATACAGCGGCGGGGACGAGAGCCAACGAGGGGTTGCCATGATATTGAATAAAGAGGTAGGAAGAAGCGTGGTGAACATAGAGCCAGCAGCGGATAGAATACTATATTATAATAGAGATTAAAGCAGAACCGACGAACTTGGTCAACATCCGACAAGCAATGGATAGAATTCTGCAAGAGTCAGGGGTCATCACCAACACTTGGTTTGGACAAGGTACAGCTAGTTATCCTAGATCATATCTTATTCAAAATTGAAAGAGTATCTGCACTACATCAACGCTTCTGGGATTTAAAAATATAAAAGGAATTTTCGAGGCATATCCCATACCAAGAGATTAAAGACGAAGAGCAGATCTTGAATGGCGTAGGTAAATGTCATGCTCATAACGGGCTTCTCCATCAGATTGGATAGCTTCTTCCATGAAGGAGTATTAGTAAAAATTACAAAAGGAATGGCTGAGTAGAGGCGAACGAGTGGAGGGGTGTGCAAAATATAACGAGTAACGGGAAACATTCCTTTCGCAACCGACAAGCAGGATTCTATTTACATTGTCCACCCTAACAAGTAAAGACTTCGTGCATATGAATCACAATTAGCAGAAATTACTGCGAAGGCTTCCGCGGTGGTGAGATGTAATCTGTACGTTCGGGTTCCCCCCGCGTTGAGTTGTGTCTATTGACGACGGTTTCGCCAGCAGTCCCGCTGGCATCTTCAGGTCTGAAGATGCCAGCGGGGCTGCTGGCGAAACCGTCGTCAATAGACACAACTCAACGCGGGGGGAACCCGAAAAATGTACAGATTACAATTAGCAGACGTTAAAATGATCCAGTTTTACACATACATATACATACATTCATTCGTACACACATATAACTGAAATGTATCCCAAAATCTACCTCAAACGTCAGAAAACCAATTGTAATTGATCATGCATACTAAATGCGTAATATCATGGTTCACGGCGCCACGCTGATCAAAACTACTCAATATGCGTCGAGCACCGTGGAAGTGCTCGCACACGCCATGGACCAATGGTGCCCGCCATTGGTGCCCTCCTCCACTCTATCGACAAGAACGCACCAAGGCACCGCGCTTGGAGCGCCATTTTTTTAAATCCGAAAAATATGACGCAAGCCCGCCTCGCTTTGGTTTATTTCCTCGAGTGCACCCCCCCCCCCCCGCCTCCGAGGTCCGCAGGACGCGTAAATCCCGACCCCTCGCGCACACTCCCATCCACTTCCCCGCTATAAAAAAACATCACCCCAACCCCACCCCCATCCGCACACACCCACCGAGGGATGATATTTCTTCGTCTTTACTTTTCATTCGAATCGCCCTCTCCCTCATATTCCTCTCTTTTTTCGATTCCCCGAGAGCCAAGGGCTTCAGCGCACGCACGGCGGAGCAACCCCCTCCCATTCACAGCCGGACGTCTCGTTAGCGAAAACCAAAAAAGAGGGGAAAACTAAACAAAAAAATAAAAAGCCGTAAATTCGAGCCGGGGTCGGCGGTGGAGGGGGGGAGGGTGGGGGAGGGGGTGAGAGGATGCGTTCCGACGGAGGATACTCCCTAGCCCTGAATGTAACATACCCCCGCTACCCTTTTTTAAACCCTTGCGAGGTAATTCGAAGCGAAAAACTTCCCCCGGTGGGTCTTCATTTGGCACGCCAATGTTTCATTTGCCCTGGGGTGAGGGAGCAGGGGTGGGGGGACGGAGGGGTGCTCAAACACGCTCTTTCTCGGGGGCGGATACACAAACAGTGTTACTTTCTGCCTGAACCACATCTGCCCGGCGCCATCTTGGACGAATTGTCAAGTCGCGAATTCCCTCTTCGCTCTCTCCCCTCTCCCGGTCCCCTCCCGCCCCTCTTCCGGTACCCCTCCCATTTGCTCCCTTAGGGGGCGGGAAACATGCACGAACTTACGATCAGAGTGGAGTCGATGAGTGACTAAAAGTCGCCTTCGGAGTCGCCTTCGAATCGTGGTGAAACCGAATTGAATCGGGATGAAAATAAATTAGAGTGACGGTATGTTGGCAACGAAGGGTGTTCGCACCCCTGGTGCCTCTGCTGAATCCCTCTCATCGAGTCGTTCCGATCGGTGCCCACCCCCACCTATCCATCTCAGCAAGCGCATTGCATTCGAAAGTAAGCAGCAGATCCCGGTGGAGGTGGGGTGACGACCTCGTCTACCATTCCAAGGATCGCGAAGTCGATTCCCGCCCAGGTTGGTTTTCTTCCACCCAAGGCTTGGGTGTGTGAGTTGTGACCATTTTTATCATTGGTAACAGGCCGATGTCAAGGGCAAAATGTGCTGTTTTCGGACTAATGCTAGACAAATAAATATTACTGTTTCGCGGACAAATAAATATTACTGTTTTGCGGGCATTTTAAAATAGCACAACATTTTTTGCTTTGGTATTTGCAGTGACTTCATTTTTCGCGAATACAGTGGCACGTATTGAAAGGCGAGAGATACAGCCTCCTCTACCGAAAGAGAATGGAAAATAAGGACATAAACTGTGAAAGCAGAGCATCTGAACTAAACGCAAACGACAGTATGAGTATAGTTTGGCGTATTAATAAACCCTCGTGAATCGTATTCCTTTTTACGCCGAAAAATGTCCATGAAATTTGAAGTTATGGCTCAAAGAAAGACGCTATCTACTAATTTGCACCCCCATTGTATCACGAGCCTCCGGTGCAAGAGCGCATCCTATCGCTTTGTCGTGAAGAGCGGAAAATTAGGGAAACAAAACGGGAGGTTGCGAATGAATGCGTCAAATTGCGCTCCGAACACAACAGATGACAGTCTCCATCTTTCTATCTTTCGCGGCGGGGTGCGGTCGGGTATCGGAGGCGGGAGTGGAAGGGAGCGTCAATCGGGGCAAGAATTTAAGGTGCAGGGCGGGAAGGATGCGGGGGGCGTCTTTATCTGGCCGAACCACGCGCTGCCGCTGCAAGGGCGAGTGGTGTTTGCGCCGACGGCGGGGGTGACGCGTGCGCCTTTGCGGCGAGGGCGGGCTCGGATTGGCCCGGTGGGAAGCGGGAGAGGGGGGGGGGGGAGGGTCGCGCGGTGCTGCCGGAGAAGGGGGCGGCCGAGTGGAAAACGAAGTTAAAGGTGAGGAGGACGCGTTCCTCACTCCGTTCCCCGATTCCCGTCAAAGCAGGGAGCAGTGCTTCCCACGCGTCCACACAGCACCCACCCCACCCGCCCGCCTGCTCCCTCGAATGTACGAGCGCGGCGATGCGGAAGAGGGGACGCGAGGAGCTAGCGATGAGGACTGAATGAGTTTCGATGTGGAAAGGGCGTTAAAGAGGGCCCGTTATTCATGCCATTCTCCCCCGCTCGCCACCGCCTCGCCCCGCTCCCGCCACCCCCTCGAGTCTGTTGCCACGCTACACTCTCCCTCTTCCCCCCCACCCTCTCCGCTACCCCCGCCGAGGAACGTGCGGCTCCACGGGCGAGAATGAATACGTGCGCCGACGGACTGGGTACGGCCAACAAAAGGCTTTAACATATTTGTAATTTATTTAATTTTCACAGAAAAATCAGCTCAATGGTGCATCATAACAATACAAAACAACCATTATCGATAAACTCTTCACATGCTTCCTTTCGGAGAAATCATTACCCAAAAAAATGAGCATTACTTCACGCTGCTAAATGGAACTTTTTCCCTTTCAAGCCGACTGCCCAGAGAGGCCTTCAGCACTTCTATAGCCTCCGCATCACACATTCACCTACTGTTTCAGAGTTGGTGCTTGGAACATTCCTCATATGCTGAGAGCTTCGGCGTCCCCACAGTTCTTCGCGACTTCTCTCCTCCCTCCCGCCCACCCATCGAAACATTTACATTCCTAAGACTCACGGGTGCATCTGATTAAATGGTGATATGACTTCGGCCCACTCTCTCTCTCTCTCTCTCTCAGGAGAACAAATCAGTGTACCAGCATTCTTCCACTCCATTGCCGTCGCATCTAATTTATAAACAACCACGACTGACACATTCCGTTCACCATATAAACGATTTAGGTTTAAATGAACAAAAACACCGACGCATAAAAACATAAATTAACAATTGAAATCATTCTCGTAGGAGAAGGAGCGTGACGGAACGACCACGCAGAGGTCAAGTTGAAGGGAAATCGGATAAAGTTCATGGATTATTTAGAAAAAGAGGCTGTATGGACGAGAAGAAGGCGCTAGGAGAGGACATACGCATATATACACAGCGACGAAATATACGTAGAACCCTTATTGATAGTGACGCCGTAAGAAACGCCGAGTGAAAAGGTCAAGAGGTCACCGATAACAGAGGCATCTATTTGCACCTGCCGGCGGACACGAAAAACTATAACTCGGAAATGAATATTGATTTCCAGAAACAGCTGAGTGAGCAATTTCCTCAGCAGTTTGAAATATCCTCCTCGGCCAACAACCGTACACGGTGGACAGGGCGAATAGGAATGGATCAAAATGTGGGAGTAGGCTGAAGGATAAGCTAATAATTTGAAAATTCATTAATTATTTGGTAAGCCATTAAACGTTCAGCGCAAGAGCGAACTTATTGCACGGATTTCACTCTTGTGGTTTTGCAACCGGCAAATAAGAAACAGTTCAGCCCCCTAATTACATATAGCATAGGCAGGAGAGAGTGAGAGAGTGTTACCGTGAAATGTAAGAGGGACGAGAATGCCGAATGGACGGATTCCTTTTTCCCGAAGCACTGTCAAAAGCACCACTGCAAAGGAGCAAGTGGGTGGGCACCTACCAAAATGCGACTCGGGAGCACGGTTCCGCTCCACTCACCCCAAGGGTGGAGACGTCATCCCCAGGACCCCTCGCCCCCCTCCCGACGCCACGCACCCTAAGGCCGGGCGTGTAAATAAATAAATGTATCAATCTTATTCATTTGTGAATTGAACGTCCTGTACGAGTGGAGTTCTCCCTGACAGTTGGTGACTGTGTTGCGTGTCGGCCCGCTCGCCCCTTTCACTGGGTTTCCTTACTTGTCTTCTTAGTGTAATCAGTAGAGTATTTACCAACAGTATAGAAATTGTATTATACCCAACGGATGTTGCATTAAATTTGTCGGGTCACCCGCTTCCACAGGTCCACTTAGTGGATCATTGGCTTCCATGTGACTGTGGAAGATTTTATTTATTTATTTATTATCGACTTAATTGGGCGAGGTTGAGACTAAATAGTCCCTTCTTCCACCTAACCCTTACATTACATACATTACATTGAAGACAATTACATACAGCCAAGCCCTGGATGGAGAAAAATCCACCCAGACGGGAATCGAACCCGTGACCTCTCAGTTGGTAGACGAAGACGTTATATACGTTGAACATCACCGGTGACAATGGACAACCTTGCCTTACCCCTCTTCGTAACACTGCCCATCCGGACTCTCCGTTCCCCACTCGCACCTGAGCAGTCTGAGACATGTACAGGTTGCGGATCAGTCTCCTGTCGCTCCAATCCATTCCTATTTTCTGCAATACACGCATCAATTTTTCCCAATTCACTCTATCAAACGCTTTTTCGAAATCTACAAAACAGGCAAAAACGTCCTGATTGTATTCTATATTCCTCTCCACTAGTGATCTCATTACTGCAATGGCATCACGCGTACCTCTTCCTTTCCTAAACCCAAACCGATCATCCCCTAAGTAATCATTTGCCTTACTCTCTATTCTTTTGTTGATGATCCTGAGAATAACTTTAGCTGCGTGGGATATCAAACTCATTGTTCTGTAATCCTCACATGATATAGCCTTTGCCTTTTTAGGAATAGGAACTAACACCGATCTCACAAAATCTTCCGGCCAGATTCCTTCTTCATAGATACTACGAATCAGTCCATATATGGCCTTCTTCCCACCTTTCCCTAACCATTTCAACATTTCTACAGGAATATTGTCCACCCCCACAGCCTTATTTTCTTTCATCTCCTTTAATGCCCTTTCTATTTCATCTTCGAGTATGCCTGGACCTAAGCTATCTTCTTCTACGTCATGTTCCTTTTCTATGTCTAACCTTGTCGGCCTAAGTTCTTTACCATACTGTGTTTCTATATATTCCTTCCATCTCTCTTGGATATTTCCTGGTTCAACTATTATCTTACCCCATTTATCTTTAACTGTTAGCACAGATCTTGCCTTCTTACTTCCCGATAATAACTTAACCTTGCTGTATAGAGCACCAATTTCACCCTTCTTCTGTAAACTTTCCATATCCTCGCATTGCGTTTTCTTCCAATCTTCTTTTGCTTTATTTGTGGCCCTTCTCAATTTATTGTTTAACTCTTTGTACTTCATTTTACCTAACGCTGTGTTTACATTCTTCCATCTTCTTCTCTCATCCATCTTTGCAATCATCTCATCCGTGACCCATGGTTTCCTTATTCTTGTCCCCTTAACGGTTCCTATAGTGTCTTTTGCTGCTTCCGATGCCCCTTGCTTGATACATTCCCATTTTTATTCGATTGTACTCAGTTCTTTACCGTCATCCATCATTTTCTCTACAGTCTGCTGATACTCCTTCCTCGTTAATCCATTTACTGCTTCTAAATTCCATTTCCTAACCCGCCGCCCTTTCCTTATTTTTTTTAAACGAACATTACATTTCATAACAACTAAATTGTGGTCAGAGTCCGCATCCGCTCCTGGGAAACTGTGCGAATTTATCACACTGTTCCTAAACATGTGCCTAACCATAATATAATCTAACTGATACGTTTCTGAGTCACCTGGCATTTTCCATGCATACCTACGCCTTTTGTGGTGTCTAAACCATGTGTTGGTGATGACTAACCTCTGTCTCCTGCAGAATTCAATTGCATTCTCCCCGCGTTCACTCCTCGTGCCTAACCCATAGTCCCCCACCTCACCACCCTCTCTTCCTTCGCCTACCGTCGCATTCCAATCCCCCATCACTAGCAAATGTTTCCCTGCAGGAACACACTCGATTATATCCTCTAACTCATCGATGATCCAATCGACTTCTTCCTCCTTGTGGTTGCTCGGTGGCATGTGTACCTGAACAATGACCAAGTTCGTCAGCTCTGCTTTAATCTCTAGGAGTAAAATTCTATCTGTTGCTTGCTCTATGTTGACTACGCTTCTTCCTACCCCTTTATTTAATATTACGGCAACCCCTCGTTGGCTCTGGTCCCCGCCGCTGTATATCACTCTATAATTGTCACTCCAGTAATCGCCGCTATCCTTCCATCTCACCTCGCAGAGACCTAAAACATTTATATTACCTCTCTCCATCTCTCGCTTAATATTTTCTTATTTTCCTGTCCTCAACATTGTCCTGACGTTCCATGATCCTATTCTAACTACTTTCGTCGTCTTCTGCGTCTTCTGTCCTGCTGCTGTTATTTTAGGCCAGGACTCAATTTCTGTTTTGCGTTCATCATTATTTTCTTGGGAATGATAATTGAGGTGGTTTCCCGTTGCCTTCCTCAATAGTGTTTTTAACATGACACCATCACTTAATGGCCGCCCCACTGGGGTCAGACGCGTTTGCAGTCGCCTCACTGAGGAACAGACGCTGCGTGGAATACTTTTCGTCTGGCTCCTAACCTTCGACCTATCAGGCATGGATGACCCTACCAGGAGCAATTATATTTACTCCCGCCAGCACAGCCCTAGGGGTCATCGGAACACACAAGCCCTTCCACCACGAAAAGGTCGTAGTCCATGGGAGGGCCTCCGTCAGTAACCAAACAAAATCCCATCGCCCAACAAAGTGCTCTCCATCCACCTTCCCTCACTCCACTTCCCCAATCAACAATCTCCTCTCCTTTCATCATAAGGTTTGTTTTCCTTTTTGCCCATTTCACCTTCTCCACGCCCACTTTTGAAAGCCTACAAGCTACGCCATTTTACTTCAATGACCATGTTTCCAGGTTGTGCATTACCACGCTCCGCTTCTCGTCTATAGGCTCATATATTTTATACTTAACTTAGATTTCCTCTTTCCCAAAAAGCGCACAACATTCGAATTGTGTACATTGATTTCCAGTCTACAACTATCGCCCTGACTTTCCCACGCGTTCAGCAATGCTTGCAACTCCTTGGATGACTGACAAACTAAAGCTTGATCATCAGAAAACCTAATTTTTTTACGAATTTTCCACGTCTACCCAACATTCTATCCTATCCTTAGTTTAATAAGTTAGTAAGTTGCATGTTGTAAGTAAGTTAGAAGTTATTTTAAGTGAGTTAGTGTAATATTGTAAATGACTCGAATAAACTTTACTTGACTTTATAACTCGAATATCAGCTTAAGGGTGTTTTTTCGCATTTGAGGAGGCCTAGAGGTAAAGCGCGGTCAACGTGCGTTCATCCAACGATTAAACAGGTCTCAACTGGGAGACACACGATAATAACTAAACGCTGTGTATTGGAATCATCAATGATTAATATGGATTAATTAATCATAATGAACTCTCGATGGTATCTGGGTATCGGTGGTATTGACAAGTGGAATACATCCATTTTCGAATGAAAAAGAGCACTGGGTATTTTCCACAAAACGTTTTATTTATTACAACTAATATCAACGCATAGGTTTCGTCCTCGAGTACCTTGCGCGAACATTAGCTGCGGATGACGCCTATGCCCTTAAACCAGTCGTACAAAATAAAACTTTTGGTTTAAAATACCTAATAATCTTCTATTACTATTCGAAGTAATTATCATAAAATATACAGTAGGGTAGACAGCAAGGAAAATAACTACTAATTAGGATTTTTGGCAGGCAACTTAAAATAAGGAGTGTCTGAGTGGGTCGTTTAGAAAAATTGGCGGAGAAGGATGTCCATCGGAGAGGACGCACAACACCAAGGAAGAAGGCGAGGATTGGGCGAATGTCGAGGGAGGACCTCTCTCGATGGCGGGCCGTCAAAGACGAGGAAAATGGAGAATGAGGAAGGGGAAAGAAACGAAGAAGTAGGTAATTAAACATGAAGAGATGAAGACGCGAGGGAGAGATGAAAAGGAATGCGTGGAGAGCTGGGATACCTGCATTCGCACTGCTTTGCACTGCGTGAGTGAGGATATTATTCCCCTGTAGTCATTTGGAATTGGCGTATCATTAAAAAATGATTGCCGATAATAATGAAGAAATTTGTGAAAAATTTACAAAGAATTACTTCTAAATTATAATATATAAAGGAAGCCATAGGGCTTCGGGAGGTCATCATCCGCCATCGTCGCGGACTCTTATCCGTGCTCCGTCTTCTTCCGGAAATAAACATTTGGTCCGCTGACGTGACCCAGGATGCGACCCAAAGATAACGCGTCATTTCAGGCACGCCGCATCCCGAGGCCCTCCCGCCCCTTCCTCCGGCCCCTCCCGTCCCCTTACCCAATCGAGAGAGCAGCGACGGGGATGGCTCACCCGGGGGTAGATGAACGGATTCCTCCCCCCCCAATCCCCGCACCCCTCTGACGACGAAGGGGTGCGGGGGGGGCAAACCCTCGCTTCGGAGTTGAGTTAATCGAACCGAAACAAACATTCTCACGCCCCCCGCACCCTAGTCAACAAAAGGGGTACGACCCCCGACGGATTTCTGGACAACTCACCCCCCAGAATTTACGAAATAACAACAGGCGGCACCAGGAAGATAGATAACACAGCTGAACTCCATTAATAAAATAAATTTCCAGCATCCTCGATTGAAAATATGTTTTTCCGTGTGCCATAAAATCCTGGGAAGTACCACATTTGGAGAGTTGCCACGAGAAAGAGGAAACGTGGCATTCCTCCAATATGTTGCCGTCGTTGGCACACTCCGTTCTCTTGGCTTCGTCTTTCGTGATGCCAGAAAATTACCCGGGGAAAAAATATCATTCAAATTCGGAGCACAAAAACTAACTGAAAAAAGAAAACCTTGCCGTTTTAGGGTGATAGAGTGAACGCGAACCGCACGCAAAGAAAGAGCGACGCCAAGCGGAAGAAACCCGAGGCCGCGAGAGAAGTAGTTCGGATGGGAACAAAGAGTGCATCGCAGAATTAAGCGAGGGCAGCACCGAAAGTGATGCCTCCATAAGTTCTTGTATTGGCTTGAAATTTTAATAATTTTCCAAATGTCTTTTGATACAAGCAACTATGTTTGTATTGGTATCAGTTGATGAAGATCTCGTGGTAGTATAGTGGTTAGAGCGCTGGACTATTGACTAGAGGGCCCAGGTTCGATTCCTGGGGACGCTTCCGGCCACCCTCGACTACATCAAAGCTGTGAGAATTGTCAGATTGCACTAAATTTTCCTGGGAAACCACAGGTGGTGCAGGAATTAAGTCCCTTATTACAACGAACATTTGTGAATTTCACACCCCGTTGAGCTTAGTGTATTAGGTGAACTATCAAACCGACCTTCGGGTTGAGTAGTGCGGTTTGGTCGAAAATACTCAGAAATCTTCCATATATCAGAAGACCTCGCCAAGAGAATTCCTCCTCTTATGTATACTGCAATGGTAATGAGGGGAAGCTGCATGGAGTGTACCCTTGACTAACTATAAATTATTGCTCTGTATTAATTTAGCATATTGGAAAATAAATGACTGACCTCATTGTTTGTACTTGTCTTATTTGTACTTGTGCCGCACAGTAATCAACACGAACGGTCAGCAATTGTATGTGGCGCATTCCTCTCCCAATGAGGCACGTGACGCCATCATTATGTTGATATTAGGAAAGGGGTTTGCCACCTGCGGCTGCCCACGCACGCCCCAAGACCCTGAAATGCATCCCACGTCTCAGGGATGCATCGCCCATGGTTCGAACCCTCCGCCTCCAATCGGTTGCCTCTGCCCACAACAGAGCACTCCGTTACAAATGAGGAACTATTCAATCCCTCTGCGGCTCGCTTCGTTTATTTTAAAGCATCACGGGGTTTCACAAATGCAGAGGTAAATTAGGAAAAGATGACATCATAACAAAATTGATTAGTTTGCTGGTAACTTAAAACCCTCTACCACACGCTCTTTCGGGGGCTCGAAGAGTATTGCGTACATTTAGATGCAAAAGAAAAAATCATGGTGCATTGATACTTACGATCCAACGTGTAATCACTCGTACAGACAATTGCAATCAACGAAATAATTGGAAAAGGTGCGGGTAGCAACACGCACAAATCATCCAACCGGTTGACGCGAATGCTCCGGATTGGCAACTGGAATGGGATTCGGGCCCTGCTAATAATAGGCCAGCGGGCACCATCCTGAATTCATTCAAAAAGAATACAAAACTGAAAAAATTGATTCAAATGCAATATTGAAGAAGGCGATTCTCTAGTTCAGAGAGCTAGGCTATCTTTCATTGTGGCAACATGGGTATCGTGAAGTCGCGGGCCAGAGCAACGCGAGGCGAATCACTTTTTCCCGAGGGAGTCGCCTCCAAAGGAGCATCACGCCTCTGGTTGTAAATTCAGTTGAACACATTCCGTAGGATGGGAGATAGCATCTTCTGGGAGATTACCGATGGCACAGGGAAAGGGCCTGAACCGTGAATCGCCCTCTTCACCATGCCACTCGCCCCTCTGGCTGAGCAGTGCTCCTGACAACAGATAGACCATACTTTAAAATAATGATCAGGGCACAGGGTAAAATAAAGGGACCTATATATCTAATCATTTTATGGCTATGTTAAGGAGCCACTAGAAGAAACAAGATTGATTCAAACTATCACGACTAAAAAAATACATCTCGAGATTAGCACGGTGAGAGGGGGAATAATAACTCCGACCCGTAATATTAATTTGTGCAGGCGAGAGAGCAAAGTAATAGCAATTGACTTGAGCCAACAGAATCACACATGGGGGACCCTCAAGCCCCCTTCTAGGGTAAATTTTAACTGCCCACAATTCGTGCCCACTTAACAGTAGGGAGTAACAGGAGCGGCAAATCCAAATATAACCCTAACGTAAAGTAATACCAGCGCTATTACTCACTAACTACGAGGACATTAGTTGCCCATAGTAAAAGAATGAAAACCTCGGGAAAAATCCTACTGACCGTGATTTCTGTAGCTTTTTCCACAATTAATGCTTATGGTTTCCGAGAATATACAAACAATACAATCTTGCGGTCGTCTTATGGTGCATGAGTGCTCGCAAACACAAACTAATAGACTTCAGAGTGATGCAAGTTGTCGAAAACATGATTGGTTCAAGAATAGAATACATAGAATACGGGTTTCTTTCCTTCCAATAGAAGGGGTAACACACAAAAAGGCGTCAGAAGGCCTGCGGGGTGTAAGGCGTGTAATCACTAAGAGAGAAGCCGAGGCACCGGTGCGATCTTCGGAGCGGCGCGAGGTGGAAGGAGAGGGCGCCTAGTTTCGCTCATCTTCGCCCACGGATTGTGTCCTGGGCACCAGCGGCGGTGGCGGCGAAGTGCCAAGGACTGTGCCACCACTACCCTCCGTCGACAATGCCGAGTGGCGCACACCTTTGCACGGACCACGCCCCCCCTGGGATCCATCAATGACCCACGCCGCTGCACGCCAATGCACACAAACCGCCCCTTTCCGCCCCTAGAGTGGAAAAATGTCGAGACGCTAACGTTTCCATAGACGACTGCGGCTGGGGAGAGACACCCTCGCCAAACCACCATGGAACCCCCCAGGGCCCCTCCTGGAGGAAGAAAGGGGGGAAGGCGAGTGGTTACACTCGGTGGTGTGGGGAAGGGGGGGTTGGGGCAGGGGGCTAGAGAGGCCCACCCCGAGGGTCGTGTATAGAGATATCTGGGCGGAAACGGATAGCCTAATGTTTGGTGACGCGGAAACCCTCTGGGAGCGGGAGTGAGCCAGGGTTTGTTTGCCTGGGGGAGGAAGGGAAGCGAAGGGGGAGAGGAAATCAATTACCAGCTCGTTTGCCAGAGGAGGAGAGGGTTTTGGGGGGAGGGGATTGCGGGGCGAGAAATATCCCGCGAGAGGAAAAGGATTTGCTTATCGAGCCTCCCGGAAAGCCGGCGGGATAAATATATAAAGATGTCTAAAAGAGGGAGCCCTTATCAAGGAGGGCGGGCGAGGGAGTATATTCACGCATGGGGATGATTGGCGTTTCATTTACAATGCTCCCAACCGATCCCTCCGCAGACGACCGGGCGGAAAAGCCCCGAGAACGGAGTCTGGATGGGTTGATCAGGCGCGGTAGGCGAGGACGGCGGCGATGGCCGTCAGGCGGTAAGGGAGAGGGCATTGAGGAGCCCCCGGCCCCCTCCTCCCCCTTTCCTTAGCAGAAGAACGAGAAAACTGCTCTTTCGGGGTGGTAAACACGGAAAGCCCTCACAAGAACGTTTTACTCAGTCATACACTGAAGGGAGGGTCGTCTTGTGGCCACGCCTTGAAAATAATTTTTTCTTTCTTTCTCCCGATTCACATCATTTATCGCCTGGACCATATTACATCCCCACAAAACATCCCTCAAGGGCGTGTGACTGGGGTGTTAGGACACAACACATGCATGCTACAATCGCAATCGTGACACCTCTACACAAATGTTAGTTTAAGTATGCACTGGAACGCAGTTGAACTCACGAAGGAAAATAGGTTCATTCAGCAATATTCAATAAAAGTACAGGTATATTCAAATTATGAGGGGGGGGGGGGGAAGATGTGTTTATAAAATGGAATATTAACACGCAGGATATAGACAAAATAGAAAAACTACCAATTCTAATTATCTCCTGCGCGATTGTTGTCATATCTATTTTTGTCGTTAATGGCACGAGGAAAAAAATGACATTTTAAATCCAACCGTTCTACAATGAATTTCCCTGGTTTTACGTTGTTCATCTGTTCCCGTACCATACCATGTGGGGGCCCGTAATTTGTCCTCAACATCCTCAGATCAATTCTTCCAACAGTGTCGTGACACTGCTACCTTGTTCATAACGACTTTTCCCAAACCTAGTTGCTCTTCGTTTCACCCGATCTAGTTCAGAAATTAAGCCTACCTCGTGAGAATCCATACCCTTGCAGCATACTCAAGATGGGGCCTAAATAACGGAAAATAACAAAGCTCCTTGACAATCTCATTACAATTCCCAAGTATCCTTTTTATGAATACGGATCAATCGAGAGAAGGAGTTATGTTCCCTTGCACAAATGGAGAGCACGACAGAGAGGGAAATAGCGCTGGATGTCACTAATCACCAATTATGGCCTGGTGACGTATCATGACCTACATGTCAAAATGTATTCGTAATGAAAAAAAGTGGTCCTTACAGACTCTTCGCCCAACTTGAACAGTCCGAGAAGAAAAAATGCTCGAATGTCTGTCCCACAGAACGGAAAAATTGGACAGCTGACGTGAGAACCACATTAGTAGATTTTTATCCATTTTTTTGTTTTGTTTGTTTTTTTACCCACTTCCGGTTGACAATTCCAGTTCTGCTCCGTAGCATTCATCAACTGAGAACTAAAATTTTCCAGGAGGAAGATGTCAAATTCCAAGGTGTGCTGAAATAATTAGGATACATAGCAACCTATAACGTCCCGATAAGGACAAGAGTGAGACTAATAGAGAGTTAGAACACACCCGTGTTTACCGGTGACAACGAGGGAATTATTACGGTGCCATGCGATGACATTGTTAGTAACGTCATGACATTCCTCGACACTCACAACCGATTGTTACCCAACAGAGAACACGGACTCAGAAAGGAGAGAACATGTCAAACGCAGTTGGGACTTTTTATACACGACGTTCTGCAATCGGAGGAAAGAAACAAATAAGGAGATGCGATATTCTTCGATTTCAAAAATGCCTTTGATTAAGTCCCACGCGCTGAATTGGTTCACAAGTTGCAATGGCATGTAATAAACGACAAAGTAATAAACTGGATTCGGGACTTCCTTACTGACGGCAAACAAAGGGTAGTGATAGATGGCTCAAGCTCTAATTATGTGCAAGTAACATTCGGCGTTCCACAGGATAATGTCATAGGACCACTACTATTTCTTATATACATTAATGAAATCACCGGTAAAATAAAAATCGGCATCATACTTTCTTCCGACGACATCGACGGGGAAATAGCGAATGACACAGATCGTGAATCATTATAAACTGACTTAAACAACATATGTTGTATGTGTTGATTTTGCATGTGATTTAGTTCTCTTTTACTATTGGTGACCTAACACCCCCCGCCTCACGCCCCTGCAGCGACTTACGGGGTATTATGTAGATGTAGACATGGCAGAATGGACCACCAGGATATGAGGGACCGAACCCGTCACAGAATCAAAGACCTGTCTCCCCCCCGTACGATACCAAGACAATTGCATGCGTGTGTGTGTTGTAAGGGTTTTTGCATGAATGTATACCATTTTTTGGTTGTGGATTGTATACATTTGTGGTTTTTGCATGCGGTTTTTTCCTAAATTATGGGTGGTGACCTAACATCCCTCGCCACACGCCCATGCAGTGGTTTGCATTGTTTTGAGTAGTTTTTGGTGATAAATGTCATAAAATCAGTCATCACCCTAACATTGTTATATGCAAAAAAAACAAATCAAAACTTCAAAAGGATGCCCCTCCGTTGAATTCAGAGAGACGCAGAGAAGCGCGTGCGCCGATGGGCGGGTGGAGGAGTGAGGTGTAAGAAGATTTGTGGATGTGATGCATTGCCGCCCGCCCCGCTAGGGTGAGATAGATTGGTAGGATAATTAGTGACTTGCATGTGAGCACGCCATTTTCAACCGGCGTACTCACTTTAATTCAATTATTTGTCCTTTTTATTGTAGCGAGTAGACACTAAAAGCAACAAAATTTTTATATCTATAGCGAATCTAGCACGATTGGTGGGTTCATTGCCCTCAGCCCCCTTCCACGTGCCCTTTCGGATGAATCGCGGGGTCGCCGCGCGTTCGTGCAAGAAGCGGAGTAGATACTGTGCGAGGGTAGCTTGAAGGTAGGTAGGCTCTCGGATTCACCACCTGACATTAGCGCTAGCGCAACGAGTTTCCCGCGTAGTAATTGGTAATTATTTGCGAGTAAACGCGTGACGCGTCAGTGAACTGGGAAAAGTTCTGAATCTACATCTTTCTATAGAGATCCGCGGACCCCTCGGTGTTGTCCCCGTGTAGTGATTTGTGAAGATAGTAAAAAAAGTGGTACTGATTGACAAATTGAAATCCAGCAGCGATTAAATACTTCGTAAAGAAAGGCATGAAAGCAAAGGAAATATATGCAAAATTCAGAACACTTTGGGGGGGCTCGGCTTCTTCACGATCAACTGTTGCCAAGTGGAGAAACGAGTGTGGTCGGGACAGTTTGGATAGTGATCCACGTCGTGGCTCGCCAAAATGTGCCACAACCCCATCAATTCCTCGAATGGCCACACACCCCCTCCCGCTTGACCTTGTAGCGATTGAGCGATAACGTTTAAATGGAGATAGTCTTTAAAGTATGTTGGCAAACATATACATATATGTAAGAGAGAATGCGTATATAAGAGTCTGGTGTCCTACCACTCCCAGCCATATGGCCTCACGGTCGTCAGCAGGGATTTGTGTAGATGCTGAAGCACCAAAAAATGAGCCATGGAAACCGGAAAGATTCGAAACAGCATATTTGAATAATTCATGTAACAATTGCAGTAAACTCTAATGCTTCACATTGCGATAAAAATTATTTCGACCTCTCGGACACCGCTCCAGCCTCGAATTTGAAAGTGTTTGAAACAGTACTGTGAAATATTCAACGCGAAACTGCAAAGGGATTCACGCAGAAGTGAACTCAGGTTCTTGTCTTGGTGACAGACTATGGTTAGTTTTAATATTGTACGATTGACGTTTTCCGAGTGAGGATGGAATGGTTAGCCCTTTTTTTGAACTCGGATGGAAAGAGATTTTTGTGGTTTCATTACAAGGAAACGGAGGAAGAATTTAAAAAGTACTTTTAGCTATACCAAATTTAAAAATGTAAAACATTTAGGTCTTCATAAAGAAAAGATAGTAACAATTTTCCACTAGGTGCTTGATCTCACGACCGGATTTCGATGCATTACATCATCTTCAGGTAACAAAATGAATTCAAGTGCCATCTTATACTTTCTTCTTTCTCCATCTTTCAACGCCACATCACACCAGTTAACTACTCAATTAATTTAGATCTTCGGCGTTCACAAACGACTTTCGATGGAATTCGCCATCATTTTGGTCCATTGATTACACTTTATGAACTTAACGTTCCGTCTTTTCACGACACGTGCTTGGGGCCGTGGGTTTGAAGGGGATGGGGTCGGAAGCGAAAGGGGTTTTCCGGCCGCAGGGGGTGGAGCCGTCCCTCCACGCACTCACCTGCACCCTGGACTCCGGGAGGTTGATCTTGAGGGCCACCTCCTCCCGCATGAAGATGTCCGGGTAGCGGGTCTTCGAGAAGAGCGCCTCGAGGACGTCCAGCTGACCCCGCGTGAAAGTCGTCCGCTCCCGCCGCTGCTTCCGTGGGTTGCCTACACCAACGAAGTCGGAGATGAACACTATATTAACGTAAACAGCAATCATCAATCCTTGATGGGAACATTATACATACATGCGTAATCCTACGTCAACGGCAATAAATACCAAGGGGTTACTCAAATGAAATATGTCACACCGATTAGTTTCGTGAGCAGCTGACCTCACATTTACAACTCAACAACGCACGTCTTAAACATTAAGAGCGAATCCAGTATGGAAAGTATAGTATCGGGATTTTCTTGATGGGAAAACCTGGAGATGCCCCCCGCGCTACAGGGGTAGTACTTTCCTCTTTTCATTCTAAGCAACCTTATATGTGTGGTTGAAGTGCATGAACTCGTAGTTATCATATTATAAATTATTTGAAAATGTTTGCAAATATATTTAATAAAATAATTTTGAAAACTTAATTTTGGAATTGGAGAGCTAGTTCTGAATCAACCACTGCCAAACAACTTGAGGATGGATTGTACAGCACATCTACGGGTATTCATTTCCCCACAAGCCGTCGCAAGGACGAGTGGCAGGGGGTGTTAGCTCACCAGGTATACTGCACCCTCTCCAATACTCCTTCGCAAACATTTCTTTCTCCAAGTTTCGCCTCTATGTCGTTTTCTCCGATAGTGCGCGGGCACCGTGTAAGCGAAAGAAGCCAGCTGTCCTTGGACTAATTGTATGAAGGTTTAACGGATAATACGATCGGCTCTGTCACTTTGATAAAGAGATAAAGCATCGATAAATTGCATCAAACCATGCCTCCAGATCAAAGCCATCGATTTGAGTAGGCGAGTCGCCAGGAGGAGGCTTTTCAGGCGGGCGTGGAGTAGAACGCGGATAATTACATGCAATTAGTTTTCTAAAACAATAAAAACCGTTACTTAATTGTATTCCAAATGAATTAAATTGATGGACACATTCGGTCACTCTCTTGAGACATCATTTATGACTCGAATGACATGCATTTATCTAAGAGTGAATTTACCAATAATACTTCCAGTGACTCTCGAAGCAGGGCATCCAATCACAAATAATGCGATGTTCTCTCCCAACAAAGGGTTAGTGATGCTTAGAGTTAAAATAGTTGAATAAAGCACCGGACAGGATCCGAGGCAATGAGAAAGATGTTCCCCATAATCGGAGAAGAGAAGGAGGTGGCATCCTGCTCACAACATAAGCAGCAGGGGGGGAGGGGGATATCAATTCGGTTTCACTCACACAACCGCGACGGCGAAGGGGATCCCCGAAGTTGGAACGGGCGCGAGGAGAGGAGGACCTACCTTCTGTCACCCCTCTCCCCCGGGGGGAGGGGGCCACACCGAAATGATTATGAGGCGAGTGGCGGTGGACGCTCGACGATCCGCCCCTTAATCCTGGCACCCCCTCCCCCAGGGGGCATCCACGCCCCTGGCACGCCCTCTTTTAAGCCCACCCCCCTTTGGAATCTCTCCCTCGCCCACCTCCGATTCGGAATCCCAAGGAAATGGAAGTCGTCCCCCCAGGAGACGTCGTAGTCTAGGGTGGAGGGTCAACGTGGAGGAGCAAGGGAGGAGGAGGCGTCCCCGCCACGCCGATCGCCCCCAAAGGCTACAACGCTTCCAGAGAAGAACCATCGCGAGCGGGCGTCGTCCCTCGAAATACTCGGATTCTCTGGAAGCGCGAATGATGATGATGTCTCGCATCTCCCGCGGAGGAGGAATAATAATATTAGCGCCAAAATTACATGGATTGAATTGAGGAGAGCAACGCGATAAGTGAAACGGGATGCCGTGAAAGGATGCCCGTGTGAATAATTACTTTGCCGGCGCTTAATTCGAGACGACAAGGGTGGGAGACGTAACAAGCGACATTGGAACTTCATGGAAATTCTAGCAATCACCGAACAATCATTGCCTTACTATCTGACAGCCCCTGCCACACGCCTTACTGGAGGCCTGCAGGGTAACACGTAAGTGCCCCACTGTTCCCACTGGAGCACACTCGCCCTCCAAAGCTCTCCCCCTGCCCCCATGTTGTCCCTTGGCACGATTGGGCGGAATCATCGCTGTTCAGGGACGGCGCAAGGGAGGAGAGCAAATTCGCGTGGCCGGGCCCCGTGCCACTTCATTTTTCAACAGGCTCGGCCTTCGCCAGGTGCATTTTGGGCAAAAACAATGTTGTGGGAATCAAATTTCACCGCCTACTTTTTCACCATCGTTAGGATTTTGTCATAGAAATATCACCTTCACGTGTGTCAAAAATAGTTAAATGTTTACGAAAACGTTAAAAGTGACATGTTTAACACGAAATATCACTTGTAAGTACAAAACAATTAATTGAAACTCAACAGCGGAGAGACAGTTTGGCGTGTAACAGTTTCCCGTGGTTGAATTATTTTCATTCATCTATTGTTGCTAAACATTTAGAAAAACAATATGTCATGCTGCATGCCTGTTGTGTAATCTACCCCCCGCCCGGTCTGCACGGACCCTGGCGGTGACTTTCAGGGTACTATTTGGATAGAGCGGCACACTTGAAACATTAGAAACCTTAACTTACGCACGGGGATATATTCCTATGATAAAATTAGGAAGACATTATCATTGCATTTGAAACAATTCTAGCAATATCAGCAATGACAGAGTTTGGTATCACGAGCAAAGCGTGCAAGCAGAATCTTGAAAATGCGCGCGGTCATGGAATTCTGGGAAAAGATATCCTTACACCCTTACAGATTAGGAGGCCCAGAAACAGGATTGGAGGACCAAGTGAGATGGCCGGGAGTCATGCTACCATCGGGCCGAAACATCGGGGAGGCATGCATGAAAGATCGGCAGAGCTACGACAAGGAGAATTATGTGTCATCTAGAGGGATACATTCGAATGTTAAACTGAGGGAGACTATAGTGATTTCGCCTTGGTCAATTTCTTTCCGTTAAAAGTGTAAGAGGGGAGCAATGGAGGGATTTCATTCCAGAATTCAAGAGAATCCCAAAAGAAACGCTTCTCCTATTTTGAACAATCTCCAAACGAACAAGTAGAAAGTTTCACGTTATTATCGTCGGACTAAACCAAAAAGAAAAGTAGGAATGATTCAAGTTTAATTCTGACACATAGCGGTAGCAATTAACATGATGTCAACGGTATTGATCCTTCTTGTATATTGATTGGTGAAACCGCAAGCTGTGAACGCAAAACGGAATAAGAAAGACACGAGGAATGCTTTTTCCTGGCAAGACTGTTGCGATAGATAAAGCAATTCTGATTTTCCAAAATTTTAATAACGCCTATCACTAACGATTTACAAGCAGCCCCACACTACTCAAGTAGATCAGACCACAAAGATAATAAAATGAGGAGGAAATAGGTTCCAGTACAGATATATACAAATACTCATTCTTTCCTCGAACAATCATCAATCATAGTAATAAGAAACCCAAGTCACTTTAGTAATCGTAAAAACATTTAATTTACAAGTTGGAACAAAATTACACATTGCAAAGATATTAGGTTTAAAATGTAGGTGCACGCGTATGTTTGTTGATAGTTTGTGTGTTTGCATGTGTGTGGGGTGTAAGGGTTTTTGCATGAATGTATACCATATTTTGTTTGTGGATTGTTTAAATTTGTGGCTTTTGTATGCGCTTTATTTCTTAATTACAGGTGATGCTCTAACACCCCCCGCCACACACCCTTGCGGCGGCTGGCGGGGTATTTAGCAGATGTAGTGCAGTAGTGGATGTTGTGCGGGCGCACAGACTCAGATTGGATTCGACGATTGCTCTCGGAATATAATGGTAGAGACATTTCAAAGAGTACAACAACGATTCCATTTCCTGTTATCGTTTACTTTCTCATTGTAGACAACGGGGACTACAACTATTCATAGAACTTTAACAAATTTGCTGCCTTTTTTTACGCTTCTCATTCACCCTTCTACATTTACGCAATCTCCCATAAGATGCCGCAATGGAGTGTGACGGGGGGTGTTAGGACAATCCTAATTCATGCAGTAATATCACCGCATGGGTACGCTTTAATACGCTCCCATCCCTCGTCTCTTTCAGGGTGATACCTCACGTGGTTCGCTGTCAACAGCCACGCTTTCTACGTCAGAATTGGTAGGTACCCATCAACTACATGCTCATGTATTGACATAATTTTCCCCTTTTTGCTTTGCAGTGGTACATGGTCCGTCTCGATATGGCGACGGTCTACCGTATCAGACTACGTCGCTCATTTCTTACCCTTTTTTTGACACGGCTGAGAATGTGTGCAGTGCCTTAAATTAGCACTTATTTTAAACTAATTTTTCCACTAATATGTCCACACATGGATTTGCACCTCTCCACTGGCGTATTTTCAGAAATTTTTGGTGCATGTTTTTCCTTTTGCCTAGCCCTGTGAACACCCTTATCTTTTCCATCCGGTGCTTGCTACCACCCCCTGCTACATAACTTATTGGTAGATCACGGGATCCATGTAACTTCTCTCAAACGCATTACAACTCTTATACTGTAACCAAATCTCTACCCACAAACAAGGAACTGAACACAAATAAGGAATCGTATTAAAAAGGGCGGGCTAAAATGCGATGCAGCCAAACTATCAGGTTGCAATCAAATCATGCGGGACGTACTCTTCGCAAATAGATTAGATCCGCAAATTCGTTTGCAGGACACCCCTCAAGCCGGCCCAAGGACGCGCTGTATTGGGACTCCGCTCGATTTCGTTTAGTTCCCACATTAACTGCTACCTCACACTATTTGCGGACGACACTGGGACTTGCATAGAAATACGACGTCTGATGAAACCGAGTTAAGCGGATCCGCATATTCCCCAGACACGCGCTCCTCATCAAAGGCGTGCTTCTTCAACTACCCCCACATACTTGATCCGTCGTGGTCAGCACCTCCATTCCAAAATGTATATCTGTTCGCCACTCCCTTTGCTCCAAACTTTCAAAATTGCGCATTTGTTTATGCTAAATAACAATCCTTATTCCTTGCACCAATCCAATCTATTGTCTAAATTTCTAGACAATCGCCGGCAAACCGCATGAGCCTGTATTTCCCTAAATACCAGAGTGTAGTCGGCAAATAATCTATGGTATGGTTGGCGTGAGCTTGAGATTGTTACGATAAGAAGACGAGTGAGGCTCACGCAAGAGTGGACATCGGTTAGGAAAGAGGACGAGGAAGCCGAGACCGCCGTTGTCAACTGGTTCGATTCCCGAACGGTGGCGGACTCCTATGCGTATGCTGGGGGATTAAATGAGCCGGTGCAGCGTCAAGAAACGTACTTGGAAGTGAACGGCGACTAGTATGCGCAAAAGTGAAGTAGGTTTGAAGGAAACTTAATAGATCAACCGAAACTTTACGTGATATATTTTATGAGCAAACAAGACCTAGTTTAAAAAGAGTTTTCCTGTTTAAGTACCTAGAATGTGAGCAACATTCAACCTCGACACTTCAAATGTGTTTCACTCCTCCCCGTGGCACACCCCAGCGGGGACTTTCAGGCTCCTTCGCAGATTTAGATGCAGGCCTTCCTTGCCCGCCACCACGCAGACGCACCAACACCCGCCATGAATATCAAAACCCCGTCGCTGCACCACGTGCATATCCTCCCCCCTGTCAACTCCCACACGATAAACCAACCCCCGACCCCGGTGCCACTCTGCCCCTCGCACCCCCCCTTCCCACCTCCGATTCCCTCTCCGAAGATACCGGGCCGGACCCCCACGGGGGGGGGGGGGTTAGGGGAGGGACGCGTTCCAGGCGGAATTCGATATGTCTGTCGGGTTCACTTAAATCTACATGATGGCCCCGCAAGCAAGCGCCGGCGAAGTACGATTGTGACTGATGGTTGAGGCCGAGACTTTGTGGAAATCCATTGCGAACAGGAGTTTAGAAATAACTTTGCAGCTTCCACATAAAATAACTTATTTTATTTTCTACTAGTTTCGCTACACTGTAGCATCAGTACGTTCTTGAAGATGCTACAGTGTAGCGAAACTAGTAGAAAATAAAATAAGTTATTTTATGTGGAAGCTGCAAAGTTATTTCTAAACTCCTGTTCGAAGTACGATTGAGTGTGTGGCAGGGGGTGAATTCACTACAAGCACACACACTGCTCGAGGAGTTGTTGGCACACACGCCATTGAACAATGACTGGCTGTTCAAGACAAAATCATTAAAGGCACAGAAATATTATCATGAATTGTCAAATAGCAACGGGGTTGACGCACAAACGGAGGCACTTCGACAAAAAACAATCTCGACATTTTCACTTCTCAATATGGATCGTCGACGGAAATGAAATCCTGATGAGGTGATGATTCATTGACATGACAATAATCCCCTGGTGCCTACAGCAATCACAATCGAACAGGTTTCTATATCGATTATCACAGTATTCATCCCAATAGTTCGTGCTGACTAAATAATCTGACCATTAAATCAAATATTTAGCCGATGAGCTATGAATATATATCTCCCGTTTTCAATGCAATCGTTGTTTTGAATAAAAAATCTTCACCACTGTTCCAACTGCCTATTCAATTAGAGGGACCCGATGAAAACACATGGAATATGAAGGAAGGACATAATGTAGTTCATGCACTAACAACTGCATTCATCTTAAAGCCTTCACTGGCCATTTATGTAACCGGTTATGAAGTTAGATTAATGCCATTCAGGAAATCTATTTATCCAACGTCACGCATCCTACTCATTTGAATCCAAACGTCTCATTTTCAGGCGAGAGCAATCATGATGAAAGAAGACATTTGTTTTCACAAAGAAGGGCTTATTTCATCCATTTGAATTTTTCAAGCGAAAAGGTATTCCGTATCTAGCTGTCTCTTCTGAAGTCATGTTCCTCCATCGCCTACTTATATCGCTTTGGTCTCGCCTACCAATGTAACATTCGGAGCTTGGGTTATTCAGTTTACACCGAGGTTGAAATCGAACGTTTCCTGTGACGTCCTTCCTAGACTACGGAATCTACATCTATACAATACCCTGCAAGCCGCCGCAAGAGAGTGTGGCGGGAGGTGTTAGGACACCACTCGCAAAACAGAAGAAAAGAAAAACACATTCATCCATTCAAAATACACGTGTTCTGCCTTTCACGAAAGGCGGTTCCTAAATACTATTTTATAAGTATCACGAGAATATCCTATTGTTTGCTCTTTATATATTATTGCCTTCCTCAACTCCGATAACCCCAAACTTCTGTTTACTATCACAGCCTTCAACTTCGTATTACTTTTCAATATTCATCCTTTTCCTCGCCCACTTAATTAAAAACCTCCTCGTTTGTTATACATAGCGAGACTAGCGCAAGACGGGTTATTCAGAAGGGAATGAGTTCATGTCTTGAATTACAATAATGAAAGGGGATTGACATACATGAAAGAAGTGAGCTGCTCATTTAGTGATGCAGGAAAAGTCAAGTGCTTAGGGCTTTCTCTTATTTCGAGCAATAGTAATAAATAAGTAAATTGGATGCTTCTGAATGGTACGTTAGATTCTCTGTTCCATTAAAGTTTTGTTTTCACTTCGAGAATTATTTCAATTTCAGCTGCGTCATAGTTACGGCATCAACGACTTTTATGGGCTATTTAAATTTTTTTAACTAAAAAAATAAAGTCCATGAAATTTAATTGAAAATTTTCTGTATGTCTTACGTTCGTGTTGTTAATAAACATCACTGAATACGTCTCCTTTCCAAAACGGTTTTCCCAGAATCACAAAATAATTTTCAAAAATGACTCAATATTCGTGACACGATTTCCTTGAAGTAGTAAGCAACAGTAGTAAACAACGGCTTCTGCTCGTCTAGTTTCAAAATTATATCGCTAGTAAGAATGTTTAAGTTAAAATTTGTTAAGACCAAAAGACATAACAAATGATAATAATCATTGAATGCCTCCTAGGCACAGAATCAAGTGGAAATGCTCGCACCAAGCTTCGTTTCAAGGGAAACCGGTCCACGTATATTCCAAACTCGTACTTCTGGATGGGAGGACAATGGAGGAAAAGCACTCCAGTTGTCTTGGGTCTAGGGCCACCGAACACGAATCTTTCTTCCATGGGCAGGGCCGGGGGCTTGGAGAGGGCGAGGAGGAGGTGGTGGGGCGTGGTGGAGAACCAACACGTCGAGAGGTCGGTGGAGCGTGGAAGGTCTCCTTTAGGGAGCAGAAGAGAAGCGGTGGGACGAGGGGTGGGATAGTGGCGGGGCCGGGGCGGGTGGGGGCAGATGGACGGATACTCTGTCGGAAAGAGGGGGAAAGGAGGCTGCTGCTGGAAGAGGATGGACGAGGCATCATCATTGGGCGAGAGGAAGGGAACGGGGGGCGGCTGGGAGGCAGGTAGAGGGGGAGGAAAAAAAGGGATGAGCGTTGATGTGAGCATCAAAAGGAGAAGGGGGGCCTAAGGGGGTGGGAGAGGGAGTACGGGGCGTGAGGATTGGCCGTGGAGGGTGCGATGGCCGGCCGGCACGGAGCCAAACGATCCAAGTGGCGCAGCGTTGAGGAAACGACGGGTTTCGCGATTACGACTCCTCGTCTCAATTCATCTTAACCCGAACGAAAAGCGTACCAAACGATGAGCTGATGTTCAAACAGCGATTAGGATGGATTAATGGGTAAGTAGGTTTCGCGAACTTCGTCCAGTGTCCCACGAGGAAACATGTTCGATCACCGCCTCTTCCTCATATCAATGAAAGCTTTACATTCATTGTAAAATACTCTGTAACGCCAGGTTACTCGCCGATGAAACAATATTCCACAGAGATGTGATGAATGGGAATTGTAAGGCTCTTTCTAGTGACATAAAAAATAATAAGCTACGTATTTATGTAAATTGCGTATTTACGTAACATATTCATCAATCGATATCCCAACTATTTTACAATTTACGACTTTTTTATCATCTATATTATTCCAAAGATAAAAGCAGAAGGGCCAAAAAAAACCAAAAGAAGAATGGTGGAAAAAGCAATGCGAGGATGTAAAAAGTTTACAGAGAGGATGGGTGAAATTGGTGCGCTTTACAGCAAGGTAAGTTATTATCAGGAAGTAAGAAGGTAAGATCTGTGCTAACAGATAAAGATAAGTGGGGTAAGATCAGAGGAGTGATGCAGTGATGACCAGAAGTCAGATAAGTGGGGTTTGAACCAGAAATTTCCAAGAGAGATGGAAGGAAAATATAAAAACACTGTATGATAGAGAACTTGGGCGGACAAGGAGAGACAGAAAATGAACGTGACGTAGAAGAGGATAGCTTAGGTCCTGGCATACTCAATGATGAAATAGAAAGGGCATTAAACGAGATAAATGCAAATAAGGCCGTGGCGATAGACAACATTCCTGTGGAACTGTTGAAATGTTTAGGAAAATGTGGGAAGGAGACTATATATGGACTGCTTCGTAGTATCTATGAGGAAGGAATGCGGCCGGAAGATTTTGTGAAATCAGTGTTAGTTCCTATTCCAAAAAAGGCAAACGCTTCGTCATGTGAGGATTATAGAACAATAAGTTTGATATCCCCCGCAGCAAAAGTTATCCTCAGGAACACCAACAAAAGGATAGAGAGTATTGCAAATGATTACTTAGGGGATGATCAGTTTGGGTTTAAGAAGGGAAGAGGTACGCGTGATACCTTTGCAGTAATGAAATCACTAATCGAGAGGAATATAGAATACAATCAGGCTGTATGTGCCTCTTTCGTAGATTTTGAAAAAGCGTTTGATAGAATAAATTGGGAAAAACTAATGCGTGTGTTGCAGAATATAGGAATGGGTTAGAGAAACAGGAGACTGATCCGCACCTATACATGTCTCAGACTGCTCAGGTGCGAGTGGAAAACGGAGAGTCCGGATGGACAGTGTTAGGAAGAGTTGTAAGGCAGGGTTGCTCATTGTCACTGGTGCTGTTCAACGCATATGTGGAGGAAATTATGATATAGGCATGGGAAGAACTGGAGGTAGGAATGAAAGTCGGAGGGAAATTCGTAAAATCGGTTAGGTTTGCCGATGACCGAGCATTAGTTGCTCAGTCAGCCAAGGGGTTGCAAGCATTGCTGAGTGAATTGGAGGCTCAGTGGGATAAATATGGGATGAGAATCAATATTAATAAAACAAAGGTTATGCGATTTTCCAGAAAGAAAAAGGCTAAGCTAATGATTAAAATAGGCGGGGAAAAAATAGAGCAGGTAGAACAGTTTACGTATCTCGGAAGTAGTAGGGACGTAAGGAGAAGAATTGCGCTAGGCAAGGAGGCTTTCTCAAGGAGGAGGGAGTTGAAGACGGGGACGTTGTGTAGGGAGGTTAAGACAAGACTCGTAAAAACTCTGATATGGAGCGTAGTACGGCGTATGTACGGCGCGGAAACGTGGTCGCTGAAGCAGGAGGATAGACGTAGATTGGAGGCTTTTGAAATGTGGGTGTGGAGAAGAATGGAGAAGGTGAAATGGACCGAAAGGAAAACAAATGAGGAAGTACTAGAAATGGTGGGTGAGGAGAGGGGTTTGTTGAGAGAAATCCTATGGAGGCAGGAAAAATGGATGAAAGGCGTATTGAGCGGTAGTGGAATGTTGAAGAAGGTAATAGAGGGGAGGATGTTGGGCAAACAAGGAGAGGGCAGGAACAGGATAGGGATGTTAAACGGAATGAAGGGAGGAAAGAAGTATGCAGCGATGAAGAGGGATTTGATGTAGATTAGGTTACTGGAATGGGTTTTGTTTGGAGTTTCAAAATGTTTATTTGATAATTGTCTCCATCCAAAAACCTACCTTAACCGGTAGATCACTTAAAAATTACCTAGTACCTCGAATTTATATCTAAAAAAACCCTCACAGAGTGCAAAGTCCCTAAGAATTGGAAAACCGCGCAAATAACGCCTATTTTTAAAGTGGTGACAGGGAGGACCCCAGTAATTACAGACCCATTTTTCTCACTTCAATATGTTGCAAAATTTTTGAGCACATAATTGTTAGTTCCATAATGAGACATCTTGAAAACATTAACTTTTTAAGTGACAATCAACACGGATTCAGAAAAACCCGCTCATGCGAGAACCAATTAGGATTATTCACACATGACTTACTTTTATCGGGTGAAAGTGGTAGGCAAGTGGATGCGATCTTTTTAGATTTTCAAAAGGCATTTGACAAGGTTCCACATGGTAAACTCATCCATAAATTAAAGGGCGCAGGTATACACAAGGGCGCAATAAATTGGGTTGAAGACTTCCTTTCAGAGCTGGACCAGAGGGTAGTCCTTGACGGCGCTAGTTCTACCAGCGTACGAGTCACCTCGGGGGTTCCTCAGGTAAGTGTTATCGGACCGTTATTATTCTTGATTTTCGTTAGCAATTTGAACCGCGAAATGAAAAGTAAGATAAGGATGTTCACGGATGACACAGTGATTTATCGGGAGATATCTGGGGATGAGGATCGTTTAATTCTAGCTCGTGATTTAGATAGCATTAATGAATGGTGTTCAAAATGGGGATTACCTTTAAATCTTAATAAATTTTCGGTGGTAAATGTCTTTAAAAGATCCCCGGGTTTAAAAATTAGCTCGAGTTGACCTTGAAGTATTTGATACGGTGAAAAACCTAGGTGTTACATTCACCAAAGACTTAACTTGGGGGACCCATATACGTAAAGTCTGCGGGCAAGCATATAAAAAATTAGAATTTATTAGACGCATTGTAGGAAGAAGTGACCCCAAGATCAAGGAACGTTGTTATCACGCTCTTGTAAGGCCCCATTTAGAATATGCATGTAGCGTATGGGATCCGTGTGAAAAAGGCCTCATTCGGAAAAATTGAGAAGGTCCAACGTCCGGCAGCTCGTTTCGTGGAAAACTGTTACGATAAAACGAAAAGCGTCACTGAAATGCTTATGGAGTTGGGATGGGAATCATTGGAAGAAAGACAACTCAATGCTAGGTTAAACTTGCTAAATAAATTCAGATCCGCATGCTTCAGCACCGAAGTCTCGAAAATTATTCGCGCTCCAACATATATTGCTCGCTTAGATCATGTGTACATAATTCGGGAAATAGGTGCCAAACTAGCAGACTCAAGGGCTCCTTCTTCCCACGGACAATACGGGATAACAACTGTAGGGTTACACTCGGAGATAAAAAAAATGCCACTTGCCACCCTTGGCGTCTAGGTAACAATTAGTTATACTCAATTGCATTCACTTTCACTAATCTCCTTTGTGTTGTGTCAAAACCCTTCCCGCATGACCGCATTGGAATGCCATTAAGTAACGTATTTCTGTTTACAGTATTGTTTGACGATAAATTTTCGAAACATGATAAATTTCTTGCTGCATCCTGGGGTGCAATTATTTGTTGTAGTTAAGCGTATGTACTTGTATGCATGTGGAGTGAAGGTAGGTGGATGTGTGGTTGCATGCGCGTCGAATGATGGGATGTTACGATGAATGTGTACACTGCTGTGGATTGGGGTTTGCATGTGTGCGTTGGTTTTGAATGCGGTATTTATTTTTTCCTTTAGGGTGGTGACCTAACACCCCCCGCCACACGCCCTTGCGGCGGCTTGCAGGGTATTATGTAGATGTAGATAATAATTATTCCAAAACTTCAGTGTTTTTCATTTTCTAATATTTATTTCTAACCTCGCATTCTTTACACCACTCCGCTATCCCATCTCAAACGTTAGAGAGTCGCTAACACGCTATCTTTTGGTATCCTACTTTCTCGGAATATTACGATGTCGTCTTCGAGTCATTTAAGATTGCTGTTAAGATGTAAGCTCGGGTGGGCATGCACGCCACTCGTAAAACGGCAAATCCGCCCAACGGTCATGTAGATGAGATGCAAGACAGGCACAATGGCGATGAACGCAAGATAAGTACTCCCCTCACCTAATTTTAACTAAAATGTTTATAATCCTTAACAGGAATAAAAACTGACTAAATACCGTGGATAGAGGTAACTGGTCGAGGATAGGGATAAATAGTAACTGTGGGTCGCGTTAGGATGTGAATTGCAAACGGGGGCCAATGGCAGGTATGAAAGACTAGCATGCTTCGTTTATTTTCCCATATTGAGAAGGAGGAGGGATGCGGAAGACGAATCACAAGCCCCAAAAGCAGATAGTACTGGTAATAAATACAATTAACTCATAGTAGAACTCGCTGAATATGAGTATACGATTCAAATGGAAGTGAGAAAGGAGAGGGCAGAGACACCGGACGAGGAAAGGCGGTTAAACGCACTCTCTCTCCGTGTCTATCCTGGCGATGCATGGCATCCAACGACATGGGGGCCTGAAGTGACGCCAATGGCTCTCCTCCCATAGCAGGGGGGTGTCTCCCCTCCGCTCCCACATTCAACATTCTCTCCGCTCACTCCCCCCCCCAGGGTCCCAGCCAACCCATCGGGGTATTTTTTACACTATCTCCCTCCACCTCTCCTCTGAGCGGCGTCCCGCCATCTCCACTCCCATTGGCCCTCGGCCCACACGACGGGGATGGCCCCCGTATCCCCCTCTCTCCCGGAGCCCTAGCTTTTGCCCCCGGCTCCTCACCTCACCGAAACCACCACTTCCTATCCCTCCGCCTCCAGCCGCCTTCTCCCTCCCCTCCCGTGTGAGGAGGGGTTATTACGGGGTCCGCGACACCCCGCCTCAGAGCACCAGGCTCTCTGGATCATAGAATATGGTCGACGTAGCACGCGACGCCATTGTTGGCCTTAGTGCTGAAAATCCCAGAGAGGTGAACAATAATGTAAACGGACCAGTTGACAAAAACATAGACACAAAAGAGGGACTCACTGGGTCACGAATTTTCGGTGGTGCCACCACCTTTCTCAAGAGGAGTTGGGAACAGAACTGTTCTGTTCCTAACTCCCCTTAAGAAAGGTGGCTGCACCACCGAAATTTCGAGACCCAGTGAGTCCCTCTTTTATGTGTTTCTGTTTCCATGTTTGTGTCGACTAGTTCATTTACATTTTACATACATATATAAGAAAGGAATCTGACCGGAAGATTTTGTGAGATCAGTGTTAGTTCCTATTCAAAAAAGGTAAAGGCTACATCGTGTGAGGATGATCGAACAATAAGTTTGATATCCCACGCAGCTAATGTTATTCTCAGGAACATCAACAAAAGGATTGAGAGTAAGGCAAATGATTACTTAGGGGATGATCAGTTTGGGTTTAGGAAAGGAGGAGTCACGCGTGATGCCATTGCGGTAATGAGATCACTAACCGCAAGGAATATAGAACACAATCAGGACGTATTTGCCTGTTTCGTAGATTTCGAAAAAGCTTTTGATAGAGTGAATTGGGAAAATCTATTGCGTGTTTTACAGAAAATAGGAATGAATTGGCGGGACAGGACACTGATCCGCAACCTGTACATGTCGCCGACTGCTCAGGTCCTAGTGGGGAACGGAGAGTCCGAATGGGCAGTGTTAGGAAGAGGTGTAAAGCAGGGTTGCCCAATGTCACCGATGCTGTTCAACGTATATGTGGAGGATATGATTAAAGAGGCCTGGGAAGAACTGTAGGTAGGAATGAAAGTCTGAGGGGAATTCGTAAAATCGGTTAGGTTTGCTGATGACCAAGCTTTAGTTGCTCAGTCAGCCAAGGGGTTGCAAGCATTGCTGAGTGGATTGGAGGTTCAGTGCGATAAATATGGGATGAGAATCAATATTAATAAAACAAACGTTTTGCGATTTTCCAGAAAGAAAAAGGCTAAAGTGTAATAGAGGGGAGAATGTTGGGCAAGCGAGGTAAGGGTAGGAACAGGATAGGGATGTTGGACGGGATGAAGGGAGGAAGGAAGTACACCGAGCTGAAGAGGGACCTGATATAGATTAGTTGGCTAGGTGGGGAGTCACAAAATGTTTACTTAATAGTTGTGTCCATCCAAAAACCTACCTTAACCGGTAGATTACCTAATAAATATATATATATATATATATTTATATATATATAACTTTTGGACGGCACAATAGAACACAGAATAAAACAGATAACACGTAAAAGGACACACTGTAGATGATTTAAGCTTTCGGCCTACTCCGAGGCCTTCTTCAGGTCAGACTGAGAGGTTTTGAGGGAAGAGAGCCTGGGGAAGCAAGAAGGGGGGCGGAAGGTTTAGGGACTGTTGGGAAAGAAATTAAAGATGGCGGTTAAGTGTGGGAATTTTAAAGGATCGGAAATATAGGATGTATGCGGATTCGCGAGTTCTCACCTCTATGTTGGTGGCTGAATCGGGTAGGGATTCTAGAACTGTTAAGGAAAAGCATTCGTCAAATGATAGGTTGTGTGAACTTGCGTGTAAAGGGATAGGAAGAGAAGAGAGAGCAGAATTACATGAGTAACGGTGATGTCCGCATCATCTATATATATATATATATATATATATGTGTATATATATATATATATATATATATATATATATATATATATATATATATATATATATATATATATATATATATATATATATATATATATATATGTGGGTCGCGGTGGTCTAGTGGGTAGAGCGTTGGACTACTGAACGGAGGGTCCCGGGTTCGATTCCCGGGCAAGGCACTCTGGGCACCTGCAGCTTCACCCAAGCTAGTTGATTTTTCGGGTACCAGATCTTCCTGGGAAACCATAACCGGCACAGGGAAAGGAACTGGCCCCCCTACCCTGATGTGTGAATATTCACATGCCGTCGGGCTTGGTACATGGGTGAGCTCTACCATCACCTACTAAACCGACCTACGGGTTGATTACTGTGTTTATGGTTTTATATATATATATATATATATATATATATATATATAAACCATAAACACAGTAATCAACCCGAAGGTCGGTTTAGTAGGTGATGGTAGAGCTCATATGCCACTTTTATCAAAAAGTAAAACACGCAAATTGGTGGACTACCCACGAGAAGGCGACCGAATGCGAGGACGGACGCGACGCTTCTTGTCGGAGGCCCCTTCCTTCCGCGACGCACGGGACTCAAACCAACTTTTGCTCTTTGTTTGAATTCACCCTCCCTCGCAAATGAAAAGACGTTTCGGCCGCTTGATCTGTGCCCATTAGTGCTCAATGTCACCCACCAAAGTCAGATTGAGAAAAATGGGAGCAGCAGCCTTTATGTTTGGATGCATAATACCTCGTCAAATGCAAATGGTAGTTAAAAGTAGACCCTTAGTTACGCCGTAGTTTACCGCCGGGTTCGATTCCATATAGTAATTCAACGGCGACCGTAATTACCCATAAGTCGAGAGTCAGCGCTGTCCACTATACCATCTTTATGTGAGCGTTATTTTTTTGATGATATGCATTGGTGTTTGCGGAGAGAGCTTCTAGAGGTTGCCGACCCACCGAAGACCCAGAAGGGAATGAGCTGATGTGAACCTGCATTCAAAGAGCAAAGGGATTTTGGCCGCGGCACAATTCGTGAAAATATTAGCGACGGAGCACCTCACAGCGTCACGGGATCCGTGACCCAGTGACCTTCTCACCAAACCTATAAAGGCGAAGTGGCGATCGAAATCCATTGATTGTGGCGAGGGTGGGCGCAGAGGATGAGCATGTATGAATTGCAATTGAGCAGGACACCACATTTTGCGTTGTAGGTTCAACGAAAAGCAATTTTCTTCCGCAATATGTTCTGATGATTCTGTCTCAAGTGTTTCGTAAACGTCTCATCCACATCTACATAATACCCCGCAAACCGCCGCAAGGGCGTATGTCGGGGGGTTTAGGTCACCACCCAAATAAAGGAAAAAAGAAAAAGTCTCAAGGGAGGGAGGTGAATATCACTGTTATTATTATTTTTGCATGCCTTGGAGTAAGAGCTGTTGAAAGCACAAAGAAAACGTAAACTATTTAAAATGATTGACAGGTCCCGTTTAAAAAAGCAGCGATAGAGATTGTCCAAATATTAAAGACCAGTCAATATCTTTGGCATCAAAATACTGCAAAATCTGATAACATATCATCGTTAGCAATGTGATGGCCTTTCTTGACTGCATGAACATTTTCTACCGCAATCAGTACTTGATTTGGAAAATTAGATCATACGAAATACTATATATATATAATATATATATATGATCAGTTTGGGTTCAGGAAAGGAAGAGGTACGCGTGATGCCATTGCAGTAATGAGATCACTAGTCGAGAGGAATATAGAATACAATCAAGACGTTTTTGCCTGTTTTGTAGATTTCGAAAAAGCGTTTGATAGAGTGAATTGGGAAAAATATGCGTGTATTGCAGAAAATAGGAATGGATTGGAGGGACAGGAGACTGATCCGCAACCTGTACATGTCTCAGACTGCTCAGGTGCGAGTGGGGAACAGAGAGTCCGGATGGGCAGTGTTAGGAAGAGGTGTAAGGCAGGGCTGCCCATTGTCACCGGTACTGTTCAACGTATATGTAGAGGAAATGATTAAAGAGGCATGGGAAGAACTGGAGGTAGGAATGAAAGTCGGAGGGGAATTCGTAAAATCGGTTAGGTTTGCTGATGACCAAGCATTAGTTGCTCAGTCAGCCAAGGGGTTGCAAGCATTGTTGAGTGAATTGGAGGTTCAGTGCGATAAATATGGGATGAGAATCAATATTAATAAAACAAAGGTTATGCGATTTTCCAGAAAGAAAAAGGCTAAGCTAAATATTAAAATAGGCGGGGAAAGAATAGAGCAGGTAGAGCAGTTTACATATCTAGGAAGTGTTTTGGACCAATACGGTCAAAGTGGTAGGGACGTAAGGAGAAGAATTGCGCTAGGCAAGGAGGCTTTCTCAAGGAGGAGGGAGTTGATGACGGGGACGTTGAGTAGGGATGTTAAGACAAGACTCGTAAAAACTCTGATATGGAGCGTAGCTATGTACGGCGCGGAAACGTGGTCGCTGAAGCAGGAGGATAGACGTAGATTGGAGGCTTTTGAAATGTGGGTGTGGAGAAGAATGGAGAAGGTAAAATGGACCGAAAAGAAAACAAATGAGGAGGTACTAGAAATGGTGGGGGAGGAGAGGGGTTTGTTGAGAGAAATCCTATGGAGGCAGGAAAAATGGATGATAGGCGTATTGAGCGGTAGTGGAATGTTGAAGAGGGTAATGGAGGGGAGAATGTTGGGCAAGCGAGTTAAGGGTAGGAACAGGATAGGGATGTTGGACGGGATGAAGGGAGGAAAGAAGTACACCGAGATGAAGAGGGACCTGATATAGATTAGTTTGCTAGGTGGGGAGTCACAAAATGTTTATTTGATAGTTGTGTCCATCCAAAAACCTACCTTAACCGGTAGATTACCTAATAATAATAATATATATGGTCACTTTCTTGAAAAACCCACGAACGAGCACAATAATGTAAATTCACTAAATAGTCAACTTCTGTGTTTGTCTTGACTATTTAATGAATTTACATTATATATATATATACATATATAATATATTTTTTATATAAATAATATATATATATAAATGAGTCATATCTTATCTTCCGAAGAATACGGAGTTACGAAATTATCAACATATTATTGTGAGTGTTCTTTGTATGTGTTCTCGTGCTGTGTGTTGTTGTTTAAGTTTTTTATTCAACACTTCCGTGTTACTTCGAATAAATCATCTATAAAAAAACATAAACACCCTAAGTCAACCCGAAGGTCGGTTTAGTAGGTGATGGTAGAGCTCACCCATGTACCAAGCCCAACGGCGTGTGAATATTCACACGCCGTCGGGGTAGCCGCCGCAATCAGGGTAGGGGGGCCAGTTACTTTCCCTGTGCCGGTTATGGTTTCCCAGGAAGATGTGGTACCCGAAAAATCAACTAGCTTGGGTGGAGCTGCAGGTTCCCAAAGTGCCTTGCCCGGGAATCGAACCCGGGACCCTCCGGTCAGTAGTCCAACACTCTGCCCACTAGACCACCGCGATCCGCGGTGGTAAGTGGGTAGGTGGTAAGTCGCAGTTTTGGTAGGGTAAGTGGTAAGTCGCAGTAATGCCAAAGTGAATGCCATTGTTTAATATTTAAATGCCTTCGGCGAGGTTCCTCAATTATAAAGGTGCATCAATGGAAGAAAACAATAACAAAAGAGAGCTCAAGAAATTTTTATCGAAAGTCAAAGAAAAATAATTGTAGTCGGGTTGAGTTCATTAGAGACACATCTAATTCCAAGTGCGACAATGGGTAGAGAGGGCACTGCTACTCATTTTGTTATTTCCAAATTGACGGCAAGTTCCCACCTTAGCGGCAATCCGGAATTTTTTGCAGGTATTAGTAAAAAATTAAGATTATTTGCAGACGATATGATGATTTACGGAGAAATAACGATCCCAGCAGAGGAAAATCCCCTTCTCTCAAGAGACCTATGCACGATATCGAATTGGCACCAGGAATTGGAATTAGCATTTAACATAAGCAAAAGTGCTATATTGAAGTGGTGGAACATTGGAAGTGATGAGAATGACATAAATTAAGAAAAAGAGGGTTCAGTGCTAACTACGGGAGAGTAAGTTAAATTTTTGGGGGTAGTTCTAACACCACGCCTTCCATGGGGAGAACATATCAGGACAATATACGGATCCGCTTTAAGGAAACTCGGCTTAGTTAAAAGTGTGGTGGGGAACTGATGAGTATAATGAGTAATAATGTAATGAGAAAGTAACAGAGGTGTTTTTTTGCTCTAGTTAGACTTCACTTGGAATATGTCGCAAGCATTTGGGGTCCTTGAGAGAAAGTGTGGCTAAAAGAATTAGATAAAGTCAAAAGAAAATTCAACAGATTTTTAAAAATTGTTATCTACATCTACATAATACCCCGCAAGCCGTCGCAAGGGTGTGTGGCGGGGGGTGTTGGGTCACCACCCAAAGATGTTATGATAAGAAAACGAGTGTGACAGGTCTCTCAGGGAATTTAGGCAGGGAACCACTTGAGATGGGAAGAGAACAAGCGAGACTTAGACTTTTAGAAAGATACAGAATAAACGAGTTTAGCAATGACACCGAAGAAATTATTATCGCTCCACACTATCTAAGTAGATCAGACCGCAAATATAAGATAAGGGAGATAGATTCCAGTAAGGGTAGATACATACACTCGCTTTTTCCCCGGAAAATCAGGAATCATAATAGTAAGAAATCAAAGTCATCATAGAAATCATTCCATTCAGAAGACAGGGCAGGATTAAACGCCAAGTTGATGCAAGGTACATTCCTAGGTGTCTGTACATGTATTGGCACGTTTGTACCTTAAGATAAGTTTAGCATGAGCTTGCACGAATGAGTGGTGAGGCAGTCGATGGAGTCATCCGTCATTCGATCAGAGGGAAGCGTCGTCACACAGGAATCAAATATTTCGCGGAAGTGAGTAGTCAAAGAATAGCTAGTTATACTGCTTGCTTTCTTTAGTGCTTCACCACGAGAAGGCGATCTCACTCCTTTCGCTCAACACCCCGCATTCCGGCCTCCCCAACATTCTCGATGACTGCGCTCATCAGGGGGCATTCTTAAAAATCACGAGCAGTCGAGAAAATCAATTAGCAGATGAGGAGACTCGGCGAAGTGAGAGGGAAAATTGGGAATAGGTTAAAAGATTACGAAATTAACGGAACTCTGAGAAGAAACAGATGTGCGAAATTATTTTTACCTATAATGCAATCTATGAAGTTCAAATTCACGTTCAGATACACAAAACGAAAAACCGCGAGTGACTTTATAATAGCAAAACCTACTTCAAAGCCGTGGAGCGCCAGAAGATTGAGCCAAATAATGCCCTCCATGCTAAGTCACTGATTGACTAGCACTGGCTTTGACTACGTATATATTCATTCACTGTTGTAGAACTCAATCCACGCTACATATAGATAATATTTCAAGGCATTTTCTGCATGCATACACCGTAGGTTGTCGCATCATGCAGACCTAGGGTGTAGATGAAACTTAAAAGTTTATGGATGTTTTATTTTCCAGCGTTGGCGCCGGGGCATAGGATCGATAAACCGCTTCCAAATGTGACTCACAGCAAAGGAAGGCCGAGTGTATATTTAAACCCTTTCGCAACCAGTCCACGTGGTCGGGCCCTTCAGTGGCGGCCAATTCAGTCGTCGCTCCAATGACAAGTGCCGGCCTCACATGCACCACGAAACGGCAAGCTACGATGTCATTTCTTGAACAGCCTTGAACTTTAAAAAGGAAAATATTTTATTGATATAATTACCAATGTGGCCAATTGTGCGATATCGTGCAATTCTTAAAGCGATTTCGAAAGGGCGAAATCCGGACGGAATGTGGAATGGGAAATCAGAAAGAACGGAATGGGGACGGGGGGAGTCGAAATAAGTCTCCGGGTAGACTCCCTTACTGTGCCGTTTGACTTTGAATTGGTTGGTGGCCACGGTTGATTCCTTTCCATTCTTTTCATGTATTAGGGGAATATTTATACATCTCTTCTGGGTACCTGTAATAGATGTAAATGAATCAGTTTGGTCGGCAGTCGGCCTCTGATTTGGAGACAATTGACTTTCCTGCCCACGCATGTAATTTGAGAGCTGTTTCTTCTATGTCGGATACATATCCACACGAGTTGTATCTCCGCAATAGGTTAACTCTTGCGCTGAGTCCTCGCATGTCCAAGGGTAACCACTAAGAGAGCTTGCATTTCATGTGTGAAGATTGTTGACCTTTTCCTTGAGTTATTCGCGAATCCGGCGTCCATTGCCTGCACATTGTTTTATTCTGTAATCAAGTATTTCCTGAGATTCATCACACATGCTTGCCGCACATTCTGTTCCCTATCTTACTAATAAATAGCAAGTCTTTGTGAATTTGCTACATTGTCCAATAGTACATTTACTAGTTTATTAGAGACACTGCACGTTACACTAATATGCGTACATATTTGCCATAAAGTTAATTCTCTTCATTTCGTTTCCTTTCAAACTTCTCTTTTTTTAATGTATGATCTTCAGGATAATAACGTTATCCCCCGCGACAGGTAATCCCGCAGCGCATGCCCCGCCACACGCCCTTGCGGCGGCTTGCAGGGTATTATGTAAATGCTGCACATGGAACTTAAGAGGACCGTCAGGGAACTTGGAAATGAATAATAATTTTCCGAATCCTGTGCCGTAGAACTGATTCATGATTAAAGAACGAATGTTTGCACTTGTTCTCCAACAAATCAGAGAACTTGTCACCTTTTCCGATGTTTCTCGTCCTTCATAAGATCATAAGACCTTATGATAATGAATGAAATAGATGGAAACATTTAAGATAAATATTTATACGGGAAATTATAAAACACCTTTCCCTTGGGTCATCAATTATGAAATGTGCACAAATTCTCCACGGAATGCGTTGGGATAGTTGGTTACCCCCGGAGAGAAATCCCACTCATTCCCCACGGAGGCGAGAGCGCGGCCGCCACGGCAGGCGCTCGCCGGGCGATCACCCTCGCCTCGGCCGCGAGCCCAATCGACGACGGCGCGCCCCGCAGAGGCGAGGACGACCCGCGGTCTGCCGGGAGGGGGTGTGGGAAAGCCGTCCGTCGTTAACCGCTCCCGCGCCAGCACCCACACACGACCTGAAGGTGCACCCGTTCATACCTGCGAACTCTTCAGTCTCTCTCCTTGGGACTTTCTCTCCCAGGATTATCGGAGGAAATCGCAGTGAACCTCCATAACGGTGGAGTGTCGACCTGCGGCCGTGGGAAGTCTCAATTACCTCCAGGACGAATATAGCCACTCGCCAACTCTCGCCAACACGGCACTGGCAGTAAACACTCGGGAACCGACTGCCGTCAACTCAAACCTACCGTCAATCTCTTTCGAGATATATGATTTCAAAAAAGCATCGAAACAAGTCATTCCAGGAATCTCGCTTCTCTTTCCGGATTTCCTCCACTTCTTCAGTGAAGAAGTCATCCCTTGTCCTCTGCGTCACTCCTTTCAGTTAGTTAGTTCCCTCGTGCCTCGAAAGAGATTCACCGACTGCGTTGTTCGTTCACCCTTCGTCCTCGGCTAGCCCGTTCCTGCAGGCCATTCACATATTCCTATCACATGCATATGTTAATCGAATGCCTTGCACGAACTTAATTATTTTCTCTCATTCAATCCCTATCCGAATTAACCACTTCCTCCTCAAAACTAACATGTCCCTAAATATTTTTCCAAGAGGTCTCCTTATTTTTCATCTACATCTGCTTAATACCCCGAAAGGGTGGGCGTGTGGCCGGGGGTGTTAGAGCACCATCCATAAAAAGAAAAAAATTGCATCCAGAAGCCACGAGTTTGTACAACCAATAAACAAATTGTGGTATTCATTTTTGTGGAAAATTCAAATAATATTCCTAATATCGTTCGCCAACAATTTTTTCGGTTTTTACATCGAACTGAATTGGACAATGGAATCATTGGGCATGATTTAAGACCATCTACGACAGAAGACCGGGTGGAAAACTAGCCGACCCCGGTTCAGCCATAGTAACTACCTCGTCTGCAAATCTAGAGGTCGCGGGTTCGATTCCCGCCTTTTGTGGTGGTTTTTCCTGCACCTAGGGCTTGGGTGTGTGTAATTGTCAAATTGTTATATCAATGTTCGAATTCCGATGTGAAGGTCGAAGTGCTGTTTTCGGACTAATGTAAAGTAAATAAAAATTTATTTCAATTTGACACGTGCACTGCTCAGCCTGAGACCGGCCATCCCAGAGGAAGCGAAGTCACGTGAGCAGAAAGTCATTCGATGGGGAGTGGGCGGCGTCGACGCAGGGTTTTCCCAGCCACCCCGCTGGGCAGTCACATCGTTGCAGAGGAGTCGCGAAGGAGCGTTTCTGGAAAGGGGAGCTTGCCGCCCCCCCCCCGCACGAAGGACTGGGCGAAATCCTCCAAACGGGGGGGAAAACCCGCGCAGGGAATTCATTGTGGTGCACACGTTCAGCGAAAGGGGCGTCTAGGGTTGGATGGCGGGGGGCCCCACAATAAGGGTTGAAGACCTTTCCACCTTGGTGCAGGGGCTGGCGCAGAGGGGGGCCGAGGAAGAGGCAGCTGGCGCGAGAGGAGGAAAGACAATAGTGGGGCGCGCGGAAATCCCCGAAGACTGGGGGTCTCAGGTAAGTGGCACGGAGGGCCCTGGGTTTTTACCAGCGTTCACGAAAAGGGCCCTTCAAGGCGGCGCCGGGATGACTTTCCCCGGGAAGCGTAATTACCGCCTCCACCAGGGGGCGATCACGTGGTCGCATGCTTGTGTAAACAATTTCTCATTCCAAAGGACCCCACGGGAAGGGAAGAGGGAGGGAAGCGAATGCAGGAGTGAGAGGGGCGATGAAACATTGACAAAGGTTCTGACCATCCGACAACCAGTTAAACGTCCATTAGAATTAAAAAAAAAGTTTTCTCAATTTTAATTCTGGAAGTGCAACTTTTCATGCCTCAATCCACGAGGATTTCCTTTCTCAGTACAGAAAAACAGCAGACTTCAAATATAAGGAATGGTTAATCAAGGAAAAACTTCGCATATAGTACTACTTTGGGCATTAATCCAGATACGTATATCAGATGTATGCATTCTCTCGCGTTCCTCGGCGCCCACCGGAGACGACTCCTCGTCTGCGGCACCAGCGTTCCAATAGGACGGACCTCAATGGCCCCCAAGGTGCACGCGTCAGGAGCGAGAGCCCTCTTGCGGCGGCGGGCGGAGCATTGGCGCATCGCGGTTCGTAGCGCAGTTGGCGGCGGAAGAGGGTGGTGTGCGAATTGGGTGGCGAACGGGAAGGGGCGCCGTAAATCGATGGAGATTACCCGCCGGCCCCCTTCCTCGCCATGCCCCACACCCCCTGCCACACACACGCCTTGCCTGCCACCCGCAACATTCCCCGAGCCTTGTGTGATCACGCGCAACACCATTCCGTTTCAAAGGGAATCCCTCTCCACACACACACCCTCCACCGCAGGGGGGGGACGGCAAGTCTCGAAGGGGTATTAGACCACCGACCAGTAACTACTGATTAGTTGTGGTAACGAATTGTTGGCAAGGGGGGAATTGGATTCCTTAGGAATCCATTGGTTCGGCAGTCCCGGAAGCTCCCCATTTACATCTACTTCGGGTCCCGTCTGCCGAAATGCGAGAATTCCTCATCTTAACCGCTCAAACCAGGATTCTAACGCGGATCCCGCCGACCGCCAACCGACTGCTTTTACCAGTTAAAGCTACCGAGGCGTCCTCGTGCGACGTGAATTTCTTAGGGTTTTAAAAGAACAAGATGTTGTGCTGAACAATTGTACATACATTTAGTTTAAATTAGTACCCTGCTAGCCACAACTAAGGTGTGTGGCAGGGGTTGAGTACACACCAGAATACTCTTGATCCGAAACACCTTTCTACTTCTACATAAATACCCTGCGAGCCACCAAAAAGGTGTGTGGCAGGGGGTGTAGCACCATGAGGGAAGGTTAAGGGTTGAGGGGGTTGGGGGTTAGGTGAGGAAAGGTGGGGGGAACCTGTAAAAAAAAAAATATTTTTATACATACATACACACACACACACACACACACACACACACACACACACACACACATATATATATATATATATACATACATATATATCGATGATGGGGAAGCACTCACGAGAGCAATATAACTTTTGGACGGCACAATAGAACACATAATAAAACAGATAACACGTAAAAGGACACTCACACTGTAGATGATTTAAGCTTTCGGCCTACTCCGAGGCCTTCTTCAGGTCAGACTGTGTTATCTATTTTATTCTGTGTTTTATTGTGCCGTCCAAAAAAAAAAATATATATATATATATATATACACATATATACATACACACATATATATATACATATATATATACATATATATATATATATATATATATACATATATATATATACATGTACATACATACATACACACATGTATACATATCCTCGCGCAGTCCCTGACCAGTATGTAAATACTTATTGTAATGAACTAAGTCCTGGGGAATTTCAGCTACAAGCATTCTTGTCCCTTATCGTTCTTGGAAAAAATGACATTTTAAACCTGTCAGTCCTGCAGTCTATCTCTCTAGTCTTATATTCGTGATCCCTTCGACCTTTCCTTCTAAGTGAGATCTGACGAAAGTTATTTTATTCTGATGCCTTATCGTTCAAGGGAAAAATGACAACTTTAATCCCCCTGTTCTGCACTTAATCTCTCGAATTTCATTGATAGGATCTCAACTCGGGTAATAATATGGGACAAATAACGCATTTTCAAAATAATAACTAAAAATACATCCTTTCAATTAATGCAAGAGATAATGTCACAAGGCGCGTCGCGCTAAAGTTCACGAAGTTTAAACACACATACACACTTTTCAAACATTTACATATCTGCGGGAAATTCCGCGGTGTGTCAATTTTCCTTAGTTCTAGGAACCATGAGTTTCATGAAACAATAGAATATCCCCCTCTTACTTTACAGCTCTGCATGCCGTCTTTGTGTTGTGGTTATGGTTCATATTTATTCCCTCCTTTTTTGTTAACCAAAGATCTATTTCATTGCAAAAAAGGAACAATTTTTTAGGCGAGCTTTCTAGCAGCACGTATAAAAATGTTAGATGTTTTTCGAGGTGTTCATTTTTTTCCTTTTCCTTGCTCTTCCTTGTTCTCCCTCATCCCTTGCCCATCCCACTTGGATATTGCACTCCCTGTCCCACACCTTTTTGCTAGATGACCAGGTATTTAAGCAGATCTAGATGGCTCTAACAGTACTATTTGGTGGCTTCCGAGTCACCTCTTTTGTCCTATCTGCTATCTTCGAGAAACAAGACACACCCTGTTTAAAATTTCAAGCATACCCGCCTATCGCAACCATTTTTAAAAAACCAGCGGATTTTCTCTGAACCGTACCTAACTTTGTCATTTAGGCTTCCTCCCAAGAATGCCAGATAATTCCTCTCCGCGTATTCAAAATGTGTTCTAACTAAGGCGAAGTAACACCTCCCTCTTACCTTCTTCAATAATTTCGCAAAATGGAAAGGCAAAAGGAAAATATCTCCTCGAGTGTTTTCCACCACATCATTTCTCTCCAATATCAAAAATGACGAGTGGACAAGAATTTTTGCCTATACATCGCAAACGGATTCGCAATTTTGATATTTTACGATAATATCACTTAGGCGCAGTAATCATCTCTCTATGGGCTCGCATCCCGTATATCGTGGAATTTGGTAAAAATTATTAGATTTTTAGCAAGCTCTGGCTAAATGTAAATTCAGGATTTTAAAAAATCTGGAATCGTTGAATACTATCATTTTCTCATTAGCATTACCAGAAAGAGAGGGGTCAAACTTTTTCATATGATACTTGAGTTTTATTCTCCCTTGAAGATTCTTCCCTCTAGCTCTTCCCCTCTATGTGCGTGTCTATGAGCGGAAGTATGCCTTTGAAATGCCAAAATTGTTTTAGAGGAGAGACACGATATCATGGGCGAGCTTTTACAACTCGTTCAGAGATGTCCTCCGTGTTTATTTGTAATTTTTGCCAAAGAGTTGCTATGTTTCCATTTCGGGCCGAAATGCCAATATTATTGTTTTGGTAAGATTCTTTTATATCTTGCTGGTAGTTGAGATTCCTGTGAAAACTATTTTAAAAGTATTTTTCTCCTATTGATGCGACTATAACTCGCATGACTCATTGAACATCCGCTCTGAATATGTAACAAAAAGGTTCCATCAATCATTCAGCGGTTCATGTTGTAATACACAGCCGTACAACCGACATAGCCTCGCTTCATGGGGATAAGAACTGAGATTTTTCCTGTTAAAACGCTTTTTGAGAATTTGCAGTTTTTTCTTGCTCGCGTGTGAGACGAATATTTCTCTTTATTTATCCATTCAATCGATGGAATCATCTATCCTGGACTTGGTGCGCGTTTGTATTCTTGGCTTTTTTTCCTTCTGGTGATAAACTCGAGTACACAAAGATCGCCCCATCACCTGTGGTTCTCCTGATTATGAACCGCGCGTCCGGATTATGTCCCACGATCTGTAGCGGCGTTGGACGTCATGGTTTGGCTTACAGTTATCTTGTCCACAATTCAAAGAGAGCAACTTTTTTCATGGGAACATAGTTATTTTCATCATTGAAGTACATTCTGTGTCGTATTTGGCAGGCTTCAGGTGGCGTCATTCCTAAGGTTTTGGCTCATGGTGACACCTTGGCTCTTCCTCCCACCTTCCCCTTCTCAAATGTGCGCGATTCAGCGGGCATGTCGTTTCCAAGAGTAGCGCGCAAAAAAGTAAATCTTGTTTATAGAGAGAGGGAAATGCCTTGATGCAGTTTACCTGACCATAGAATACTTAGCCAGTAGACTGACACGGGCGTGAATTTTGTTTCATTCATTAGATTGCGTGGCAAAAAATGCGAATTATTTTTATTCTATTCGACCGCCTGCTCAGTCATCCTCTTTTCCACTCGTCTCACCTAAATGTAATAAAATGTATGTTCTAAAATTGATTCATATTTGTTTTGAAGAAGGTAGATAGATAGTTAAAGATCTTTATTTGGGCCAAATTGAGACCAAATGCTCCCTTCTGCCATCGAATCCAAGGTAGGGGGGAATAATTCATTTGTTCGCTGTGATTAGTTTAACTTTCATCCTTTTGGTCGTTAATTCCCATAGTATTGATTTATATCAGTTGTTTGTATATTTTTTTCGTGTGGATAGATTTAAATAAGTTTTGCATGAGTATTTACTCCTGATGGGTGAGCATTAGCAAGTATGTTTTATATTATATTTCGTTACACTCAATTTTTACGGGTGGTGGTCATGCACCCCCCGCCAAACGTCATTGGGGCGGTTTGTGGGTTACTCTGTGGATATACAAATCGTGCTTCTAGGACCTAGCCCCTCCTCCAGAAAAGCCGAAGAAATTATTGGCACTGCAAAGTCGGAGGAGGTGGTCGGTAGTTTGAAGAAATTTGAAGGAGTCATGCAAGTTGACGTTGAAGATTTCGTCGGGAGAGAGAGAAGGAAGTGAAATAAACCAAGTAGGTGTGAGCAGATATTGTAGCGGGACATCGCTTGCATTCTATACAACAATGCAGCTAAAACAATATCTAAAATAGGAAGCTAAAGGTCCGTGATACAAAATAGGTCAAAACCCATCTGAAAATAAAACCGAAAATAATAAACAACATATAATACCAGTAAGTGTTGTTGAAAAAAACACGCTATGTCTGACAGGATAAAAGTGGTCATACACAAACCTTTTCCCACGAAAATATATGAGACAGCTGTCAACAGTAGCTACTTCCCCTCAAGCCTCTATTCTCCCGCCGATCGCTTCAATTCGCCACGGGCCAGTATGTCACCCACCAAACTCTCCTCCATCCCCCCTACTACAAAATACTTCCTGCCCCATTCTAAAACCAGGGGTGTTTATCCCCTGCAATTTCTCCACCTTCGATACTCGGCCCATCGCCGGATACCCCCGAAGGAGGGGCACGCCTCACCCCCTCGTGTTTTCATTTTCCCTTCAAAACCTCCGACAAATGGGGGTGAAGAAATCGGTTTCAACGTATGTGACCACCTTTTCTCGGCAAAAGTGCTACCAAAGAGGCGGCCTCTCCCTCCCTCGCCTCCGCCCACCCCATCTCTGACTGACATGTTTTTCTCGACGGACCCACGCAAAATCGCCCCTCCCCCCTTGGTTCGCCGGCCGACACTTCCAAGAAACTCGCACACGAGCCGAGGAGGCGTGGGGACGCCTCACCTCCATCGCCGAGGCGCTCCGATGCCCGCCCGCCCCGCGCGAGAGATTTCGACGGGGGGAGTCGTGCCTTTCTAGAGATTTCAACGCGCGAAAGGTGAATGGGAAGAGGGGCGAGCAAGGGCTGGAGCATGTACTTTCGGCAGGTAAGTGGAAAGAAGGGTTTTCGGTCAGCCGGCGGGCGGCGAGAAGCAAAGGGACGTTGGGAGGGAGGGTAGGGGTTGCCGACCAGGGGCGTGATGGACAACCGAGATGGGTCTCTTCCATGGAAGCAGGGTCCGACGGGAGAGATGATTAGCTCGGGAGATGGCCGTGTCTTCACTGAGAGAAGGTGTGTGGGTGGGGGGTGGAGTGAGGATGGGTGAGTGGGGAGTGATGGGAGGCAAAGGGGGCGTCGCCGCGGCCGAGGATATGGTTTCATGTGGACCACGCTGAAGGGCAGGAAGCAGCAGCGGAACCAAAGAATTGTGTGTTTGGCCGCGGTATAAATAGATGTCAACACAGCCGCCCTGCAATCTTCATGCGCGCAAAAGATCAGGCCCTCGGAAACTGCCTTTTCAGTATAAGAGTAAAATGAACGCCGAAAAAATAACCTGCACCTGTCAAGATTCAATCAAGGAATAATATCCAGTGTTGGCAGTAAAGTAAAACTTCTGGAAAATGTATTCAATTGAATTTATTTCGAGAAATATGAGCAATAAGACATTTTCGGCTATGCTGCGGTTTGAAGAGTTAACTGAAACTTCCGGGGTAACAGATAAAGACTTAAGTGACTGTTTCTTTTACCGAAATAATTCAATATTAGTTAACCACCCTTGGAAATCGGAATAAATGGAGAAATGATATTTAAATCTCTTCGAACGACGTGGTTATTATTCCAACTTTATAACCCTAGACACCACAAATATCGTAGTGTAAAAGCGGGAAATTGATTAACTTAAAGCTCCGATATTCAATCCACGATGACAGCAGAGACTTTAACCGTCTTTAAAGACGTCAAACAAGTAATTATCGTTATCTCAAACACTGATTTATGAGCATAACCCGAGGAATCAGTGAATTATCTCCTCGGCAATGTCATAAAAGAGGGCAGAATTACACGGCCGTAAGGTGTTGAAGGGGAATGGGAACCGCCAGGCGATTGATGGAGAAGAGGTCAGTAAACGGCAGCGGGCCGGGACCTCAAGGGGGTTTAGGAGGAACAGGGGAAAGGGGCGGGGAAGGTTTGTCGACTGTTTGAAAAGAGGCGGAGCCGGAAAATGAAGACCGCCACTTAAAGAGGCCGACCCACTCACCTGCCCGCTCTCGCCCAACCGTAACCTCCTCTTCCCTCTCCTGCCACTTATCTCCCCTGGCCTTCATCGCCCCCCCAGCGACGCCTCCGGGGAAGGGAAGGGGGCAGAGGGTGATGTGGGGGGGGGGGGGGTTGGATGCCCCAGCGAGGTTCCCTCCTCCTGTCGGACTGCCGATCGACACTCCCCCGGCTGCCTCCTCCGCGGATTGGGCGACTGTCGTGCCTCGCAGATACGCCCCCGGCATTATAGTTCCTCCGGAATTCTTTCACTTCTGAGCCTTTGACAACCAACACACCGAACTCGATCGTAGGACTTAAAATTGAAGAGTATGGAATATGACACTTTACACTCCAATTTCTCTATTTTAAGACGTCAACCCACCACGCGTTTGTAACACTCGGAGGAAAACAAATCTAAGGCTGCTCATAGAGTCGTCCACAGAATTTCAAGCAGGGGTGCACACCATGCAAGGCCAATAATGTGCATTTTTTAACGAAACGATATTTGAACTTTTGCGTTCTGCATGTATTCGCTGAAATGATATAACGCTGAATTTTGTGGTTGCATTTATTTATAAACGACTGGTTAATAGGGTTATAATAACGACTGCTTAAGTACATACTATAATTTATATGTATGAATTAATTTCTGCTCTAACGAAAATTCTCCAAAGGTGGCAAACTCGGGTAATATGTATACGTATGTATTGCGTGACTGGTTTCAAATCAAGCTATAGACTGAAGAGAAATATAGTATATGACAAGCCAACTTTTAAAAGGGTTAGTGACTATCAGTTGAACGGGAGGGGATGGGCAAAGGAACTGAACTGCGAATGGATTGAGCACAATCTATGACTCCATGATACCCTGCAATCCACCAGAGCAACAGAGTCATATTGGAAATTTGGACGGAGTTTTTCCTTTCTTTGATAGCATAATTAGTTATGAACTTAAAGTGTATTTTAATTCCTAAATAGCAATTCAGTTTTACTTTTGTCGTCTCAAAATACACAAGACCCTAAAAGCAGAGTTGCGTGATCACTTGTTTTCATAAAAGTTTTATAATACTGGTCAGCGCTTCCTGGATACATCTGCATTCCTGCTCTATTTATTGCATTTACTTTAAACATTTTCAGCGTTTCTGTGATTGTTAAATTACCGAATTTCAGGTCTATTTTGCATGAGAATAAGTAAAAGTTCCTTTAACATGGAAATTGAGGAGAGACAAACTGTCTGCTTGCTATCCCACTCTGCATGATGGGCGTTCCTGACAACACACACCACTCTAGTACCCCTGTCGTTAAGAAATCAGATTTTTTGGCATTCTGCAAAGCAACGCAAGTTTTTACATCATATAGTGCTCTTAATTTCTGTTTATTTTCAAGAATTTCATAAAATTTAGTTCAAATTGGTTAGGTTCTGAAGTCGCATTAGGCCGCATGCGGCGTGCCTAGCCCTCCAATTAAACTCCCCCATGGGCTGGAACACGACAAGGAGCCAGAATAAATTTTAATCGGAAAATTCACTCCCATGGTCAATTTTTAATGAAAACAATTTAATGTGTTGCATACTACGCAAATCGGTAAAAACACAACAAACATAAGTGAATATCAGAAATACAAAATCTCAATATAATTTTCATATTGAAGCAGGATGAATTAGACACGAAATGAAATAAGGCACGACATTTGCGAAACTTGGTTTAATATGACTCAATTTTTCCAAAAAGTACAGAGTTAAAACATGAGCCAACGGTGTGTCTTGGGGGAAATGACAGAAAAATTGTGGCCAACATTTTCCAAAGGAAAACTTCGCCATGCACTCGAGCGCTTTTAGAGTTCCGAAAATATTTTCCGGGTCGGGCAGAAGAAAAGAAAGAAACTTTTGGGGACCGCGGGTAAGGGGTGGGGGAGCGGGAAAAAATCGTTATTTCCCGAGGTGGTCGAGGCAGCCAGCCATTTTTCGCGTCACCGACACGTGGAGCTGCGACAATGGAGCATGCCGAAAGTTCAACGAGGCGTGAGGACACCGCAGCCCCCCGACGGCCAACCAGAGGGCGCGCGGACAATGACGGATAAGGAAGGGCTTTCAGGAGGGCCGACGGCGAGCGCGACCGCAGGAGTCCCTTCCCATCAGGGGACCCACGCCACCTCCCGCACCCCACGCCTAGTGTGCCTTGCTTTAACTTAGAGTCGGTTCGTCCAAGAGTAGCTACCGGAAAAAACGCGCCGGAGGAAGCGCCAAGAAATTTGTCCTAAGCCGAAACCTTCCCTTAAATCTCTCTCAATAAGTCCATAGAGGCCAGCAGCAGTGCAGAATAGATGCCCAAATAAGGATTGAAACACACCATTCACCAAGCGGAAGTTGCGTGAGGAGCACTTCTCTGCATCTAATGCACTTTTTGATGTTCGAAACCAATTGTAGCAGATCCATTCAGCCAATCATCTCAATTTGTTATGAGCTAAAATAGACCCTTTTGATGACTATTAGGAGACAACCGACCCTACGTCGGCTTAGACACTACATTGTTGATTATCGACCACTACCCTGAGAATCCCGCATCGACTCACACCAGACATGGGCTACTACATCTATTGAACGCAGTGTCAGAATAGAATTTTGTGTTACTTGTATCAGACCTTAAAGATTTCAGCAGGTGTCATAAAAAACTCCTACCTCCAGTTCTTCACATGCCTCTTTAATCATTTCCTCCACATATACGTTGAACAGCACCGATGATAATGGGCTACCCAGCCTAGCTCCTCTTCCTAGCACTGCCCATCCGGACTCTCCGTTCCCCACTGTTCGCACCTGAGCAGTCTGAGACATGTGCAGGTTGTGGATTAGCCTTCAGTCCCTTGAATCTATTCCTATTTCTGCAATATACTCGTTAATTTTTCCCAATTAACTCTATCAAACGCTTTGTCGAAATCTACGAAACAGGCAAATACGTCCTGATTACATTATATATAATAATATAATAATTATTATAATAACATTATATATAATAATATATAATTCCTCTCGAATAGTTATCTCATTACTGCAATGGCATCACGCGTACCTCTTCCTTTCCTAAACCCAAACTGATCATCCCCTAAGTAATCATTTGCCTTAATCTCCAATCTTTTGTTGATGACTCTGAGAACGACTTTAGCTGCGTGGGATATCAAACTTATTGTTCTTACAAATTTGGCTTGGAAATCGAACGAGAACGTCATCAAAGTAAAACAACTGGATCTACTAGGTTGTTTGAAAGCATGAAAACAGTGTTCCCAAAAACAGTAGGAAAAAACAAAGAAGTCAAATGAAAAGTCTTAGAAGATGAAGGGATATGATATTCATAAGCAGACATATTCAGAAACAGGATGTCCTCCAGCCCAAGGAGGGGTAAGAGTCAAAAAGAGAATGTCGACTGGGAAAGAGCCAAGCAAACAAATCATAGTAATTATTTCCCACGGCAATCAACTATTTTCACATATGTGAAAAACGGACGCATTCATTTCCTTTGGTTCGATTAATTGCAATTGAATGATAACCTTTCTAATATTAGCAAATTAGATAATAGTGAATTAATTAAAAATATAAAAAATTATAAATACTCGTGAAAAAGTCAAAAAATGACGTCGGTAAATAATTCAAATGGTTTTTTAAAAATGTATGGAAAAACGAACTCTCAAAAACTTTCGTCTATCAAGGAACCAACTTTAGTTTTAACAACGTCCATCACTTAAACTTTTAGGCAATTTTTTGGAATTCTGAATTGGTGCAAGGGCAATTACCCTCCTCCCGTAATATTGCTAATGGTAAGATCCACATCTTTTCGACACATTTTCACACATTTTCGTTGGCATGAATTCCCTGCAAGCAGAGGGATGACACCAAAGGAATAATTAATACAGCAAAATAAATGCGTGACAATAAAACGATAGGTAGCATCATGTTCGTAAACTGTAACTCCACCCAATTTGGAGGACAATAATCATTACTAATTGTTAGAGGTATTTCACCAATTAAGAGACAGCCACCATGTGAAAGACGTTCATTTGTAACCATTGTGTGTTCTTCTCCGCGTCACGTGAACCTACTTACTACCGTTTGCCTCACATCATTTTCTGCTTCGCCAATTCAAGGCGTCTGACCGCCTTCTTCACGAAATCTCTCCCCGCTCCCTTCCCTCCCCGCCCGCACATTCCCTCCGCCAACCACGCCCCTCCCTGCCCAATCACGGCAGTTGACAAACACTCATCATCTCCGATTAATAATGCCTGCCGCACCACCCTGGGCGGCGTGCAATGTAAATGCACCATGTAGACGCGAAACAGACGAGGGAAGATAATAGGGAGGGCGAGGGGAGGGGTGGACGCGAGGCCACGGTGAAGCCCCGCAAACGACGGGACGACCCCCCCCTTTTGGAGAGTCTTCCCGAGTGTCAACTGACCGACCACGCACGCACTCCCCAGCGTCACACACAAACACCGCTACCACTCTCGTCTCAGCGCACCCTTCCCTAATACCCTGGGCGAGACTTATCCCCGGTTCCTCCAACACGCGGGGGACGACTCCCGATCACGGATTCACGTTCCGCTCGCCCCCGGCACCACACATCCTCCCACACCACCCGTTCACGCGACGGCGGGAGGGGCCCCGGGGGCGCAAGAGAGAGGGCCTCGCGACGCCAACCGCCGGCAGAAAAGCACGCGATTCGTATCCCATTGCTTCCCCCTCCCCCCAAGAATGAGGAATACACAAAGGTCTTCTGAAATATACGTCTGCGTGTCTTCCACCTTCCAAGCGGCCACAGGGCGTGTGTCCCGGACGACGACAAGTCCCCAAGCATCGCGGCCATCGTTGGCAATGAAAGCATTTCAGCAATATTGAAATTGGAAGCCGTGTTCCTTGGATTGCTTCAGGGCCGAGAACTTAGGAAGAATGCCTCACTCGCATCGGCAGTTTGTACCCTTATTATATTCTATTGTCACATTATGGAATCATGCCGTCATTACTGGTGACCTAACACCCCTGCCACACACCCTTGTAGCGGCTTGGGGGTATTATGTTGATGTAGATGGTTACACAGGGAAAAAGCACTATGCGGGTTAAAAAGGACTGTGCAAATCATTAAAACCTGGATTGGGGAAATAAATATTTTTGGTGGATTTCACAATGCCTTGAGTTAAGACTTCCTCGATTTCTGCGTGACCTCTCGGTTAGTAGTAATGAGCTGTGACGAGAGCACCATTCCCTCTCCGTCACACTCTCCTTGCTTTAATTTGACCAATCGCCGAAGTCATGTGTGTACTCTCCGTGCTTCCAGAGGCTCCCATTCTATCCGTCGGGATTCGTGCGACGCTCGCTGCCTGTCTCACGTACCAATTGGTTGCCCACCCAACACGCACCTTTTCAACCCACAAATTATGCCCGCGATCTGCCCATAGCCCTTCAGTCAAGGTAAAGTACTACGGATATCGGTCAAAAGCATTTAGTTAATCAATTCGGAATGCAATATTTTATGGTGATTTACCTTTTCCGCCGGCGCAATTCAACACAATTAGCCACCACAAAGGCTTTGAGCGCCAGTCAACACCAGGGGCTCATGCGGCGAAGATTTAAATGGATCGAGTTTATTTTTAGTCCACGGTTGTGCGAGCGTCTCTCCTCATGATAAATACCTATTCATGGATTACTGCGAATTAACCACTAAGTGAGTCGTATTGGGCTCAGAAGTATTCTGCACGCTATTCGTTTTCTCCCAAAGAAATTTAATTTAGATCGGGCAAAACATTCCCTTCCCTTCAAAAAATCCTTTTCAAACCATTTTGTTTGGTGCCAACATTTAGATATTAATCTGAGAGCAAATTACGCACAATCAGAAGGTACGCATTTTCAGAGTCACTGAAGGAATGACAGAGCAATTGAGAATTTTTGCTTCGTGAGGAAGGGTGTACTCTTCCATGGTTCCTTGTTATTTGCTCTAAGAGAACACGACTTTCTTTCATATTCAGCATACTGTCCACGCAATATCCCTACATTGTGCAGAGGGAGATCACCAAAATGATATCAGAGTTTTGAGACTTGTGTACGACCTTAAAACATATTTAGCTATGCAAAACCTCGTACCTATTGAAGTTGGCGTCACACCAAATATGGTGCCATGTAGTTGAAGACGAAAATCTCAAACCCTCCCCAAAAATATATCCACCCGCTATTACAATGAAATGACACTCCTTGCTTCAGGAAGTTCAAAAAATTATTTCAAAGGCGATAGTTCAAACCCATTCTTGTGAATTCAAAGCGCTGAGATGGTAAGCGTAACGGTTTTCGTGGAACGAAGGCCCTCCCCTTCACGCGCGGAGATGAAGGTGGGCTTCGTCAATGGCGACGTCAGGATAAGAGGACTGTTAAACTGTGTCTTTGGACGGAGACGGGCGGCGTCGAGCCTTTGGCAAGGGGAGGGGATGGATGGATGAAATAATCCAAAGGACAGGACGGAGAGCGTTCAAATGGGGGGAAGGAGGGCGCAGGAAGGCTGAGAGAATGGGAACCCGAGGAAGAGGCAGACAGGAAAAGGAAAAGGCGTTATGCCTTACGTGGGAGTGGTTTGGTGGTTGAGAATATTTTAAAGGGTTTTCAAAGACCCTTTATGGCTCCAAGCCCTTCCAACATACTACGCGTGTCAAACCTGACTCTGATCAATAGACTACCAGTATCAATATAATCATTATATTCTTGGGAATCATAATTGAGGTGGTTTCCCGTTGCCTTCCTCAATAGTGTTTTTAACGTGACACCATCACTTAATGGCCGCCCCACTGGGGTCAGACGCCATTGCAGCCGCCTCACTGAGGAACAGACGCTGCGTGGAGTACCTTTCGTCTGGCTCCTAACCTTCGACCTATCTAGCATGGGTGACCCTTCCAGGAGTAATTATTATTACTCCCGCCAGCACAGCTCTAGGGGTCATCGGAACACACAAGCCCTTCCACCACGACAAGGTTGTAGCCCATGGGACGGCGACAGGGGTTAGTCACCACTAACACATGGTTTAGACATCACAAAAGGCGTAGGTATACATGGAAAATGCCAGGTGACTCAGAGAGGTATCAGTTAGATTATATTATGGTTAGGCACAGGTTTAGGAACAGTGTGATAAATTCGCACAGTTTCCCAGGAGCGGATGCGGACTCTGACCACAATTTAGTTGTTATGAAATGTAATGTTCGTTTCAAGAAGATAAGGCAAGGGCGGCGGGTTAGGAAATGGAATTTAGAAGCAGTAAATGGATTAACAAGGAAGGAGTATCAGCAGGCTGTAGAGAAAATGATGGATGACGGTAAAGAACTGAGTACTATCGAAGAAAAATGGGAATGTATCAAGAAAGGGATATTGGAAGCCGCTAAAGACACCATAGGAACCGTTAACGGGAAAATGATAAGGAAACCATGGGTAACGGATGAGATGACTGCAAAGATGGATGAGAGATGAAGGTGGAAAAATGTAAACACAGAGTTAGGCAAAATGAAGTACAAAGAGTTAAACAATAAATTGAGAAGGGCCACAAATAAAGCAAAAGAAGAATGGTGGAAAACGCAATGCGAGGATATGGAAAGTTTACAGAAGAAGGGTGAAATTGGTGCTCTATACAGCAAGGTTAAGTTATTATCGGGAAGTAAGAAGGCAAGATCTGGGCTAATAGTTAAAGATAAGTGGGGTAAGATAATAGTTGAACCAGGAAAAATCCAAGAGAGATGGAAGGAATATATAGAAACACTGTATGGTAAAGCACTTAGGCCGACAAGGTTAGACATAGAAAAGGAACATGACGTAGAAGAAGATAGCTTAGGTCCAGGCATACTCGACGATGAAATAGAAAGGGCATTAAAGGAGATGAAAGCAAATAAGGCTGTGGGGGTGGACAATATTCCTGTAGAAATGTTAAAATGGTAAGGAAATGGTGGGAAGAAGGCCATATATGGACTGATTCGTAGTATCTATGAGGAAGGAATCTGGCCGGAAGATTTTGTGAGATCGGTGTTAGTTCCTATTCCAAAAAAGGCAAAGGCTTCGTCATGTGAGCATTACAGAACAATAAGTTTGATATCCCAAGCAGCTAAAGTTATTCTCAGGATCATCAACAAAAGGATATAGAGTAAGGCAAATGATTACTTAGGGGATGATCAGTTTGGGTTCAGGAAAGGAAGAGGTACGCGTGATGCCATTGCAGTAATGAGATCACTAGTCGAGAGGAATGTAGAATACAATCAGGACGTTTTTGCCTGTTTTGTAGATTTCGAAAAAGCGTTTGATAGAGTGAATTGGGAAAAATTAATGGCTGTATTGCAGAAAATAGGAATGGATTGGAGGGACAGGAGACTGATCCGCAACCTGTACATGTCTCAGACTGCTCAGGTGCGAGTGGGGAACGGAGAGTCCGGATGGGCAGTGTTAGGAAGAGGGGTAAGGCAGGGTTGCCCATTGTCACCGGTACTGTTCAACTTATATGTAGAGGAAATGATTAAAGAGGCATGGGAAGAACTGGAGGTAGGAATGAAAGTCGGAGGGGAATTCGTAAAATCGGTTAGGTTTGCTGATGACCAAGCATTAGTTGCTCAGTCAGTCAAGGGGTTGCAAGCATTGTTGAGTGAATTGGAGGTTCAGTGCGATAAATATGGGATGAGAATCAATATTAATAAAACAAAGGTGATGCGATTTTCCAGAAAGAAAAAGGCTAAGCTAAATATTAAAATAGGCGGGGAAAGAATAGAGCAGCTAGAGCAGTTTACATATCTCGGAAGTGTTTTGGACCAATACGGTCAAAGTGGTAGGGACGTAAGGAGAAGAATTGCGCTAGGCAAGGAGGCTTTCTCAAGGAGGGAGTTGATGACGGGGACGTTGAGTAGGGATGTTAAGACAAGACTCGTAAAAACTCTGATATGGAGCGTAGCTATGTACGGCGCGGAAACGTGGTCGCTGAAGCAGGAGGATAGACGTAGATTGGAGGCTTTTGAAATGTGGGTGTGGAGAAGAATGGAGAAGGTGAAATGGACCGAAAGGAAAACAAATGAGGAAGTACTAGAAATGGTGGGGGAGGAGAGGGGTTTGTTGAGAGAAATCCTATGGAGGCAGGAAAAATGGATGAAAAGCGAATTGAGCGGTAATGGAATGTTGAAGAGGGTAATGGAGGGGAGAATGTTGGGCAAGCGAGGAAAGGGTAGTAACAGGATAGGGATGTTGGATGGGATGAAGGGAGGAAAGAAGTACACAGAGATGAAGATGGGCCTGATGTAGAGTTGGTTGCTTGATTGGGTTTTGTTTGGAGTTACAAAATATGTATTTGATAGTTGTGTCATCCAAAAACCTACCTTAACCGGTAGAATACCTAATAATAATCAATATAATCCCGTGTGTTATGAGAAGTCGTTGCGGCGGAAGGGTAAGGGTTGATTGGAGACGAGGGTGAGGGATTGGGAGAAAATAAGTCGTACGACGTAAAACTAACTACGAAGTTTTGAGGATGGAAGAAAGGAAGTTGCTCGGCAGAATGAAGGGGAGATGGAAGATGCGGGCGGAGAGGAGAGAGGTGGAGTTGGGGAAAGACCGCGACGGAAGATAAGAACGCTATTACGTAAGCGGGGAAGAGGGACCAGGGAGACAAGAAGCCAAGTAGGAGAAACAGAAAACTGAAAAGGAAATAACATAAGGCAAACGAGGGGACATCCACACCACGGCCAGTACATACCAGGTATTTCCTCTTAGTTGGTAGATTGACAAATATGACGATAAAGAATTGATGTAAACCTACACGGCTTTGTGCATAGTAACTGCTTACCACTTCATTATAGGTTTCCAATTCATCTTCCAACCGCTCTAAAGACCTTTCTTCCCGGTAAATACACCGTACAAGTAGTTTTTAGGGGAGGCGACCGACAGCTGAGGTCATTTGCGCCATTACGGATGGATGCGGAAGGAGGAAGGGTGGAGAGAAACCCGGCGTCGGCATTGGCCTACTTTTAATAAGGAAAGGCGTCTAGGGGTCGCACTCACTCAAAGCGCTCATACAGCACCTCGAGTTGGGATAGAGATACCACTGAAAATATTTTTCGTCTCAAGGATTTGTACCCGGGCTCTCTCGGTGGGAAGCCTGTACGTTAGTCACCGCACCTTCCCGATTGCCCGTTAAATACATCCGTGTTGGTTAGAATAACTAACTTTGTCATCATAATGCGTCAACTTGCAAACGCTAGTCAACTGCTGCATATTATAAATGGATAACCTATGATTGTGATGATATAGAATACATGTCAACCTATTTATTAATACATAATAGGATGTGGGGGCGAGTGCGGCCCGCCCGCCGGAGAGGAGGGAAGGCCAAAGGGCGAATGGAGCATGCATCACAGACTCACTGGCAGGGTATCCGGGATGGTGGTGCGCGGCCACAACATCCGGAGGCATGGCGAAGCCGGAGAGCGGGTGCGGATGGTGTCCCTGGTGATGGTGCGCGTGGTGATGGTGCGGGTGGTGGTGGTGGCCGAACTGCATGTGATGGTGGCCGGGGGGCGGCGCTGGGGGCGTAGGCGGTGGCGGCTTGAGGTAGGCCATGTCGGGGGCGGCGGGGGAGAGGGAGGCCGCGGCGGAAAAGGCGGATGAGGGCGAGGGGGCGGCGTACCCGCCCCCGAATGGGCCTCCGAAACCGGGGAAGGGCGGCGCGGAGGCGGAGAAGGACGAGGAGGATGAGGACGAGGAGGAGGAGGAGCAGGAGGAGGGCGAGGAGGTCGTGGTGGCGGCCCCACCTCCAACCCCTCCGCCCCCGGCCCCCACGCCGCTCCCGGGGGCCGAGGAGCCCGCGGAGACGGGGGAAGCGGTGGTGTTAAAAGCCGGGGGCAGGAAGAAGGAGGAGGGGGCCGGGAGATAGGCGGAGGAGGCCGTGGCGGGGGCGGCTGGGGGCGGAGGGGCGAAGGCGGCCAGGGAGTGGTGGTGGGAGGATGTGGGGGCGGCCGGGGGCAAGAAGGGAGACGAGGAAGGAGGCGAGTGGGAGGAGGAGGAGGGAGCGGTGGCGGGCGGGGGGGGCGGGGGCGTGGGGGCGGGAGGAGGGGAGCAGGAGGAGGAGGAGAAAGAGTCGGAGTCGTCAGCGGGGGTGGGGTCGTGGGGCGGGGGCGGCTGTGGGGGCGGCGGAGGGGACGGCGGTGGCCCCAGGTCGTGGGGGCCGCTGAGGTGGGAGGCCGGCAGGGTGACCTCCAGCCCGGAGGTTGCGGGGGGCGCCGCGGGGGGGCGCCGACGCGGCCAAACTACTCTGGAATCAGCAACTGCGGACGGAACAAGAGAAAGGACTCATGAGACAAGACACGCCCACCTACATCATCATCCAGGAATATTACGGATGAAGACGAGATGCAAACATCCCCTGTCTCCACACTGCTTTCTTTTTCTGAAACACAATAGTGAAATTGTAATTCCGAAACGACCGTTTCCGCGAGCCAGACAGACAAAAGCGGGGCATTACGTCGAGTGGCAATATTGAGTATTGATAATAGTGTCAATCATGCAGAAGGAGAATGTGTATGTATTAGTAATTAAACGTGGAGGAACGGAGAAAAGAATTGTTGTGAGGGATCGAACGGAGCCCAATAGAAGTGCTAATTACGTGGAGTGGAAGAACGATCGTTTGGGAATGAATGCCTTGGATGTTGGGAGGGTTATGTACGGTACAAGTACCGCGCCTTCAAGAGTAACAGTCTGGACTCCCTCATTAGAAGTACATTAATGCAGGTAAATGGTATTTCAGGTCTAATTAAAATTAGGCTCAATGTACAGAATTGTTAAAAATGACGATATGGTGGAATAGGAAAACCAAACTTCAAGGAAAAAAACGACCGCAGTTTTAAAATAAAAATAAGAGATCCAAAAAAACTAAAAAAGCAAAAGACAAATAATAAAAATACTCTTTTTTTAAACAGAACTATTGTTGAATGGAATCAGTTGCCTGGAGGTTTGTTTGAGCCCTTCATTCAATTTTAGGAGTTTTAAGAATACGTATAAAACAGCCACTGGGTGATAAACTTCATTGATCAGTGATTATTGTATATATTGAACTTGTTGAAAATAGTGTTCAGTACGTGATGTGGACGGCGTGAGAAGTTGTATTGCAAAAGCGAATGATGTGTCAATGGTGCGTGATTTTGAACGGTATATGAAATTGAAGAGTGCTTGATTATGGACGGAGTGCGGCGATGGACGGACCATTGTAGGCATGGTGTGAACCAACCCCTGTGTGATGGTAAAGGTGCGGTTGGTTATCTGAAAGTGTCATCGTATGTAAGAGCATTTTGTCATGTATTTGTTCTTCTTGTGTGTGTGTATGTATGTGCATTGTAAGAGTGACCGTTGACCAGACATGACCGTTGCCACCATGACAATAGCATAATTGCAACAAGGTTTATATAATAATAATAGAATGAATATCCCAGAAGTACGACTGTGTTGTGGTTACCTCCATCATTAGCGTTGAAGGCAGATGATTGTCAGAAATAACTACATGATTGATATATTCTATCCAAACAGCCCGTTACTCTTATCGGCGGGCTCTGAAGACAGAGTACGTCGAACAGGCAATAGGATACTTCGTCACTCACGGAGATGTCGGCAAAAGATCGCCTTTCGCCATTTCCTATCTACTTAACTCAAGAGCAAATTCGCAGACGTGGAAAAATTTATCGACTACGGTTCCCAGAGAAGATACAAGAATCGAGTAAAAATGTTACATGAATGGTGCGATCTTCCCTTTTCACTTCCCGATAGTGATTTAACCTTGCTGTATAGCGCGCACCAATTTCACCCTTCCTCTGCAAACTTTCCATATCCTCGCACTTTCCACCGCGCTTCTTTTGTTCTATTTGTCGCCCGTTTCAGGTTATTATTTGATTCTTTATACTTCCTCCTGCCCAATTCCCTATTAACAATCTTCCATTTCCTTCTTTCATCCATCTTTCTAATCATCTCTTTCGGAATTCATTGTTTCCTTACCCTTTTGCTACTTGCTACTCTATAGTTTTCTTTGCGGACTTCAATATTACATTTGCTACATATTCTCATTTTTTCCTCGGTACTACTCATTTCACTTTACTTACGCATTACTTCCTCTGCCGCCTAATGTTTACTCTTTCTCGCCGTGCTTGTTTATGCTTATACATTCTATTTCATAAACCATCTTTCCTGATTATTTCCCAATGATTGCTTGTTGGTATGTACGACCTGTAATATTCTACTAGTCGCTTGCTCTTTGTTTGCTATTCTTCTACCAACATATTTTCTTCAATATTATGGAAACCGTTTGCAGGCTCTCGTCCCGTTCGCTATACGCATATTACTCAATAACTATTACTCCAGTAATTCCCGCTATACTTCCATCTCAACTAACAAAGCCCTGAAGGATCTACGTCACTATTCCCCGTCATCTGCTTTATAAATTTATATTTCTCTATCATTAACATCATCCTAGTATAACAAGTCCCTACTCTAAATATTTCAGTCATTCTTTTCGTCGCTTCGGCTTTGCAAGGATTTCGTGAGATGACGACCGTGAAAGCCTTGCCCCTCCTGCTGATCCACCGGCCGATTGGGCCGAGTCCCGAAGTTGCCAGGACTCATTTTCTCTATACTCTCCATCATAAAATTCTTGGAAATAATAATTGAGGTTGTTTCCTGTTGCCGCGCTAAAGAGCGTCTTTAACGTGACACCATCATTCAGTGGCAACCTCACTGAGGAACAGAAGCTGCGCGGGCTAACTGTCGTCTATCTCTTAACCTTCGACCTAACTGGTATGGGTGACCCTTCCAGAAGCAATTATTACTCCCGCCAGCATAGCTCTAGAGGTATACATATGTATTCTGAAATGAAACTGCATTGTCAACACTGTATTTGACCAAACAAAGAAATAAATGGTAGTTATTATTTATTCAACCAGGTATAAATGAGTATATTAACAATAATCTGGTTAAATTCGCAAATAAATGTGATGTTTTAATTTAATTTTTGAAAGATGAATCTCATTCAGAAGTTGTTAAACATCGAGCACCAATCAACAGCAGTGACACTTGCGTATTGGAAACAGCAATGGAGACTCGAAGCGATGGAGTTGTAATGCTCCATAATGAAAACAGAAAATAAAATAAGCGACGACCTAGGCAGTCCTATAGATAAAGATATGCACCAAAGGGCAGTGAAGTCAGCCTCAGAGAAGAGAGAGAGTGCGGAGGGGAAAAGGGCGAGAGGAAGGGACGCCGTGAAAGAGAGCCGCCGTCAGGGGCACCACTCATTGTGATGCCATGCGCCGACAGCGCCACTCAGGACGCCACTCGATAGGCGGGCTGAATTTTGAGGCTAAACCATTCAATAACAAACCTGACGTCTGTAAAAACAGATCTGCTCTATGAACACCATAAAAATTCACCCAACGACTTAATTGCTAGGCCCTATCCTGCAGTTGCCACAGTGATGGAACACATCATTTTCTAATCCGAGTAAATAACAAAGCCTCGGGCTAAGTGCAGGTGCGGTTGATGTGGACCTCGACCATTTAAAAATATCGTCCCGGTCGTGAAGCACACGGAAAACCAAGTTTAAGGCAAAATATCTATCAAGCAGATAAGTAGGCCAACGTGTACTTAATTACAACATGCATTACCCATTGGCTAACCCGAGCTGACTTCCTGAGTGCAGATGAAAATGGTACTTGGATCGATAATCAGTTATAAGCACGGCGCTTTGACTAAAGGCAATTAAAACTTCGAAATGCGGAAAGGGGTAAGATAAGCTGGATTAAGGCCCCCCGGGAGGAATAACACAACTCGCGCTCAATTTTTAAGCAAGCAATCATGCCGAGAGCAACAAAAAACAGCCGAAAGTGGCGAAAGAGCGATAATTGCGAAGATTGCGAGGCGGCGCGATTTGCGTATCGGCGAGCGTCCGAAGGGAAACGAAGGGAATCACGGTCAAGCACGGACCAACTGACCACTCACCCGCGCAAACGTCTCCCCTTGCATTAGACCCCTTCAAGCACGCGATGTCATTAGCGCAAGAAATCTTGGTAGGGGAAACAAGTGGAAAGGAAAGGCACATGACTAATGGGAGCGTTGGAACAAATATCATGTCAAGTTCAAAAGAGTTCCCTCAAATGATAAGTAAACCAAAGGCTTTCAGTCACTGATTTCAAGGAAATCCATTGAAGAAAGTGTGTGCTGACTTTAATTAAGTGTCAATACCGGTAATAATACGCTTTCCACAATGTGCGAGCCTTGGCCATTAGCCGGGTTTCTCAAATGTGTCAACTATGCAAGCCATCTTCAATTATCGCGTGGCAGAACTATGTTAAATTTTATGACAAATTGCGGAGAGAAATTTAGATTTTGATCGACATATTTCTTCACCTAATGGGACTGAGTAAAATTTGTAGCCCACTTGTTGTCATCGCAGAGTTTCAAACGTCTCTGAATGAACAACGCACTGAATTTCTTTAATATTTTCCGCCAAATGAGAACACCATTTTTACGGCACCAAACCCCGAATTTGGAGGCCTCAATTTCTGTGAGAATATACAACAACAAGCAGTTCTGAGGCAGTACAACTGCCTCCACCATTAGGATCACGTGTCATCACAATATTAGAGAGAATTTTACTTAACTCATTGAATATTTCGTCCAAAAATCACTTTCAGGTCGTCCTTTAGCATGCCCTTCGCAATCAATACAGTACCTTCACAATAATTCTGGTAGAAAGAAATCAAGAGCTCTACGGCCTCAGGTTGAAATAATAAGGGGGGGGGAAATCCAAACGGCCGTAAACAACAGTCGCAACTCTCGTCAGACTAATTGCTGTGTTGGTTTTCGCGGGAACCCCGAAAGATACCAAAACACAACCTCTCAACCAAGAATACCCTCTGTGGTGGTTTACGGGAAGTCAATCCACGCCAAGGACCACACACAGCCACACAAACACACACTACCCTGTTTAGAATCTTTCACGAGGCTGTAGGACCCCGTTAAAGATTCTAGGTGGAAAAGTAATCCTTCACGAGGCTGTAAGGAAGACCCCGTCAAAGGTACCATGATGTTCGACAAGTACACACTATGTGCCTATTCATTAAGGACGTGCAGAGACCATTCACACACACTAGCACTTGATAAACGCACACACACACTCAAAGGGCCCAACTTCTGGGAGAATCTGAAAACAATAGAGCGCAGATGAGGATATGCGTCGAGCACGCGTGTTTCGGCCACAAAGTGGCCCTCTTCAGCGAACTGAAGGGAAAAAAGCACTCCAACACTAGGTTGAAAGTCAAAGGTCAAATCCTGGTACCTTTAACGGGGTCTTCCCTACACCCTCGTGAAGGATTCTAAACAGGATAGTGTGTTTGTGGCTGTGTGTGGTCCCTGGCGTGGATTAATTTCCCGTAAACCACCACAGAGGGTATTCTTGGTCGAGAGGTTGTGTTTGGTCTCTTTCGTGGTTCCCGCGAAAACCAACACAGCAATTTGGTCTGATGAGAGTTGCGACTGTTTATTACGGCCGTTTGGAGTTCCCCCCCCTTACTATTGTAATAATTCTGGTATTTCCTTCTTTGTAAAAAGCTGGTGGCTGGTTCAACGTGAGTGGAATGGTATGCGTTCATCGTTAAGGGCTGTGGGAACCCTTCGAAAGGAATGAAAAAAGACACTTGAGCTATCCACTCAAAGAAGCAAACAGGAAGGAGCAATCCCACCACATCCATTGAAGAACTTCTCTTTGCCGAAATTCCCCGTCCAGCAAGTCAACAAGGACGCGTGTTATTCGGTTAAAATCTGAAATGAGAGCTGATTTCATTGTCAAATGACATTGCTGGGGGTCCGAGAGACGGTTCATAGTTAATGCTCATGAACAGGGAGATACGCGCTATGCCATCGTGAGAACGCTCTGAATATTTATCATACCTGTACTGGTACGCGAAGTAACCATTGACACACTTTGTACTAATTCCACGAAGCATGCATCCGTCGCATCGAAAAATAAACTGCAAATTGATAACTCCCAAAGATCAACCCGTCTCAGTGTGAGCGCAGGGCAAACCATCGAAAGGGCGACATTAAAACTGCATCATCAGTTAGAGGGGTACACTAATATCAAACAGATTTATTGGGAAGCGCCCCAATTCATGAAAGGTTGAGTGGAAATAAAAGCCAAATGAATAATTAAAGAGAGCCAGCGGACAAAATAAAGATTTAAAACGATATAAAAAAGTTAATGAGAGTTATTTTTCAAATAAATTTTGGTGAGTTCAACAATAATCCTCAAGAGAAACGTATTTTGAAAGTACATCAAATATTATTCGACGCGAATAACACATTAATCAAAATTTCCGAGCGAGTGGACGAGAAAATTAATTAAAATCATTTAATTAATGGAATTGACTATTTAAAACAAATGAGTATACGATTGAATTCAAATTTTGAAAATTGATTTGAATTTTGAATATGAAGGGTAATAATAAGGAATTTAACAATTATCGCAAAAATAAATTACGGACTTAGCGACGTAACTTTGGTAAGCCGCCATTTATTTAACAAACGGGTACTTCTTAAAACCATATGCCATAATGTAATGAACGAGTTTTATTGAAATTACTCCGCGACAAATCTCTGTGTGGGATAATTCAAAATAAACACAAAACACAATGCAATACAACTCTCAAAATTCATCTCCTTCACTTCAGAGTGCTGCACAGATCGTCAATCTGCGGAAGGATATTGTGGGTGACGTAGCGTATACAAAAAGACATTAAAAAAACCATAAACACAGTAATCAATCCAAAGGTCGGTTTAGCAGGTGATGGTAGAGCTCACCCATGTACCAAACCCGACGGCGTGTGAATATTCACACATCAGGGTAGGGGGGCCAGTTCCTTTCCCTGTGCCGGTTATGGTTTTCCAGGTGCCGGTTATGGTACCCGAAAAATCAACTAGCTTGGGTGGAGCTGCAGGTGCCCAGAGTGCCTTGCCCGGGAATCGAACCCGGAACCCTCCGGTCAGTAGTCCAATGCTCTACCCACTGGACCACCGCGACCCACAAAAATACATTACTGCGACATAATTGTGGCTGCAGAAAATAAGTTTTTTTAGGTTTCCATTTGAAATAGAATAACATTCTGAGGCATTCGTTTGGTAATAATTCGTACACGTGCGCTAAAAATGCATTCCTTGCGCCCATTTATGTCCTTTTGAATGCAGCGCCAATGTTTGTAGGTCGGCGAGAAGTAAAATGTATGAACATGAACCTGTTACATTTTTTCAGAGTATTATAATCCGAAGAGTACATCCTTATATTATTTTTGCTGACAAATGTTGTTGCAATGTTTATAAATATTTTAAATTTAATTGGTAGCTATTTGGAAAGCGGTATTTCAGTTACAAAAGTATTATCACCTACTAGATGTTGACTGTAATTTTTTTCCGTTTTAACTGCAATTGAAATGTTAGAATGAGGATTCCCTGTTCGGAATAAATGACAGTGTCAATTGAGATATAAAACGCTTTATTAATTTTTATGACAGTATTTCAGCCAAATTTTAGAACAAAAACTGCATGAAGGAAAGTGATCGCCATCCGATTACAGTACTGCATATGAGACGAAATTCCAACATTTTCAGACTTTAATATCGTTGTAAAATAGCCGAGAATCATGAGCATCATTTCCCCCGACGTATGCGAGTGCATATGGTCAGTCATGCACATTGAACTCCCGAGTGGGCAGGCGGGAATGGCCGACATGGAGGCGGTGCCTCCCCAGCAGATCCACGGCCAGCCAACCAACCGCACGCAGTCGAGCGCAGCGCCGAGGCCTCTGCACATTTGCATCCGAAGAGAGGCCCCCACCGCTCCCCCCTGCCCCCGCACGCCCATCCTGCCCCAGTACCGCCCCTCACCCTGCCCCCGCGCCGCCGAAGCGAACAAACACAATTTAGTTCACGATCCGCCTCCCCGTCTCACTGCGCCTACGAAGAGGGCGTAAACACGAAAACCATTGTATCACCTGCAAACGATAAAAAAGACCTAAACCCCTGGAATGGATTTAAGCCGGATATGGCATTTACCCTGGCAGGGTTAAGAGCGAGAGAGGCAGAGAGAGGGGCGGTGGGTCGCGTGGGAGGCCGATGGCGAACGAAGCAGCGGACTGATGCATGCCGGGAAAGCGAAAGAAGAAAGGGGGGCGATCCCACGTGGACGGCGGGGCCGATAGAAGGAGGATCGGGGCAACAAGTAAAATAGCAAGGAAAGAGAGTCCCTCGGGGGGGGGCGCCTCAGGGGCGGGGATCTTGCGGGGGCGAATGTTCATTGAATTACGGCCGCCTTGGCTTTCACAAGCACCCCGCTGTCTTCGGCAGAAGGAGACGCAAAAAGGGCTTCCTCCGCAGCCCCCCCCCCCGGAGGAAAAAAGAAGGAAGCAGAAAGGAATCCAGCAGAACCCCGGGGGGGGCTGGATAGGGGGTGCGGGGGACGAGACCTGTTGTCCCCCGTCGACCAAGGGATGAAAATAAGGATTAAGCTGGACGGAAGGAAGGAAGGATACGGAGGGGGCGAAGCAATTGGGGCTGGGGGGGGGGGCGAGTCGCTGGGGGCGCGGGGCCGCCGGGTGGGTCGCCGACTGCGGCGGCTCAATGCACGCTGCAGTATGTCCACCCCCGATTATTGCCACCATTGTCAACACTAGCCCACTGGTCTTAAGGTTAGGTCTCGATGAAGGGCGACCTAGCACCCACTGCCATACATTCGCCTCAATCGACACACTAAACGACCTTTAAAATACGCATCCATTTCTACGTTAACCATTTCCCAATGCAACCGTCCACTCTCTCCATTTCCTTCACTCCGCCTCCTTCGTTACGCAGTTGATAGTGGAAGCGGTCTGCCAACCACTGCGTCCCAAAGTTCGATTGATTATTTTATACCACTGCCTAAAATAAAAATCATTATGAAAAATGTGTAATATTAAATAACACTTATTTCTTCTCATTCGTGTATATTTTTCTTAGCGGTGTTCAGAGCGTTAGAATTTCACAATACGTCAATGTTGTATCAACTATTATTCAGAAATGTATGCAATGTTGTGTATTACTAGCGTTATGAAAAAATGTTTCTTAACTTTCTGTAGCCACATTAAAAAAAAATTATATGCGTATGAGAATCTCTTCAGCCCCGAGTGCCTAATTCACTCGACCCACCAAACGTCAATTGAGCCCGTAGGTTGTAGGTCAACATTTTACAAGAACATTTACAAGATCACGTTCCATCACTTCTTTCCGAGATTCAAGTGGTCGATCCTCCACCTGGGTGACATCGAGCTCAAAAGCTAAGCTAAACAGTTGACGAACTGTCCGATATTCTTTTTAAGTCGGTCCACTGTTTTACATCCACTAAGGCACAACCTTTACTCATGCAAAATTCATACTTTTCTCCACCCCGAATTGAGGAAACTCTGGTCTGCGTTCAGCGGGAGAAGAGAGTGGATTCCTGCGATAGGGGTAGCCGCAAGTCACCAATCGACTGTCAACCAATCAGGGGAGAACGAAGTGATTTCACGAAATTATGTAATATTAATGGTTAAGGCATACCCTCGAATATATTGGGTTTCCCGACTGAAGTAAACGAAAGGTAGGCCCAAAAAGGCTCTTTAGGATACGTAGGAGAAAGAGCATTTGGGTATGTGGAGAGCGATAGGGGTAGTTAGGCGGAGGTAGAGGTTGACAACGAAGTTTTGAAAGTGATAAAGAGGGGCCGGAGAGAAGACGTCGCAGCTATTGGGATCCGAAGGAGACTGAAGCGAGTTCCGCCCTCGATGGACAGGAAATCGCTTCATGCATGACGACCCAACTCCATGCAGGTTTTGGATAAAACGTTACGATGCATCAACGTTACAGTAGAACCCTAAAGGAGGACTAATGATAATTCTCCTTGATATATCAAAATTCACCGCTTCGTATATAACTACATCGTCTGCTCGTCCAGGGAGGTTGGAAGCCAACATTCATCCATGTCCCCTCAAAACGTCACCCTTCCCGCGAAGGGCCCTTCGCCGGAAGACAAGGCGATGCTCAACCGAACCTCTGTGCTAGCCTAAGGTTAAATATGAAATAATTTATCCACCAAGCTACTGCCACTAACGGCCGAGATTCGTTGTAATACACAACTACTTCGCTCATGACTAAATATTCCTCCAATATTTCCTTCACATCTTTAGTTGGGGCACTCGCTTTCAACCCCTTACCTTTTCCATGAAAGATCCTCTTTCCTATGAGGTTCTTATTTTTTAAACGGCCGGTACACTTTTCCAACCTTCCTCCGAAGCATTTCCTAGGCAGTGGCGTAAACTGTCCTGCTTGTCCTGGGTTACGACATCTGCCTCTAATGCATCATTTAGTGCCACTAGACGGTGGAGATCTACTTCGGAGGAGTGCGTTGGGTACACCCGTGGAAGTCGAGCGAGGAGAGCAGCCAGGGGGATCTCCCGAGAGCCCGTCGACGCGCCGTTTCCGCAAAGAGGCAGTCGGAAGGTGGGCGGGCGGGCGAAGGAAATTCCTCTCGGGTCACGCTACCCCGGCCTGCTCTGCTTGCTGTCAGGACTGAAACATGCATGCGCTTACATCTGCGCCTGCGCCTCGACCTCTTTGCTCGCAAGCGTCCGGGGCCACATCTCGCCCTCGAGGGGGTCCTCGTCCCGCCCCCGAGCGGGGCCACACCGCTAGCGGACGCGCCCCCTAAATTAATGTCGCAGCATACGGAGAGGGAGACCGGGAAAAGTGCCACGGCGCAAAGCAAACAGGGAAGGGAGGAAGCGATGGGGAGGGAAACCCCGTGCGAGGGGACCCCTACCCGTGGCATCTGCCTCCTTCCTACCTGGGGAGGAGGGAAACACAGAGGGCATCGACCACGGGGGCAGATTGTGTGACTCGGAGAATGTGGCGAGTACTTTGGCGTCACATTGTCTACGACAGACCATGCTCAAAAATATCACTCCCTGTCCCATACGATGGTTTCCAGGGCACGTAGATGCCGAGAGATGTTTGGATGGTGTATCTTAGAAAAATCTAGGCTTCAACTAGACGGCCCGGGCAAAATGCATTGAGAATTGAATTTTGCGAGAAGAGAATAACTACTCACTTTGATGAGGCCGCAATCAGAGTTTGGGAAAGTATTTCGGATCGTTTTGAGGAAGGGTGAATTAAAAGATTAGAGAAATACTAGACCATTCAACCTGGATTGGCGATAAGTTGTTCGGGAAAAAAACATTCAGCGTGATAATAATTACTATGGAGACATTAGGATGAGAATCCCTATAGGTACAGAATCGAGAGAGCAGGAGGAGAGGTGCAGAGATTGCTTTGAGAAAGGTATGCAAGAAAGGAGCAGTCCCCTTCCGAACGCCTACTGCACCGGGGGCACCCGCTGCCCCACAACATACTCGTGGCTTCCAGGGTGCCATGAATATAGGTAAGCCTTAATTGTGATACAAAAATAGAATCACTCATTATGGTATGTCACTACAGTGTTGCCAGATGAGGTCACCTGAATGAAATAATAAGACAGCAGTTAGATACGTTTACTCTTCTTCCTCCTCGGGAAAGGTACGAACACAACCAGAGTTGGCAACTGTCTGAGCTAGCCATCCGTCATCTAAGAACCTCATGGCAATCTTGCATTTGTTCCACTTCACAGGCATTAGACCGTAATCGAGAAAAGATGTGGGCGCCCCAAGGGGCACGTCCCCGTGGTGAAGGGCATCGCGTGGACGATGGCCTGGCCGAGGACGTAAGCAGCGAGCGGGGGCGGAAGGAGTGCTCTTCTAGGAGAACTGCACTTTCCAAGACGTGCCAGGAGGTCTTTACTCGCTCTTCGTCGCAACAACCGAATATACGTGGATAATGTTATCCAACCCCACTCTCATCTGAAGCATTTCTCTCTCGACCAGGTGAAATCCCTCAGAATACCAACAGATGACAACATCGATTAGGGTCTCACAGATGCGGCGGCGAAAATTTACTGGTAACCTGAGACCGGATGTCATTTATGTATATAAGAAACAATAGCCGACTGTTGACACTTCTTTGTGGGACACCCGATTTGACGCTTACTTTGTCCGATGATACCCCGTCTATGACGACCCTTTGCTCGCGGCCCAATGTTAAAAGTTTATCAATCCAGTCTATTACACAATTATCAATCCCGTAGCTTCCCAACTTTTGGAGCAACTTCCTAAGAGGGACTTTGCCGAATGCCTTTTTAAGTTACATTAAAATTCGTCTGAGAGCACCGTAGCGGGAGGAAAGGGAAGTAATATGGTCACGTGCACGAAATTAAACTACTTAATATACACCAAACATTCCAGTTTTGAGATAATAATGAATTAATTACACTGGCATGCGGGAGACCACAGCGAGAAGTCGGAGAAGGAAAACGTACTAAATCAAGAGAAGGAATTATGCTCCCGCGCACAATTGGAGAACACGACCCAGAAAGAAATAGCGCTGGATTCCACCAATCCCCAATGGATATATTGACTGGTGGCGACACTGCCTGCCACGCTTCCTTGTGGCGGTTTAAGGGGCAAGATATCAAAAACATTCCTCTATGCGCCTTACTTAATACCCATCTTTTCCTCCCCATGTTCTTCTATATTACGTCACAGTGGTGTTATTCAGCGTTTTATTCCCCCTCCCCTCCCCCAAATATAATATCCTCTTAATCCACCCTTCCTGCCTCGTTTGAATCTCTCCCGAGCCAGCCTCGGTCCCTCTCACCGAGCACCGCTTCCTTTGTTTTCCTTTCCGTCCAATTCGCTTTCGACATTCTTCTCCAAAGTGTAAGGCGTTTAACAATCGTCGGACTTATGTTTTTTGACTTAAAACGCCCTTTATTTACGTGAACATCAACAGCTGGATCCGCAACATTCAAAGCACTTCCACATTTTCTTCGAATTAGGCTTTCTGATCTTACTTCAGAACCCCCTTTCTTCACCGGCAAGGCAATGTAATAAAACGGCTCCCCGTTTGGGGCATGCATTTTTCAAATCCTAAGGGCTAATGTTATCTAGTGACGCGAGTTCGCTTTTTGCCCGTGCCTTTCTCCGCGCCGCTGGGGCCGCCTGCATCTCAACACCGCTGCAAGTTCCCACGACGACCGTCGCCGACCCTTCGGGCCAACAGCAGCTTCGCACCAAAGGGTCTCCGCTAGGGTTCAGTTTTCCCGGGAGAAAGGAAGGGCTACGCGCCCCGATCTCAACAAGTATTGATCGACAAGGGGTCCGTTGGTATTTATTTTATTAACACCCCCCGCCACACGTCCTTGCGACGGCTTGCGGGGTATTGAGTAGATGTAGATGTATACAAAATCCGGAAATAGATGCCAGAACTAGCAGACTCAAGGACTCCTTCTTCCCACGGACAATACGGGATAACAACTGTAGGGTTACACTCGTAGATAACAAAAATGCCACTTGCCACCCTCGGCGTCTAGGTAACAATTAGTTAAACTCAATTGCATACACTTTCACTAACCTCCTGTGTGTTGTGTCAAAACTCTTCCCGCATGCCCGCATTGGAATGCCATTAAGTAATGTATTGCTGTTTACAGTATAGTTTGCTCTGCTTTTGGTACCCTATATTTCCCCTTCCATCCCTTGTCCCTCTTCGTGGGTGAGCCCTCCTCCTACCTGCAGCGTTGGGCCAAATTCCTCACCTTGGGTAGGAGAGAGTTTTATGTAGCACGTTCTTGTGGTGGTGGAATTTCACTTTGCTACTTATTAAATATAGCTTGCACGTTCTTTGATAAATTTATTGCTGCATCCTGGGGTACAATTATTTGTTGTAGTTAAGCGTATGTACTTGCATGCTTGTGGAGTGAAGGGAGGTTGATGTGTGTTTGCATGTGTGTAAAAGATAGGATGTTTCTATGAATGTATGCACGACTGTGGATTTGGGTTTGCATGCATGTGTTGGTTTTGAATGCGGTTTTTCTTTATTCCTTTTTTGGGTGGTGACCTAACACCCCGTGCCACACGCCCTTGCGGCGGCTTACGGGGTATTATGTATATGTAGATGTATTTACGCCAGGAATACGACCAGAGAGCACGTCATTTCCGCCGGGATCCTACTCATAATTGTTCCCGGCTCCTTGCAAGGCACAAACCGGGGGAAGGGATTCTGCGGACAAGCATATTTATACCAAATGATGTATAAAGTATGGCCAGTATGTTTGGGTCAGGCAGAAGAATCCATATTAATTATTCCCATCTCCTAACATATAGCTTTGAAATACAATATGATATTCTCACATGCTGCATAACAATGCATTCAGGAAAATCTATTTGCTTTCGTCATTTTCCCTTGCATTGGTCTAGACGCATACACGTCACAGAATGGCGAAGTAATTATTTCTAATGCGTATTGTTTGAAATTAAATTCGAATTTGAATAGAATTAGAGTTTATTGGATTTAGAATTAATGAATGGTTCCCCGATGTTGAACAACCATAATCAACGATCGCCGTAAAAAAAAACTCGAAAATGGAACTGAACAACAATTGTAACTTTTGCTTCACGCTTTTTACAGAGAGCACAAGGAATAAGTCAGAATCACCCTGAAGGATAACTCAAGGCAAATTGTGCAAACCAATATAAATACAAAGAGAAATTATTACTTTTATTGTCTTCATCAAATAAATACCCTTTGAAGCATTTAATTCTTTTACGAGGGTAGGCTGAAAACTGATGCACACATGCTTGTGTATCACAAACAAAATGACCTTCAGAAGCAATTTTGGAGGCATGTGGAAGTAAAATTCCCCCTCAACACGCATGCGCAGGTTCCAGGTCGTTGCATCAATCCAGTGCATTTTGAGAAGCGGAAGTATGGAGACGTGTTCTAGTTCTATGTCAACGTGAATTAAACAGCGTGCTTCTATCGAATTCTTAACTGCTGAAAAAGTGACTCGTATTGGTTTCATCGTATTTACAATGCTGTTCTTCTCTCAACATGGAACACACGAATTTGCAATTAACACATTTGTCATTAATTATGCCAAAAGTATTCTTCCGCTTATTATTCGAGAAAACAATCAACGGGTTATATTGCAAATCCAATATCCCCTTCCAAAGCGTGATCCCAAACTGGAGCCCTCATTTCCTAAATCACGTGGTGAGTGAGTGACATCACAATGCTATTCTACATCTACTCAATACCCCGCAAGCCGCCGCAAGGGCGTGTGGCGGGGGGCGTTAGGGCACCACCCGTAATTTAGAAAAAGAAACCGCATGCAGGAGCCACAAATTTATAGCCCACAAACCAAGAATGGTAAACATTCATGCACGAACCCTTTCGCCCCAACCCTTTCACACGCATGCAAACCCATAAACTACCGACAAACAGACACATGCACAATCTTTGAATTTTTAATTTTGTTCCGACGTGTAACTGTTTGATGTACCGACTGTAATGTTTTTAATATTTCTAAATGGACTTCGGATTCAACCTATTATGATTTCTGATTGTTCTGGGGAAGAATGAGTATTTGAATCTATCTGCATTGGATCTATCTCCCTTATTTTATCTTTGTGGTCTGATCTACCTAAGTAGTGTGGGGTCATTATAATTTCTTTAGTGCCATCGTTAAACTCGCTGGTTCTGAACCTTTCTTTAAGTCTAAGTCTCGCTTGTTCTCTTCAATATATTTCTCTTCTATTGGTCCAGGACGTTCCATAAAAATCTTTGGGGCACTTTTAAAAGATTAAATTCACAATAATTACTTTCACTGTGGTGTATTGTGATGCATGGCCAGCGGTGTGGTATTTACCCCACGCGCCTTAAAGCGAAGCTACAGCTCTTTAACAACAGCAAAGTCCTAAATTTGCAGGCACCGAAATGAAGTCCCGCACTACGCGCGCCCCCTTGCGGTGCTGTGTGGCACCATTCGGGAATCAAACTCAAAAGATAGTTGGCGAGGCCTCGCCCCACCCGCACCGTGGTGCCCACCCAGCCCGTTTGGAACACGCGACCTCGACTCTAGTACTTCGTCGCAGGGCGTGATGTGTGCAAAATAGAGAAACAGGGAGATCGGGGACGAGAAGGGGCGCCTAATTCCGCCAGCCTAATATCACAAGGGTACAAATGGATTCAATTATGTACACCACACTACAATTATTATTATCAGATTCAACCCCCTCTAACATCGAATAAACAATTTGGTAAACTGCTTCAGCAGAGAGGCGTGATTTAATGATAATATCGCTGCTGTCAGCAATAAATTGAAAGCGGCTCTGGAAATAATTAACAGCTCACAATGAAAAATCTCCCATTCAACCCAAAATTGTGAGCCCAATTTGCAACTCCGCTCGCTTAATCTTCCGCTATCAATCTTTAACAGAACGTTTTTTAAATGCGCGCTTCCACAACACCTTGCGCGTGTTTTGTCACCTGTCTGAAGATTCTAGCGGAAGATTGAATTGCAGTGGAAACTAACGCGCGCCCTTTAATTACGCTGCCACATGGATTCAGTACCTGAAGCTTCAATCAGGAATCCATTCAGTGATAAACATTTGCACATCACCGTATATGCCGGAGGGAGCATTGATAATAGGTATTCATACAATAGGAATGGCCTTTGGGTGGCCTTTTGTCGACATATGTAATCATGAACTGTGGGAATAAAATTCCTTTATCTACATCAATATACCACGTCTCCGCCATAAGGTCACTGCAATTATTTTAATGACACAATTTCAGAGTGTAAAAATCATTCGCCTTGACCGGAATTATTTTACAATTATTTTGCTCTACATATCATTTCTTTCGCTTTATTTATTATATATATAGATATACATGTATATATTTCTATATTATATATATATATATATATATATATATATATACATACACACACACACACAAACACGAAATCCCTCCTAAATTTTAATGTTGCATGCCTGGTGTTGAAGCACTCCCACGCACCATTGGGGTTTTCAGGGCATCATATAGAAGTGATCCTAGGAATATGTTTCAAGGAAAGGAAAACATGGTAGATTTTCGAAAGAAGTGAATGAGGATCGGCGACAACTTTCAAGAGTGGATGGAGGTGAGGAAAATTCAAGGTTTGCTCTCAGGTATGAGAGAATGCCGAGAGTGAGTGATTTCGGCGGGAGAGTGAAAGAAAGGATGTGGACGGCAGCGGCCCGCCCGGCGGCGAGGGCGGTCCCCGCGACCGGAGCAGCCGCCGGGCGATGGACGGCCTCCGACCCGCCGCCGCCGCGCCGTCCGTCGCGCGGGGAGAGAGACACCCTCTTCCGCCACACCATCGGCCACCGCAACGCGGGTATTGATGCTCACCAAGAAGGCTGCCACCCTGACACTCACCGCCACTACTCCTTGCGGCAGCTTCAGACCAAGCCAATGATCTCCAATTAACTTATGTAATTGTATCCCAACTCCCCCTGCCTCGCGCCCGTCGGACGACTTTGCAGGACGTAAGATCCGCTCCTGACAGAAATAAGTGTGTGCCGTCCAAGGCAACGTGCGTCGTCCTACTCCCGTGAACATGCTCATAGAGTACCCGAACAAAAAACATCCTCAAATCATCGTTGATTGGCAGGTATAATGCAGGAAACAGTAGCTTATGTACGGATATGGAAAGGGGTTTTAAGTTTACTTTTATTTTGTACCCTGCCACACACGGCTAGGGTGTGTGGCAGGGGATAATTACACAACAGACTTCCATTGACCCAAAATAACTTTCCCTCCGAGTGCGGTCGGATAAACGGTATTTTATACTGATCGTTATGGAATTATCCTCATCGTTCGTGGAAAAAATGACATCTTAAGTCTATCTCTTCTACACTGGATCTCTCTGATTTTTATTAGCACTGTCTCTCCTATTGTAGTGTGATGGGGGTAATAAAACATTTTCAACATCACCGCCAAAGAGTCCTTCCAATTCATATGCAAGAGCTTCAATCTGTAATTTAACCTTCGCTCCATTGAGTGATTCCCAGCCTAGCTGTTCTAATATTTTGGATACGGTACCAAGTTTTTCATAACAACGTCCACGCTGCACGCGATCCAATTCGGCAATCAATCCTACTTCGTGAGGATCCCATTGAGTACTTGTAGCATATTCTAAATAAGAGGTCTAACCAGTGAAAGATAACATTTCTCTTCGACCTTTTCATCGCATTTCCCCAACACTCTTCTAATTTCTTTGACAGCTTATCCACACATTCCCCATATCCCTGTGTTTCACCCAGGAGAGGGTTAAAATAAACCACGCAATCCCTATGCGGGAACAATAATCGGACTTAAGATTAGAATAAAGTTTGAGGACGCAATTGATTTACCGTGTGGAACCGAAGAGGAAAAATACTGTGGTCACCCGATCATAGATTCGCAGAGGAGGCAGAATGGGCGAGAGGTGGATTCCGTATTCGTGGCCGCAGGGTCAAACATCCCTCCAAGACCGCGAGCTGAGTGCGCAAACGACAATACAGAACTGATTACAATCCCAAATACGAACGAGAGCCCACTCGTTCAACCCGAAACAATCGAGAATGACCCCGCCCCCGACCCATAAGGCCCGTCGATGCCTCTCGCGGTAGTAAGTGGATGCTGACAAAAATACGCCCGAATGCTTCCCGATGAAAGAGGACAACTTCCTCGAATGAACTCTTCGAAACCCAAGTACCTCTACCCGCCTCACCAACGCACGGGACTCGATGCAGAAATGAGTGGACTCAGACTGCAATCCCTCCTGCCCTCGGACGAATCACGCACTTCCACAACGCAGCCAAGTCGGCTGAAATCGATTTTCCTCGGGAATGATTACTGCGACGATGCACCACTGCGAAAATCCCGTATCTCGGAGGGAACTTTGGCGACAATTACAACCAAGCCTAACGGATTCGAAAATACCTAGAATAGTATGGGATTAAAACGAGTGCAATAAAAAGGAGACAACAATATTATATGAACCATGTATTTCTCAAGTTGTCTCCATTGTTAAAAAATGCTTTTGAAGCAGAAAGAGGAGGTTAAAACAACCCAAACTCCCGCGCAATGTAGAAACAGGCTACATGAATCTACATCTTAAATGAGGATGCCGAATAAACGCGTCAAATCCCCCATCATATTTTGGCAGTAGCCATATTTGGCAGCATATGGCGGCAGTTTGGTTCAAAAATATAAAAAAGAGGGACTGTGGAAAAAGCAGGTTGAAATGCCATTCCCTCAGCTTAGGACCATGGTACATCACAGCGGTTGTCATCGAAGTTAGTATAACCAGTCGAAGCAGGCCGAATTTTCTGTGCACATACTTGCACGTGACTTGAAATGCACTGTACAAACAAAGTGAATGACTAGAATGGAACATGGGAGTTTCACACATATAACTGCATTTTTATCGATGCTGTTCCTATTATTCTTAATTGAATAGTTTTTGGTCTTCCATCGTTTAAAGTAGGTTTTCAACGGAAACAGACCCAACAGGCCTACACTTCTTAGCCTCCATTTCAAAGTTTTGACCTGCCTTTTCTTAACACCCGTCCCCGACATTAACTCCCTCCTCCTTGTGAAAACGTCTTTACGTAGCGGTAATTCTTGTTCTTACCGCCCCTGCTACATTTTGGTCCGAAACACTTCCGAGCTAGGTAAACTATTACATCTGACCTCATATTTTGACGTTTAAGTTAACCTTCCTCTTTCACGAAAACCTAAAAATCGTTGTTTTGTTAATTCCTTATTAAATAACATGCCCAAGAACTATTTGATATTTACCAGCGGAAGGTGCTGCAGGTTCCTGAAGTCTAAAATAAGTCCTTGCCACACACGCCAATAATGCGCAGTACACAGATGTATAGATTTAGGTAATAGCTCGCTCAGCGAACTGGGTGAGCCTCTCCAAAGTATAACTTCGCTCCCACCCACTTCTCTTTCTTTTAAGTGCATTTCCCAACGTCTTTAACGCTGCACTCATTCTCCTATGGAGAGTGCGAGGGAGTTGCATTAGTTTTCTCGGAACTTTTTGGCGAACCATTCGGCCAAAATCGGAAGCTATGGAAAATTCAATAAAAATGGAATTTTAAAAAAATATATAACATTAGAAACTAAGAAATACCGATGTGTGAAATTTACCGAATCAATGTGTCCAGAGACGATTCGAGGCTCTTCAGGAACTTTCCGTCCAAGAGTGAAGATTATAATTTCCATAAAACTGTACAAGTCAACAATTCATACAAATTATTTGGGAGGAACGCGTTAGGCAAACAGCGGCGAGAAACCTTCAAACGCTTTTAGGATGTTTGCTGTTGACTCGTATATTTTTGAAAGATCGCAGTCACATACTTCCTGTGACGTGAGCGAACTCGACGCTATGGGACATCCCGGATGCGACCAACTACGCTTTGAAACAGATTTCTCATTTGCCATGAGATTCACATCTGAGAAAAGCTAGGAAATATTAATTATCACCGCAAATACTCACGGTCAACGAAACACGGCCGGCAGTAATATTCCGCAGTCTGCGAAATAATTATTATCAAGCGTATAGTATGACACCCAATCAAAAAGATACAATGGCGTACTTTATCTCTCTCTAGCTTACGCTCGCATTCCATCGCGAAATAGACGTCTGAATAAGAACTTGACTCAAGGCGATTCGTATCTCAGAAAAACTCCACCCCTCAGCACAAAGGCGTGCATAACACGCGATTAACGGGAGGCACGAACGCGCGGCGCTCTAATTCACAAGCGATGACGGAGAGGGCGCGAAGAAGCGCCTCGGACGAACTAGAATTCACGGTGATGGACTGACCTCCGCTGACTGAACTCGAATTTCTGTAAAATCATCATGCACCGAATAAGAACCTTTCAGTTGCCATGCTGACCTATTGGAGAAATTTTTTTAAAACGGTAGAATTTTCTTAGACCCTTTTATGGAATTTATCACAAAAAATGAAGCATGAAAAAGTAACCGAGGATATTTTTAAAAGATGCGCCCAAGAAATAAATATAATGAAGCCGGACGACAAAGATAATCCAACGCCAGAATTATATCAATAAATCAAAGGTTTCTATTGAAACACAATGATTGCGACGTTATAACCGGCGGAGATTTCAATGTCCCATCTATTGACTGGAGCATATATAGTTTTAAACCAGGGGGTAAAGACAAAGATATCTGAAATTCGATATTGAATTATTTTATGTCGAACTCATTGAATGAACTTGTCATTTCACCAACTAGGGGCGATAGTATTCTTAATTTGTTAAATACGAATATAACCGAAAAATTCTTAACTATAAAAACTAAAAAAGGAATTGGTGTCTGGAGGGCAGTAAATGCTAAGTTTTCGCTTCATGGGGTCCGAAATAAGAAGCCTAAAAGAAAAATTTACTTGTTTAAAGAAAGGGATTACAAGGACTTAAAGTGCGTGCTACAGAACCAACTTGCAAATTTCAAGAAATATATTAATCACCGAAATACTCAAGATACGTGGAATCACTTCCTGGAGATCACTGGCTCAACAGTCAACAAGTTCATTCCCAGTAAATGTATAAAAGATAACACGGAATCTAGGTGGTACAACGCGGATGTTAGAAAAGCCTTACGACGTCAATGGCTATGTCACGCAAAGATGAGAAACATTAGGGATGATATATCTGGCGACAGAATAATGAGGTAACTTAACTGTATGATTACAAGATATCTAGGGCGAATGCCGAGAATGAATTTCGGAAATCCTTAAGGGATTTCAAAAGGAAAAGATTAGCGGAAAATTTGAAAGAGAACCGGAAATAATTTAGTTGTACTTGAGGAAAGTTGAAAAAGTCAACAGTTGATTCATTTAAAAATGATAAAGGGGAAGTAGCGAGAAATTTTGGAAAGGCTAAAAAATTAAATTCCTTCTTTCAAAACGCCTTCACCTACTATATGTCTCAACGAATATCTCCGTTAGCCAAACCAAATCGTGGCGACTTACCGATGCACAAAATAGAACTCTCAAAAATGGAATAGAACTTTTTGGGCAAAATATTTAAACTAATAAACTCTCCGAGTTCGATCAGAATTCGAAAAGAAATTTTTCCGTATCTAGAAATAGTATTTAAGAAGTCGCTGGTAGATCACAAGGTTCCCAGAGATTGGAAAACGGCAAGCGTAACACCAATTATTAAAAACGGAGACAAGGAGGAACTGAGTATTTACAAGACCTATTACTTTCACATTCATTGCGTGCAAAGTTATGGAACATATTGTTACTAGTTGGATCGTGAGACACCTCGGTAATCAGGAGTTGTTGATGAATAGCCAGCACGGTTTCCGAAAAGGTGGATCATCCAGCGAGACACCACTTGCGTTCTTTGTTAATAATATTCTTATTTCGCGAGAGAGCAATGTTCCAGTAAACGCCATTTTTTCTAAATTTTATGAAAGCCTTCGTCTACAGGTATGTACCTTGTAGTAAACTTTAAATTAAACTAGAAACACATGGCATAGATAAAAATATCCGGGGTTGGATTAAAGACTTTTTGAACGGTCGGATAGAGTCATAGATGGAGTTATCTCAAGTGCAGTAGAAGTTACTCCAGATATTCTTCAGGGAATTGTTCTGGGAACTCTTCGATTCCTACTTTACTTGAACGACATCGACTCCGTAGTAATTAGTAAGATACGTTTATTTGCCGATGATGCAGTGGTTTTGCGAGATATTCGTAATCCTGAGGAAGCAGCAGCTGTATGAGATGACCTTAATGTTATACAACGCTAGTGCGACACTTGGCGATTAGACTTGAACTTGAAAAATTTCGTATTGATGAAGTTTTGGAAAAAGAATAACTCACTCCCGCACGTCTACTTCAACGGTAACACCGAAATGGATTGTATGGACTCGATTTTAAAACTAGGAGTTACCCTCACTCACGGTCTCTCCTGGGTGAAACACATACGGGGATTATAACGAGGATAAGATAACAAAAATTATAATTTATTATAAGTGTACTGGGTAAATACGATGAAAAGGTCAATCAGAAATGTTATCTGTCGATGGTTAGACCTCTTATTTAGAATATGCTGCAAGCATGTGGGATCCTCGCCAAGTTGTGTTGATTACCGAATTGGATCGCGTGCAGCGAAGAGGAGCTAGATAAGTAAAACGTCGCTATGATAAAGTCATTAGCAGATCCAAAAGATTGGGGCAGCTAGGCTGGGCATCATTCACTGAGCGAAGATTAAATTAGAGATTGAAGCGCTTGCATAAATTGGAAATACGTCTGTTTTGCAGGAATATTAAAAATGTATTATTCCCCCCGTCGTACGACGTTAGGAGGGATCATGTAAATAAGATTAAAGAGATTAAGTGTAGAGCAGATAGATTTATGATGTCATTTTTTTCACGAACAATAATGGATTCGGAATAACATTGTCCAACCTCGGTAGGGTCATATTCGGGTCAAAATTAGTCCGTGTGTACTCACCCTCTGCCGAACTGCAACCAAAAAACACCGAAAATTCCGACGGCATTTGGGTCAGGGTTGTAGTACACGGGGATAAGAATAAGAACTGGACGAAGCCTCAAAATTTACCAGAGAGAGACAATTCCTATTAAGGGAAAGGACAAATTTCAAAAGAATAGGTTGGGGACGTGCGCCTTCCAATCGGAGTGGGGCGGTTGGCCATGGGCACCGGAGCAGGACCCAATGGTCAAAAGAAGCGTGCATTTACTATGATCGCGTGTAACAGGCCTTTGGGTACATTTGCATTGTATGCATAGAAGTGCATACGAGCCAACACTTCCTCGGAACGATAAGCAAATGAGAAAAAAGCACGCGTGTGTGCACTTGTGCTATTTCGGTTGCCGTGCACTGGCCTCGCGACCCTCCGATCAGGGAGCGCTGTGGAATGGTCAGCATTCCACGCGCAAGACGATGAATGCCCTCCGACGGAGTCATAATCGTGGTTATCTGAGGACAGAGTGCGCCACATGTCGCACATATTGAAACTGAGGCATTGTCTTGGTCTCGGTTGCGAGTGGCCACAATTCCCAGGCTTTTACGTCATTTTCATTCTCAAGCAGACTGAAAACTAGAGAGTCATAAGCAATACAATGAAATTTGAGAATTTCTAACGATCTGGGTAACACCAACGCGGTAATGGCCAAGAATATGATCTCAGTTAACTCCGAAAAGATATTATATAGCTCTTCTGGGAAAATAAATCAAAAAAGTTAAGTCGACGAAATGGAACCAAAAGGGCAAACCACCTTTTGTGATCAAAGAACGATCATAGGTGGGAAATACGAATTATTATTATTATTAAGTAAAACAAGTAAGTATACCGGTCAAGGTAGGTTATGGATGGACACAACTACCAATTTATGAAATATTGATACTAAAACGTTGCTGAAGATGTGATATTCTCCGTAGTGCAGACCTTCCCTAATGACGATAAAATTCTAGTGTATTTACGCCGGTTGAACAATGTTAATATGATCCCCTATCGTTCGTGGAAAAAAATAGCACCTCAAATCTATCTGTTCTACGCTTAAATCTCTCTAATTTTATTAACATATCTCCTACCGTAGTACGATGGGGATAATTATACAGTTTCAACATCACTGCTAAAGAGACCTCATTCCAATTTATGCAAGGGCTTCAATTTTTAATTTAATCTTCGCTCTTTGAATGATTCCCAACCTATCTGCTCTAATATTTTGGACACGCTACTCAGTTTACCATGACAACGTTTTACAAATCTAGCTCTTCCACGCTGCTCGTCGCCCGATTCGGCAATTAATAAAACTTCGTGAGGATTCCAGAAACCCTCGAGCGGACAGGAATGCGAGTCTAAGTGGGACAGAGGACGGAAGGCGCCACGCCGTCTCCAGAAGCACTGGCTTGATTTCCCCTGGAAGCAAGGAGGTCGCGAGCACATTTCATGTCAATAAGCAAGTTGAAACCATTCGAAGGTCAGCCTAAATACGGACATGGAATAATTCTAGCCTTGCAGTACATTGGCAGTCGACACCACATGGAGATATTGAGGAAAATGCCCAGCGGATCAATATAGGCAGGAGACAACAGTCGCCCGTGGCACAGCTAGTGACCAAAATGATGCAGCAAATATCACGTACTCAAACTATTACCTGAAAGTTTTACTATACGTAACATCAATAATCAAACTGATTACAAATGGCCGGTGACCTAACACCATCTGCCACACTCTCTCGCAGTGGTCTTCGTAGCGTGAGACGCGGGCGTGGTGGCCGAGGGACGGTGATGATCGGTTTAGGGAACGGATCGAGCCCAATCGGGCCGACGGCGGTTGCCCAATCACAGGCCGCTATTTCGGGAGCACAGCGAAATATCAAGGCCCTAAAATTAGGAGCCCCGTCCATTTCCCAATGGTCGCAAAAAACAGTCCGAAGGAGGATTTGGGGTATCGAGAGCGGAGAGGGCGTCGGAACATCGCGGGGATCGGTAGTACGCGGAGGGGCTCACCCCGTGCACCACCCCTCGGAGCGCCACGGCGAGCAGAGCGCACCAGACACCCCAACCGGGTGGCTGGTGCGCTCTCATTGAACTGTGCTTCTCAATTAATTTCAGGGACACTCAAATCACGCCCCCCCCCTGCTGCTGTTTCGAGATCACTACGGGAAAGGGGCGCCCCCTGGATCGGTTTCTCTTTTAACCCCACCCCGTGGTCTCATCTAAGTGCGCGCAATGCCACCCCAAGGGTTCGTGGTAGGGATCTTGCGCCATTCACGGGGCACATCATTGGCCTCACGCACAAGGGGAATCGATTATTTTTCTCTTTTCGTATCTACATCAGAATGGGTTCATTCGGAATTACTAAGACTTCGCAAGCGACGGACATTTGCGTCGCATTACATTCACTTTGAAAGAATTGGTAAATAAAGACTTGTTCTCAGCCTCGTAAAGCAGGTGGAGGTGCAGTCGATTGGTAATTAATTTAACTGATTTTTCTATGCTTTTAATCTGTATATGTGAGGTAGAAGCACCCATGAAGCAATATAACATTTGGACGGCACAATAGAACACAAAATAAAATAGATAACACGTAAAAGAACACTTACATTTTAGATTGTTTGAGCTTTCGGCCTCCTGGTCAGGAGTCTGACCTGAAGAAGGCCTCGGAGTAGGCCGAAAGCTTAAATCATCTACAGTGTGAGTGTCCATTTAGGTGTTATCTGTTTTATTCTGTGTTCTATTGTGCCGTCCAAAAGTTATATTGCTCTCGTGAGTACTTCCGCATCATCGATATATATATATATATGTATTTATTTATTTATTTATTTATATATATATACACACACACACACACACACACAACATGCATACAGATGATTTCTTCGAAGTAACACGGAAGTGTTAAATGAAAAACTTTGACAGCAACACACAAAATGAGAACATATAAAAGGAACACTCACGCGTTATTTCTTGATAATTTTGACGGAATCGAGAGAAGAGCCCTAACTAATATTCCGAAGAAGACGAAGCTCGATTCCGTCGAAATTATCAAGAAATAACGCGTGAGTATGGATGATAGATGTATCGAGCGGTAAAGGAATGTTGAAGAAGGTAATAGAGGGAGAATGTTAGGCAAACGAGGAAAGGGCAGGAACAGGATAGGGATGTTGGACGGGATGAAGGAAGGAAAGAAGTACACAGAGATGAAGAGGGACCTGATGTAGATTAGGTTGCTGGATTGTGTTTTGTTTGGAGTTACAAAATATTTATTTGATAGTTGTGTCTTTCCAAAAACCTACCTTAACCGGTAGATTACCTAAAAAAAACGTGTGAGCGTTCCTTTTATATGTTCTAATATACCTACATGCAGGTACACATAAACACTTATTGGGCACATGGTAAAAGGACACGTGGAGGATAATACGGACGGACACAATGAATAAGTAATATTTCACGGCGAAAATACGGCCCAGAGAGAACTCAAGTGCGGGCATCTCACTTTCTGGGGGAAAGGCCCGGGCGGAAACCTCGGGTGCGTCATATTTTTCCGTTGAATTTCAGTCATGCCTCGTGATCGCCCGTCTGCTAATGTGGGTGCGCGTGTTTACAAAGTGCTTAGAGTACTCAATGAATTGGCTCCTTCAAGTACAGGATATACCAATAATAACAATGAAAGAAAGGGGAATTGATTGCAGAACAGACCAAGATAAGACCATTATTAAATTATTCATTCAAATCCAGTAATTACTTTTGAATAAATATATATATATATACACATATACACACACACACAAGGGTCACTATTTATACAAGGGACACGTTCTACATACAAGGGTCACTATTTGTTTACATGCGTGTCTTAACTCGTGTGTGTTCACGCCCTTGCGGCGGCGACGGTGCATCGTGCAGATGAATTTGACGTTCTCGTTCATGTAATGGCTCTTCATGAAACAGAAGGCCCTCTTTCATAAACGTTCCAATTTAGAAAACGGGTCTTTCTTCCTCAAGGTCACCAATATTTGACCCGGAATAGCTCATCTCCTTCCATTTTGTTTTGTCATCCGAACACGTTCTCCCGTTATGTTATGCATGCAGGCAGAGATTATCGACGTACCTGCAACTTTCATCGAGCAACAACAAGCTCTCTCGCATGCAATGTCCTAAATTGGAACGACTGAGTGGCACTGCACTCGCCTTTCGCTGCACTTACGCCTTTATATTCCAGAGGCTACAAATAGGTACCACGTGCTAAGGCGCGAGAGAGGGCGAGGGGAGTTCATACATCGCTCGCTCGTGTTCAACGGGTGGCCCTAGCAGTAATAAGTACTCTATCCGTCGAGGCAATCCATCCGTTTCAGGGGCAACCGTTGGATACACGAACAGAAGGCCTCTTGTATATTCTAGGTTTGGGAGCCACCGGAAACTCGGTGATGAAGCACTTATGAGCCCTTAATGAATACAAATAATTTGACTATAATGCCGGGAGAGTGGTAACTTTTCCCCGCGGTATTACCTTGCTCGAGGAAACCGCAGAGTCACAAGTCATCCGGGAAATTGATTACCAAAGCGACCGAGATATAAAGGATCTTATTTCACTCGAAAAAATTACGACCAAAACAGTCGTCACGCACTGCTTACCGAAATCGTCGAGAATGTAATGGTGCGCAATCGCCAATTGCATCAATGGTTGGTCCTCTTTCTTATACACCCTCGCTGCGCCATCAGGGTATAAAGCACCGCGCATAAACGCACTTGGCTCTGCTCCAGAGCGAATGCTGAAATTAAGCCAGGAGAAAAGTTTTCCATTCGCAAAATCCCTGGTCAGTAAATGGCACGGATGGTCGCGCAAGCAACTCTAACTTCCCGAAAAGAAAACGACACCTACTCAACTATAACATCAATACCAATTAAAATGACTAAAGGTCGATGAATATCCGCGATAACTTCCGTCCCTTTGAACGCTCTCAACTGATTGATGCCCCAGGCCGACATTAGCCGTGCGAGACGGCTGAGAGGGCCGGAGGATGAGGAGTCAGAATGCAGGAACGGAAGGACAGCCGCGAAGAAACACTGCTATCACAAAGACATAATACTCTTCCTGATACGTGTGGATGCCCACGCAAAATGTGAGCCAACTACGGAATGTAGCAGATGTAAGATATGCTGCACGGGAAAGAGTACAATCACGGATTAATAAATTAAAATGTTCAAGAACTCGAGTCAGCTGTCACCAATTGGACTGCGTGCATGTCTGCACGAAAAGGAATTGGAATTGCAATTCTCTCCCCCAACCAGTCTTGCTGCTTTACCGGTTAGCAACAATCGACCAAGGGTACCGAAATTCCACCGTCGAAACTTTCATGGTTTCCAGGCTCTCAGGGATGGTGGGGGGGGGGTACGCAAAATTAAACAGTTCACTTCGATGTTTTGGGCTGGACACCCTGACGTATGTATCCTAACCCGTCGGGAAGCAAGAGAGAAATTGGCAGGGGTTGTAGTTCACCAGCCATCAGACTCAACGATGCGTGATGGATTTCGAAAAGTTCCATCTGTGGGTCGTTTTGCTCCCTCCTGCGGTCATGTCCAGTTGTGCTTTGGGGAGAATTGCTTCCTCGATCGAGCCAGGACTTTCAATGAAGACGCGGATCTGCCAGTTGCTTCATTCGCACGCCCTTCGTGAAACGGGCCGATTTCCTCCCTTTCTCTTCCATTTAATTCCGAAATCAATCTCTTCTACCGAACACTCGATTCGCATATTCAAAGTGAGGAGGTTTGAACGCGAGGTTTCCAAGCAGGAAATAACGCGTTAAATTTTCAATTGGAATATGTTCGCAGTCTACATCAAAATACACACAACACGCTGCAAGCCGCCGTAAAGGAGCGTGGAGGGGGGTGTTTAGGACCCCAGTCGCACGTGCATGTAAATACTTATTTACTCGTTTACGCAAACACTTGCAGAGTTACATAACTTGAATACGTCATGCCATTATTGCTTTGTTTATATAAATCACCAGTTTGGCTTTTAAGTTAATGTATTCGAGTGCTTGGGTTCGATATGGCTATGCTTTCATATCGATCGAGGGGAGAACGAGCGCTTGGACCTGACCGTGTCCATCTGTCTTATTATACGCACGCCGGTGGTCGAATCAAAAATACTAATTAGTGCCATGACTATTCCTTCGGTGTCGCAAGAAAACTAGTGGCGAGGGTACAACTCCGGGGTTGATCTCCTAATCCCCCGCCCACTCTACCGACACCAGAAGGAAGGTGACGCCGAGTGCTTCGATTTCCGAGAACGGTTGACGAACACGCAAGTCGAAATAACGGATGGTAACTTCGAAGTCGTATTTGCGTACGACTGGATGATGGCCTAAGACCTCTCCCACGGGCTCTCCGCCACGCCTTGCCGCTCATTCTGACGATCTATGAACTCGCGACGCCAAAGAGGTCAACGTGAAAGACACGCGATTTGTACAATCTTGAAATAAAACCGCACCCGTCGATTCAGAGTCGGCCGCCATCGTGGCCGCTACGAACGAAAACATTGTATGTCACATTTATATCGAATTACCTGGGCTCGGAGGCACGGGAATCGAGAGGATTGCACGCACGACTCTTGCTTTAAAATAGCACAAATCATCTTAGATTCACGTTGGCACAGAGCGGGAATAATACCTACTTCTATATCCACACTATTGCTTCGTAGAAGTGAGACCACAAAAAGGTGTTGTAGGGAAAGTTGACTGCCAAAGTGGCATTTGAGAGAGCCCTTGATCCACGTGACCACCACAGCTCTACTTCCTAATTGATTAGTCTCTATAACAAGCGACCAAGATCGTCCGAATAACAGAAATTTCGCGGAGGCTGTTTCCAGGGCCCGTCAGGCCAGCCGAGGCAGCGTCAACACTTCGGTCGTTTTTCTTTTCCTGAGCTTTCGTATTCGCTTCCCTCGACTTTCACGAACGCACACACACACAAACAAACACGCAAACACTTGCTGTGAACACTCGAGCGTTGCCAAGTGCCAGTGGCGATAATTACCTTCTCGACGACTCCCGTTGGAAGGAGCCAATCTACGCCGGGGCGGGGAAAGAAATCCTCGGTCGGCGCGGATGGACTTTCCGTCGCAGGCAAGTCCGAGGGGATCGCCGCGTTAAATCGCCGAAGGGGGCACGGAGGAGACGGCGTCCGCGGCGGAGCGGGCATGGAGAGAGGGCTCAATCGCTCGGAGGCGGCCGTCCAAGCAGGCAGGAGTCGTGCGGCGACGGACGGGCGGTCGCCGGGCTCCGGAGTGGTCGGTCGGGCGGAGAGAGAGCGAACGGCGCAGGAGGCGGTCGCTCGGCAGGAGGCGGCTGGGGGCGCTAGGGGTGCTCGGCTCGTTCCACGCAGGCGCGCTGAGGCACTCTCTCTCTCTCTCTCTCGCTCCCTCTCGAGGCCAGACGCAGGACTGAGGGTGGAAGGGCCGGCAGGGGAGGGGGACGGAGGAGTGGGGGCGGGAGGGGAAGGGAGGGCGTGGGAGTGGTTTGGCGGGATGTGTGTGGGAGGGCGGGGGGCGAAGGGGGCCAGACCAAGCTGGAAAGATCCACAAGAGGCTAATGGGGGTGGGAGATCGGCGCTGCGTGATAGCAGTGCTTTGTTTGGGGATGGATGATTGTCGGATGTATCGAATGGGGGGGGGGGCGGAGTGCAATTCGCGATACGGTACCAGGGCTACCAACCGGGCAAATGAAAAATGCGACCTGTGAGGTGATCACGAGGGCATATCTATGTTTCAGACACTCCCGATCACTGACTCCGAATGCAAACAAATGATACCTCCAGACTTTCCCTCAGTGAACAATGAAAATCACCGTGGGAAAAAGTTTCGCCTCCGATCCTATTACCTTATTAGTTGACAGACCGAGTATATTTTAAAAACACAAACTTTGGCCAAAATATTATTGTCCAAATATTTATGCGCCTGAAACAGACGCAATATATGTATATTTTGGAGAATAGGTCTCCAAAATCATACGTAGGGTATTATAGCTTAAAACAAAAACAATTTGGTCTCCATAGAGTCAATATTCCACCCAAACATCAATTTCTATATTAGTACCAGCCGAATTGTTTTTTAGTTATCTATTTCGAGAATGTCATCTTAAACGTAACTTCAATATAGCAAAACATTTTTAGGCATTTTTACTCTCGGACATAATTTTAACGTTTTAAAAATACTTTACATTAATGCATGTTTAATTTCGTCCAACTATTTGTGAGTGTCTCACTCACAACAACTCGTGCCCCGACAGGGGGGAAACGCACTTGAGCGTACGATCGTCATCGATAAATTGAGCAAACAATTATCATTAATAATAACACAGGCCTACAAAAAAAATTTTTTTTGGGTGCCGGGAATCTTTGTGTTGATTTTAACTATATTTGTAGAGCTGAATCCAAATATGAAATCCGTTTTTATTTATCAGCTCTACTTTTTTAGATATGGCACATCTTACGATTAGTTGTTTTAATATTTGATATATTCCGGAAAATAATTTTCAAAGTTAAATAAATCTATAAATATACATGGGAATATATGGTAAAAGAAAATAGGAAAAATATTACAGACTTTGTGAAACGTGCATACTTGGGATATTTTGGTGTTAAGCTTGGTGACCAAGATAAAACATGGGCACCGCATTTTGTGTGTAACACAAGGAAGATGGGATAACCATATGATGGCAGATTACTGCTGGTGCTTAAAACGAGACACTTTGAACAAAGTGCACTCAAGAAAATCGTGCAAAAGAAACTTCCGATGTGTTGAGTAATGTTTTTATGTATTTTTTTCTTTTCAATTTGTTTTATTACAGTAAAAAATTTTAGCATTTGTGTTCAATTGTATTGTAAAATTATGTTGTGTTTGTGGGTGATTTAACAGCCCTAGAAATAAATCAAGTCTTTATATTTAGTGGGTTTTATTATTAATATAATATTCCCATATCATCATGTAGAAGATTTTTTACGTAAGTAACAACATATCTATATCTTGAAAACTATAGCTGATAGGAAGAAACTAGTGTCATAATTGGATTCAGCACCCCCATTTGTTCTTTAAATCAGCATTAAAAGCTCCGGCACCAAAACCACTGTTGGCCTGTGTTTTCAAAGAGGATATCATTAGGTGAGCCAAAACTTGCTCACTGCCACCAATATAGTTCGGCTGTAAATGTAGTGTTTCGAAAAGCGCGTAATCCCTTAATGCAATTCATTCTGTACGCAGGGACCGAACGTGGGACGGATGAAACAGCTTATCCCATGTGTGGATATCCTTATTGTCATCGCAGAGCGGTTGGCGGGTCCACGATGGGTTTCTATATCGCGGGATTCGATGCGGTCGCCGTCCGAATGAAGCATCGGAAATTATTCATTCAATAAGAACAATCTTAATGTTTTGAATAGAGAAAAGCAAATGTTAGCATATTTGAAAGAATTGCGTATTCTTCATCGGGTCATAGTTGGATTCGATTTTCAAAGGGATGCTTCTATTTTTCCTGTTCAACTAACATTCAAAATTTGGACTCCCAAAGCTTGCTCCACTCATCGGTTCCACATTCGGCTCGCGAAATGAGTGACCTCCGATATGAGCCAGCGCTGACAAGTACAACAAAACTGAATGCGTTCCGAAATGTCACCGCTCTCAATCCCACGTTAAGTCGTGGTTCTAAATTATTAAAGCGGATCTTCTGTCTTCATCATTCCAGCATCAGCCGATGGTGGGCCCAAAACCGCTCTCCAAGATGGGAAATGCCATTCTTCTTTTAACCCCCGAGTGTCCTCCCAATCCTCTTCTGTGTCACCTTCTCTGTTGCTGCTTTTTGTCGGGTCCGCTTTGCAATGAATTCCCGAGATGGCGACCGCAGAGGACTTATCTCTCACGCTACCGAGCACGACGCAAGACCCAACAGGCCGAGTCCCCTGGCTGCCAGGACAGATTTATGCCCGTCGCAGAAGCGTGGGATATAATATTGAGGTGGTTGAAAATCATCTCAACCTTCTCCTATTGCTATGTTGTGGTATCAATCGCTTATTTTCCTTTCAGTTTGTCCAGTTTATTTTCCACATTTTTCTCTGTAATCACACCTTAAGAGTCTAATTTAAAGCTTATCCGTCTGTCTGGTTGACGACAAACTTCCAAGTTACTTAGCCATGCAAAACGACGCTCCGTTTCAACTGCATCACGTTTCTTTTCGTTACATCTTTACTTTAAGGTGCCCACTATCTACTTATTTCGCTTCGTCCAAGCTTCTCTGTGTAAACTAATTCTTCTCTAAATGCCTTTGACCAGCTCCGCCAAAAACACTGCCTAGAAGGGTATCCCCTCAGTTGACTATTTTAAAGCCTAAAAGCCATTTCAATGTTTTACTTAACCTTTTCATTATTTGAGGACCTCGTTTTTTTGTTGATATTTTTAATCGCAACCGTGATGATTTAGGGACTCCATGGTGATATTTTCGAAATGCTGACTAAACTGGGGGTGGACATTGCTCGATTTTGAAGGCACGGGGATGGTGACTTCTTCATAATCCGATGGAGATAAGTTAGCGTTTCGGGGTGCGCGGGGAGGAGTCCTGCCCCCGGGGGTGGGATGCCCCCGACTGCCGGTAGGACTGCGACGTGCCGTGACGAAGCGACCGGGCGAAAGTCACCACACCTTGGGCGTGCAGAACACTGGGGCACCACCTCTTCCGCCGGGAACAACGTTAAACACATCCTCCCCCACTGGACGCCGCGCGTAGAGCCGAACGGAACAGCCGAGTCGGTTTGTGGACCGTCCGACCTCTCTTTGGGGAGCGCTCACGCTGCCCTCGTGACACGATGACCGAGTCGGTCGGTTTGGCCCTGGAGAATGTTGCGATAGTCTATCACGCAGAAATTGTGCGTGCGAAGTCAAAAATCTTCGCCTAAAGTGGCGAGAAGGCCATCGCCGGTCCGCCAATTCCTCCCGTCGCCCAGCAGAGCGCACAGCACTACGTTTCGCCGAGAAGTCTGCCCAGCGCAAAGAGAACGTAAATAGTAGATGGAATTAGTTCCGGTTTTGTGAATATCCGTCCCCTGGAGTTCCACTGGTTCCCTCCTTTTTCTCTTTTGCATCAGCGACATAAATTACAACTGAACCAGCGACGTTCAATAGTTCGCCACTGCCACCATGTCACCTCCCGCGTCATAAGAAATAAATCGGCTCATCCAAGTAATCTCACAAAGTATTATTGCCTGATGTCACGTGTGAGGTCTCCAGTGAAATCCAAAAAAGCACGTGCCATTGTATTTCAAGGAAAGAAATTCATTTGTCTATAGAGTCACGAGCTCGAAGATAGACCCGACGTGGGGAAATGCCAAACGGAATCACGCTAACTAATCACAGCCTCTTAACTTGAGGAATGCTGTCAGCATAACCTCCGGAGCTGCACTAAAGAGACTTGACTTTGGAAGAATGAGAAAATGGGCGCACTTTCTGAATGGTGTGAAGTTACGTAGGATGCGTAGGTGTACATGGAAATCTTGAAGTGTCGGGAGGGAGATTTTTGCGGTACCCGGCGATAGATTATAGCTGGAATAATCCAGTCTATATAATCGACGAATTTGGTACTAATTTTCAGGGGCAGTAAAATGCCTGCCTCTCCTCCGTCGACTGCATTTAATGATTGTTACGACTTTTGCAAATTATTTCCGAACGTTCGGAGCAAAACCCATACCCGCCTCGATACCAGCGTATAACCCCCTTAGGGACACACGTATTCGGTTAAAGTATTCACAAGGCAATAATATCGCGCCTCATGCATCAAACTTCAACAGAGCGCTGGTGCTCAAAACAACTGCGGATTAGCGACTTGGATATCTCAAACGAATATTTTGTGGGAACATTCAAATGTTAAAGCCGGAAGTTGAAGAATAGTTGCATGAACGAGAAGTAAAAGGCGTCTAATTATCTGCTCATGATGCAATAATTTCAGAATATAAAAATAATGCACCTTGCTTGGGATTCGAACCCGGATCCCGGTCCCCGGATCCCGGTCCCCGGAACCCGGCCGAGTGCTTTAGCCAGTTAAGCTATGATTCAGTTAGTTTTTATTCGGTCCAGTTCATACGTTACACAGCAAGTGTTTACATTGTACATAATATCAGCTTAACTTAAGAAATTAAATATTATCTTTGCTTTCTATTTCTATTTCTGATAATATTTAATTTCTTAAGTTAAACAGGGATTTCTACAAAGTTAAGGCCTCAATCATTCAGTGCATAATATCAGCTTATAGATTTATGTTACAGAATATTTGTTCCCATGTAAATATATGCATAAATATATTCATACACGTATATACAAATAAACACTAAAGAACATATACACACATACATATATAGACATACATTCATATATCTGCATATACAATTGTGACCATATGCAATACTGTCGAGGGAAATAATGAGGGAAGGTTCACAAGATTTACATTATACATGGTGAGGGTTATCGATTAGTTTGAAACATATTCTGTGAAGTAACTCTTCACCAACTGGCGAAGTGTGTCCGGCACCGGGGGCAGCCACATCCGTTCCACCAATGCTTGCATACCTTTTGCGGAATTTTTTTCGCTGTTCTTAATTGCATGAACTCCACGATTAAAGTCGTCATAATTAGAGTTTTGAAGCTCGGAAAGAGCCGAAAGTTCAGGGTGATCAGATTTGTGTCTGTAATGGCACCTCCGCCGAACACGTCCCAGGTTTTATATAATCTTTTTCAGGGCTTCCCATTCTCTGAGTTTTTCGCCACAGCCAAGAATCAGATGCGCGACGTTGTCTATTCGACGGCATGACGGACAAAGGGACGAGTCAGCTAGTCGTAGGTGGTGCCTCACTTCCCTCGTCATGACCGTGTTCGCGATTAGGTTGAATATTTGACTACGTGCCTCATCGTTCGCTCTGCTGGTCGCCCAGTTTTTCCAAGATAATGTCGTTTTGGATGTCATTTTTCCCTGCTCGGCGGGCGCTCCAACATACAGGGTCTTGACCCTAATTGTTTCTCCATTTCTCAGGGGTGAAGCGAGCTTTTTCGTTTCTTCAAATGCCTCTGGTGGCATCGCGGCATCCTCATATACTCGGAAATTGTAGCATTGAAATGCATATTAGCGGATTGCTCCGTTAAAAGTCAAAAAAGTTTGGGGAGGAGACCGTTGTATGTTGCATGTCTTGCATGTCCACGTGGTAGTGGAATTTCGCTTTCCTTATTTTTAAATTCTAGCTTGCAAGTTATTGGTTGTTTCATACTGCGCCCGAAGGTGCAATAATTTGTTAGATGATATTATATATATCTCCATGCGTGTATAGTTGAAGGATTTGTGCATGAATGCATATTCCACTGTGGGTGTAGTTTTTCATGTATGTGTTGATCTTGTTTGCGATTTTTTCTTTTTACCGGTGGTGACCTAACACCCCTTGCCATACGCCCTTGCGGCGGCTTTCGGGGCATTATGTTTATGTAGAAAAGTTACTGCTGCGGCATATCCCGCAGTTTCTTGGAATTCATCACCTCATAGCCTAAACTAGGAGTATCTGGAAGCACGCTACTACACTTTTAGATAAGGAAAATTACCATAATCGAAGACAGATATTGAATGTCGAAGAGAAGGATATAAACATCGAATCTTCCTTCCCCACGACAACTGAAGTACAATATTTACTGCAATTCATCGAATGTAAAGTATTTACTGGCCAATGACAACAGTCAACGCGTGCCTTAATGGCCGGCGACCCTCACGCCAATCTCAGTCGAGGTGGCGCACTCTGGATGTTGGATATGTAGATACGCACAAATGGTTTCACGGCTCCAGATGGAGGGCCCTTTTGGGTCGAAAGCGCCCGCCTGCCTCTGTTTGCTTGACCTCGGTTTAAACCCGATCCAATGAGCGTCTAAATTAAACAGGGAGGTGCCGGCTACTCGGGGAAGGATTGGGGGAAAGAGATAAACCCTTTAGGGCTTCAACAAGTGGATCCCCGTAATCCTAATCGCCCGCGGGTGTCGGTGCGGGGGCGTTCGCTCTTGTTGTCGGCCGGGAGCAAATTGTCACAGCCTCAATTGCATCCCACTTGCTTATCTCATTATCCGTCACGGACGCGCAATCGAGAAACTGTACACGCTCGAAGAATTACGTTGAATTGTATTCTAATTCGAAAACGGAAATGGAGTTGACATACATGTCTACTTTGTTTTTTTCTTGCACTCGGAGCACTTCGCCTTCCTATTGGCCCGGGTGGGCTGACGTCACCTCCCCGAATGTTCGCGAGTCTGGGTGCCGCTTCGGAGATGCGCGTCGCGTAAAATCTGACGGGCGCAGTGCGAAGGCAATGATCCGAGAGCCACGACGAGTGCCCGAGATGTGTTACGAAGGGAGCGAGCGATCCAATCCAAAGCGAGCCAATGATTCTCCACTTAATCTCCGAAACGAACCGAAACGTTTTTCGATAGTTTGGAGTGAGGGTGTCTTTTCTTTAGAGAAATTGATCTGCCTGTGGTCCTCAAATTTGGGACAATTAATTGATGTGGGGATATGGAATTCACTATCGTTAGATTTTTCTTTCGTTGATATATAAATAAATACGTAAACAGAGGAATGCTCAGAGTTTCTGCGCCGAGCAGCCTCGGCAAGAAGACAAGAAATGATAATATTATAAAAGAAGTGACTCAGTTCACACCTGTTGCTCCCTCAGGATGCTCGCGATGGCTGCGTCACATTGAAAGGGGAGAATAATATGCTGCCTCAAGAGATCTTAGGCGCCCTTGAAATGAAAAAATTAGCCCGATCAGAGTGGAGGGAAGATACATTTAATCCCCGAGTTACAATTGAGGGACAATTGAGGGGAGTGCGTTTGTCACAGTCGAATATATAATTAGTCGTAAATCGTAAGCGATGCATGCGTGCACCGCGAGCGCTAAGACCCTCTGGGATTGAGCCTTCGTTCCATTTCATATGGTTTCGAAAGTTTGTTCTGCTATTGCATATAAATGCGAGGTTTGTTTGTTGTGCATCAGGTTCCGTGCGTGAGTTTCTCTTTCGCTAATGGCTGCAAAAACAAGAGAAATCCGATACAACTTACGGGGCATCCTCGCAGTCAAATGTTCAGACAGCTGTATTTCCGGAATTCCGTGATTTTTCCAAGGGCAGCGTGGTGAAAAGCAAGGGGAGCACCCCCACATAGCGGGCAGGCACCCTCGACTGCGGGGTGCGGAAGGAAGGGCTGGAAGGGCGATCGGTTCGTGAGCAACCGACCCGTCGAGGGAGCGGCGATATGAATTCATATTAGGGGAGTTGTGGAGGGAGAGATAGGGGGGACGGAAGGAGGGTGTATGGTTAGGGGTGGGTATGGGGGATCAACCCGCAAGGGGTGGCATGTGGACGCCAGAGATTCATAGGCGGGAAAAGTGTGCGGACTAATGTCCCTTGAACGCATTCGAACGCCAGACGAACACAGGGGCGCACATACAGATCAGGGCGATCCCTGAAGAAAGGATGCCAGGAAAAGGTTTTCCTGAGAGCTCAAGAAAATGTAACATTTTCATCTTGGGATAACTTGTGTGAAGTGCCCCCCCTGCTGGGTTGACCTGCCGACTGGAAGGTTCTCTCTCGGTTGAACCCTAAGAATTCCTGCCTTCAGCCATTCTCTTCATGTCTTTATGCTTTCTACCGATCTTAATCATTAAGTACATATGTACTTTTACTCATTAAGTATTCACTCCTTTGGTTATTTTTTTATTCAAATCAATTTCTTGATTTAGTTTTAGAGACATGTACAAATAATATTACCGGGACATGTTCTTTCAGGAACGCGTGTTGCAAATGTTTAACATGTGATAAATTACTTTGAGAGTGCGCTGAAAATGTTTACTATAGTTTCTGATCCCCTCACCGCCAAGAATCAATATTTTTTAGCTGAAAATTATTTAATCAAGGATTCGATTCGTAAGTGAAGTGGTATGCCGCCAAGGGGAGAGAGAGAGAGCGCGCTGCTCGCTCCGGTGAATGATGAAAAAACATTCCAAAAGTTGCGGGAAACGCCGCCAGAGTGACATGACACGCGACCAAATGCCGCGACAGTGCAGTGACCTCTGATTGGGTGCTGAGCAAACGCTTTGCCCGCACCTCGAGCAGCGTAAGAGGCCGCAGACCCTCCGCCATTAACCCCGCGGCGCTCGGGGAGAAGGGAGCGGGAGCAGGGGGTCAGTGGATAACTTCGCAGGAGCGAGGGCACTCCCTCCGAATAAGGGCGCCCCATACATCCGCCGAGTATTTACGCGCAGGGCACGCATGCGCGACCCCGCCATCCCTAAGGAGTAGAGGTGGGGGGGTTAAAACGGGATAACCGGGGGGGGGCACCTCGCCTTCATAACTGATGGCGAGGTGCCCCCTCTCCGTGGGGAGATGGGCTTCTCCTCTACGCACGAGTGAATGAGCGAGCGAGTGGCTGGCTCCTTGGTCCGCATTAAATGGCCGAACTTCGGGATGAGGGAGACCGCCTCCGGGGGAGGGGGGAATCCCTTTCATTCTTCTCCGAGTGCTGGACGTGATATTTGCACGAGCACGACTCTCGGCCAACAACGGCAACCCGAAGAATCCATTCCCATATATTTCTGAAGGATCTGGATGGTGAAGGGTGCTCGCTGGATTAGGAGACCATCCCCTCCCCCCCGGCCCTAGGGTCAACCTCCGGGCGACGGGGGAGGGGGCTGTCGAGGGCGAGACTGATCTTCCGGGCGGAAGGGGTGAACTCACCCCCCGTGCGGTGGGCAGCGTGAGGGCGACCGTGTCACGGAGTGGCCTTCACGCCTACGCGCATGCACGGTAGCCACTGCCGTTTTGGTGCGTGGCTGGAAGCGATTCCATTCCAAGAATCGCACCATCCGCATTTTATTATGTGGGAAGCATACAGGAATCATAATACCCTCAGAAAACCAGGCCCCGTGGATGAGGAGCAAGTGCAATGCTGAGGAGAGAGTTTTCATTTCGTGTCGTCCCACCGAAGACGCGTTCCGCGCCGCGTGCGAAAGCATTCGATTCGATGGTTGAGCAGCGCACGGTGGAAAAAGCTAGCCGTTGCCTGGGCGACCGTACTGAGGGAAGGGAAAGAGTCTCATTACTACTCATTGGACAGCCTCTTTTGGGAAAAGACATTGAGATATTGGGAAAACGTTCGTGACATAAACTTGATCTATCTATCTACTATCAATCAATCAGTCTCAGATATAGTGGGGTTAAAATTATCCCGCAGAGAAGGAAGTGGAATGTTTTATAATGACAATTGGAAAATGATATTGCCTCCTTCGTCTCATCACCGATATAGTGAATAAATAAGAGTCGTCGGTGAACTTTCTGTTCTCGGAAGACAGAAAAATTTTAAATAACTTTACTAATTTATTTGTTATTTGATTTCCTTATTTAAACGATGGTGATACCTTAGTCTTCCCTTGGTTGGCTATTATGCTAGACGGGCATCAATTATCTTGGAGATGTTCATGTGGGGTACGACTCAAATAAGGAATCGTCAAGGTGTTGCTGTCGTGGAAGGGTCTCGGGGACTCGCTCCACTGGCAGGGGAAGAAGGGAACGACGGAATGAGATCTATTCAGAGGGCTGCGAATGCATTTCGGGGGACGTCCCTGGATTTTCAAATCTATTCCTTTCTTAATCTTTGCTCCCTGCCCTCGATCTCCCGGGATATGTCGAGGCAGGGATCAAAAGGTCGCGAAACAGTCCGATGCCTCGTGTCCACGACAACCAGAGCCATTTTACGTCGATGCGGAAAAAACATTTATAAGTGGTGCACCTAGAGTACCTTCAAGCCAACACGTACAGGGTGTGCGGTTTGTTGAGAAGCAACGTCCCATTACGGAGATATATCATTTGTTGAAATGTGTTATCACCGTTGCTGGGCATTGTAGCGTTTCCTCTGGAAGATGGCCTTTTTAATGCTTATATAGGAAAAATTACTTGTTCTCTCATTTGCGGAGAACAATAAACTGTTAATTAATGAGTTCCTAATTTAATGACCAAAGGGAGAAAAGACCGTAATACACTACCAATTCTGCTAAGTCGCGCAAGCATATTCATTTCCATTTAACGGTTTTTTTTAATTGCTGAAGGACGAAATATCCCTTTGAACTGAACTAACTCGTGCACATCACAGCTTCCGGCTCCAAGTCAAAAGATGCCTTCAGTTCACTTCAGAGCTGAAGGCGGAAGCTGTAATGGCCACCGAGTCGCCGCCCCGAGAATGAACACCACCACGAACCTGTTCCGGAATCCCTTCTCTATACGCTAGGTTGCCCCTTATATGCGGTCCTAATTTAACTAACGCTCATTTCATTTATTGAGTGATTCAAACTCAAGAGTGCATCACAGCACAAATTGTAAACACACGTAGTTCAATCTTTTTCATTATTTAAATAGTTTCGGCGAGTATCATTTAAACAACATTAACAAGTTATGTATGATGTTGAATGCCTGGTGTTTATTCACTCCTTGCCAAACGCCCGAAGTGAAGACTTGGAGGGATCTTGCATTCAATCGTAGTTGAAGACCAAACCAGGCGAAATATCACGTAAAAACCTGTATTTCCAGAGCAACGCGACCAAAGCCTCCCTCAGTATTCATTCATCTCTGTGCATGTTACCTTAAGAGAGCGTGTACTGCATACTATAAGAAGTCCTTAGTGATTACAGTCGCCCTGGCGATCACTATCGCGGGGAGGCGCAGGTCAAGAAACAGTCGGGGTCAAGTGAGGACACACCAGGCGAACTCCGAACGTTAAATGATCAACAACTGTTCACGAAAATAATGGAATTTACGAAAACTTCATACCATGCAATATTGAGCAAAATTAAGAGCACCGACGTCTTTATGCGACGTCGGTGCTCTTAATTATGCGCCATCATTAGTTAAGAAATTATTTAAACCAAAAGAACTAATTATCACAAAATATTCCTGTTTTGCTAAGCTGGAAACATATCAATTACGCATGTAAATATCTCCCTTTTCTATGTACTACCGGTCTCTCACCTCCCAATGTACGAGCGTATTAATTCCACGCTCGCTTGCTATTCCCTTTCCCGGTCGGCGTATTGTACTCATTTAATTTGGATTCGTCAATAATGATATAATTTCGCGCATGTGAATTTCGAGGTCCCGGCGACTCCCAATCCAGGCTCCCCATTCATCTATTCATTGAACTGCGATTCTCCCCGACACGGGGCGCCCACCCCTGCGCTCTCTTCAAACCCTTAATGAAGTCGTCGCCACGGAAGGGGCTGACGACGACCTCGCGGTGGGTGGGGACGTCGTCGGTGGAGGAAGGGCGAACCTGGAAACAAAGGATAGTCGTGGAAGAGCTGGATTTGATTCGGCCGCCCTCCCAGACCACATGTATCCCTCTCAGGGCCCTCCGTCAACCCGCACACTAACAAATAAGGGCCGACCGACGCTACCTTCGGCAATCCAGCCCGTCCCGAAAACCTCAGGCCGAGACCCCCGTTCGCCCCTCCCCGTCCTTTCGGAGCCCTCGACGGCCAAGCGACCCGCACCCCGGCCCCTCCGCCGAATCCGGCACCCCGCACCCTGCCCCACCCCTCCTCATAAACCCCTCTTTCCCGCCCCCCCTTCCGTTTGTGCGCCCGCGTGCGTGCGATGTGGATCCAGTGACACACGCGCCCTGCGCTTTTCGGCTCGGACTCGCTGGAGCCGTTGTCATGGAAACGGGAGTCCTCTCCCTCCTCTCTCTGGCCAGCCACCCACCGCACTCCCTCCCTTTCGCCACTCTCGTCCCCCTCTCGCAGGTGCTTTTTTCTCCCAACGCACCGTCTTGGAGGCGGACAGTAACTAGCGACATGCCCATGAAAAGGCTCCCTCGGGGGGGGGGGGGAGGCAAAGCCACTCGCCGCTTTCCGTGGAGGTCACTACGCATGGCGCTCGCTTTGGACGCGAGGGAGTGGCGGGTGTGCCCGCAGGAGAGGGGCCCTCCGTCACTGTGGAAGGGAGACTTCCCGCGTGACGGGACTGTGTTTGCATGGCTAGATTGCGCGAGCACGGCCCCCCCACCGCCTCCTTCGGTGCACTTTTTTCTCTTCTTTCACTAACGTTGCACTTTACTGCCTTTTGACGAAAGTGGTATCTGCTTATTTTTCCATGTATTATTTCATTGAATGAGGTCATTGCCTCTTTTCCATGAATTCCATGCACGAGGAATAATTGATTGCTCGATTTACCACACATTTTGTCAATATCAGGTATCAATTACAGAGTATGACTGCAAGACTTCATCTGCGGACATGAGGGCGGGATGAGGGGCCTCCCCTGGCCTCGCTAATTTGGCAAATATCTAGCAGCGTTAGTTTTCAACTGGACAATTCAGCGTGATATATATATTAAAAAATATAATGTATATATATATATATATATATATATATATATATATATATATTTCTATGTATATTTATTTAGAGCAACCGCCCGGCAAGTGGAAGGATCCGGTGTTAAAGTCCCGGTCGAGGAAGATATTTTTACATTGGTGGTCTGCTTGAATCCGCCTTCCCCACCTCACTTGTGCTCGTCCTTTAAGTGTGTTCCTTTCCCATTTTCCTTGTCTTTATTTTCTATGTGAATGAATATTTGCTCGCCGTAAGGCGGGATTTCGTGTTTAAATGTATATATACATACATTATACATAATGTATATGTATATATATATACTTAGATAGCAACACAGCACGAGAACACATAAAAAGAACACACGTAACATCTTGATAATTTCGACGGACTCGAACTTCGTCTTCTATTCCGTTTTTTATTCAACACTTCCGTGTTACTTCGAAGAAATCATCTATCTACGGTAGGCGAAGGAAGAAAGAGTGGTGAGGTGGGGGACTACGGGTTAGGCACGAGGAATGAATGCGGGGAGAAAGCAATTGAACTCTGCAGGAGACAGGGGTTAGTCATCACCAGCACATGGTTTAGACACCACAAAAGGCGTAGGTATACATGAAAAATTCCAAGTGACTCAGAAAGGTATCAGATAGATTATATTCTGGGTAGGCACAAGTTTAGGAACAGTTTCATAAATTCACAGTTTCGCAGGAGCGGATGCGGACTCTGACCACAATTTAGTTGTTATGAAATGTAACGTCCGTTTCAAAAAGATAAGGCAGGGGCGTCGGGTTAGGAAATGGAATATAGAGGCATTAAATGGATTAACAAGGAAGGAGTAACAGCTAGGTGTAGAGAAAATGATGGATGAGGGTAAATAGCTGAGTACTCTCGAGGAAAAATGAAAAAATATCAAAAAGGGATTTCGGAAGCCGCCAATTAAGTTACGTGAACCGTTAACGGGAAAAGGATGAGATGAGTATAAAAGTAATTGATAGAAGAAAATCAAACAGAATTAGGTGAAAGGGAGACCAAAGATTGGAATAATAAATCGAGACGGGTAAAAGTCAAAGCAAAAAAATTATGGTGAAAGACGCAGTGCGAAAATATGGAAAGTTTGCAGAGGAAGGGTGAAATTGGTGTACTATAGAGCAAGGTTAAATCACTGTCGGGAAGTAAGAAGGGAAGATCTCCGCTAACAGTTAGAAATCAGTCGGGTAAATAATAGTTTAAACAGAAAAGATTCAAAGGAAATGGAAGGAATATTTAAAATGTCAATTAAGTAAAAGTGAAATTAGGTCAGGAAGTTTAGATACAGAAAAGGAATATTACTTATATGAAGATAGCATACCACAGGTCCAGGCATACTCGACGAGGAGATAGAAAGGGCATTCATAGAGATAAAATCGTATAAGGCCGTGGAGATGGAAAAAAATCCTGCGGAATTGCTTAAAGACTTAATAAAATGTGGGGCGAAGACTATATGGACTGATTCGTAGTATCTATGGGGAAAGAATCTGGCCAGAAGATTTTGTGAGATTAGTGGTAATTTCTATCCCAAAAATGGTTACGGCTACATCATGTTAGGACTACAGACCATTAAGTTTGATTTTCCACAGAGCTATAGTTGTTCTCAGAATCATAAACAAAAGGATGAAGATCAGGGCAAATGATTATTTAGGGGATGATCCGTTTGGGTTTAGGAAGGGGAGAGGTACGCGTGATGCCATTGCAGTAATGAGATCACTAATCGAGAGGAATTATTTGTCTGAAAATAGCCAAATGGTTGTGTAACGCGGGTTTAGAGCTTTTCATAGTGTTGTGAATCGGAATAGTGACGGCCAGATCTCACTCTTCAATGGTTCGCATCTTCCCTCGTGACGAGGATTTGGTTCGTTAATCAGAATTTGAAGGGTGTAATGGCCCCTTTTGAATTTTCGCTGAATTTCAGGGTCTTCATTGTGCAGACCATGGCACTTTAGTTATTTCACATGAATGTGCCCGAAACGCTAATTTCTCCATCGATCACCTTACCATGGCGGCTGTTCCCACGTCTCCTCGCACCGGGGAAACAAGAAAAGGGCAATTCACAAGTTGAATATTAATTGAGACCTAGGTTATGCTTATAACAGAATCATCAGGTTGCGAAATGTACCATCTTCTATTCCTACTACAGCATCATCAGCAATTGATTTTGCTGTGAAAAGTGAAACCTTGGCCGTAGTATTTATTTAACTCTTGAAATTACCCTTTTCTTGTTTCCCGTGGTGATGTTTCGATTCCACGAAATATCGCCTTAATCTTCAGAGCCTTCTCATATAGTTGCGTGTTTTTCTACAGCAACTTTCCTCGCGAGACGTCACCCAGACATCCTTCATTATATTAAATGAAACGCATGGTGTCAGGCCTAGTTTTTGTAAAATTTCCTTAATTGAGAAAAAAAAGAAATAAATTTGTTGTGAATGACATAAAAGAATGACTTTTCAAGTGATATCTCAAAGATAACGAGGCATTTTGACAATTGAGGCGCAACGATACAAGTAAATATTGATGGTCATTACAAGTTGTTGTATATGTAATTGTTAAATACTTGGAGTATTATTTCATGTGAAACTAATAATTAATTTTGTTATTTTCCTCTTTTTGATTTCACTCCGCTGGCGGACTTACCCTCCATTTTCATTTTGTAACTCCTCTCTTTTTGCCACGGTTGCTGTACAATTTACTGCACTATTACTCCGGCTTATTCCACTTACAAAAACTATCATGCGCTACCTTGTGCTTTTAGCCGCAGGTTGTAATCTATCCTTTCCCTGGCGCCATGTACTTCTTGATCACCCGTTCCAAGGTCCTTCCCAGAGGATCCTCTCTCCGGGAACCTCAAATATGCGGTTGCTCTCTGCTTCCTCGATCAATGAAACTCCGAATTCGACGAAATATTTGGCAAATATATGCAGGAGTAGAGGCGTAATTGCCGCATTCTTTAATATTCCAAGTTGACGTTTCCTTGTCTGGTTTAAAAAGCCGTGACGAAAGAGGATTATTTGGTCGTTGGTCTCCTCGGCTGTTGATTTTCCTTATAAGTCGTCTTTGTCGTCTCCAAGTCAATGCTGCATGGATTGGAATTATTTCTCCCATGTCGGCGTACCACTTGAACTGTGCAGCCACCTAAGATTTTAAGGGGTGTATTTATGATTGAGTATCGGTTATGGAAGATTCTAATGTGTGTTTCGTCCAGTACGTCAAAACTCCTTGCGTATTATTGCATCACTGGGAGTTCCTGAGCAGTCTCCTGCTCAAAAATTACATGAGCAATCACTCTAGGCGCCTGCTTCGCCCCCCTCCGAGCTGGTCACACGACCACTCCCAATGATAGTCGGAGTGATGCCATCTTCGTCCCGTATCCAATCTCTCCCATTTCAACCCATGGCCAACATCAATTTGCGTTTTCCGTTCGTTCGTCCAACAATTCGTCGAATTACGGGCTGATTTATCTTAGCATCAGCATGTGTAGTTTCTAAACAAAAGTGCCAACGTTTGACACTTGCTTTACCGAATGTGTAATCGACGCGTAGATTTGATCGATATCTAACCAATGTAAAACAGCACAATTCCTTAACTTATTTATTCTGAGATTCGTTTGATCAACCCGATTCTCATATTTTCATTCTGCACGGCGCATATCCTCCCTACGATGCTGCTCTGACCTCAAAATTCTTTACCCTGACCTCCATGCCCTTGCAAACAAGCACTATCGGACACATTAGCACATATACCTTCCAAAAATATTTGCATAATCCTTTTCATGTAAAAATAACATCCTTGCATCTCACTCTGCACAAAACATATTTTTTTCTTCGAACCATTAAGTTCACCTATCTAAGATGTCAATAAATTGCTCTAAATACGTACTTCGTATGTAGATTAAACACTTCCCTAGTATCTCCAAGGTCGTCTAATACCAATATCTGATTCAGCGTTCTCTTAAACAACCGCCATCACACTGAAGATTTTAAATAAGGTAGGTGGGGAAGCGGTCCATCAGGGGACGCTTTAATGGATGGAACCCTTTCCGCAAGACCCCTCGGTCCATGGAATGACTCGTTGGAAGCATACTTCGCGGCGAAAAAAGGCTGCCCTCTTCAGGAAATTCCAGTATCGGGAAATGAAAGGCTCGGAGAAGGGGCCTCTCCTCTTTCACCCTAAGCGAATTCTTCTCCATAGGCTTGGCTACTGAGGCCCTCCCCATCGCGCCTTACGCATTTCACCCGCGAGAAGTTTCAAGGGGTCGGAGGCCGACACCCACATACCACCGCATTGTGGTGGGTCGCAATGTATTAGACGCACTGTCCAACCATTATTGAGGAGAACACAACAACTAACACCACCATGGTACTCGTCGCCAGGTTGTGTGACAGGGAGAGATCCCAAAGCAGGAATGCGAGAACAAAATTAAATATCGCTTAAATTTGTGTCCCAATAAGCAGCATTAAATAATTCAAACGATGGAATTTTATTTTTCGCAACAGCTTATGACCACTTGGTATTTAAATGCAAAGTATTCAGAGGTAAGAAGAGCTGACGGCAGGGGGGTTTGAACAAAATGGAAGTTAGATTAAATTATGTCCATGGACCAGGCTAATTTACATAAAACATTAGCCTACCCTTAACGAATCAATCGAGGTGTGTACTATACCCATAAAAACAGAAAATACAACGCTCTTTTCCACAGACTTTTGTTAATATGTGAAACGCCGCGTCACAGTATAATCGGATAGGAATCCTGATGATATTTTGGACCTGATGATGATATATCACAACTCAACGCTTTGGTAAAAATTGATAAAATTATACGGCAAATTATGCTGTTCCTTCTGTTGTTATAGATACATACAACTTTGACGAGGTGAAACTATATTCTCGCAGGGAATATCGGAGTTCGCAGTTATTCTGATTCCCTATTTTTTGTGGGTTACATGGAATTTTAAACGCTACGGTTCTAAGCGTACATGTAATCTTTCTATTTACGTTTGAATGAAAACTCATACAATTGTTTAATGCGACTGGCAAAGCATCTTTATTGTTTTCGAAAAAAATATATGATTCCAATTCTGGGAAGGGACTCAAACCAATGAAACAAATTAAAACGAGTTGGGGGGGGTATAGTAACATATTTAAATTCATATCCTATCGAGGATTCAAAAAAGAAGATCAATGCAATAGGTACTTACTAAAACGGTTAATGTAGATTTTGGTCGGCTCAATAACTAAATATTTCTCTTGTTTCTCCTAGGAAAACGCAACCCAAGGTCCTATCCCCTCTTCATCTCTGTGTACTTCCTTCCTCCCGTTCAACCTTCCTAACCTGTGCCTGCCCTTTCCTCATTTTTCCAACATTCTCCCCTCTATTACCGTCTTCAACATCCCACTGCCGATCAATACGCCCTTCATCCATTTGTCTTTCCTCCTTATGATTTCTCCCAGCAATCCCCTCTCACCATACACTTCCTCATTTGCTTTCCTTCTTTCGGTCCATTTCAGCTTCTCCATTCTTCTCCACACCCACATTTCAAAAGACTCCAATTTACGTCTATCCTCCTGCTTCAGCGACCACGTTTCTGCGCCGCACATAGCTACGCTCCATATCAAAGTTTATCTTGCATTCTTTTTTTGGTATCCTTAATTAACGACCCTGTCACCAATTCTCTCCTCCCCATGAAAGCCTCTTTGCCTAATGCAATTCTTATCTATACACGCAAGCAAAAATAGTATATTGTAGTCATACTAACAATCATAATAAGTCTATAGTGGGCGAGATTGAGACTAGATAATGCCTTCTTTCGCCCAAACCCTCGTTCTTCACTTGCACGCATAAATCCGTAAACAATAGTTTCGGACTTGAATATGATATTTGCTACCGATATTTCTATACGATAAAGTGTGTAGAAATTTTGATATTGATGAATAAGAAAATACAAAATGAGTTAAAGAAATATAATACAGCATTACCTGGAAAATAATTGGGCAGATGTTGAAAAGAGAAAAATTTGTATTAAAAGCATTAGGATCGTGGTCTGTTAACGAAAAATAAACCCAGTGCAGGAGCACTCACTCCACCACAGGAAGGAGAAAGGTGCGTCATGAACCATCGATAACGTGCTGAGATACGAAAAATGTGTGGATACTTAATTACAGTAAGATACTTATGTCACAAAAAAACTAATACACATTTTTGCATTTAAAATAAATTTCTGGAGAAAACCATGGTTCCAAATCTCTTTAAAAAATTAACAAATAAAATTATTAGAAATAAGAGAAATCCATGAGACGAAATCGAGAAAAAATTGATTTTTTTATGCCGAACATTTTATTATTATCAAGCGGGGATTGAGAGCCACGAGGTTGTCGCAAGGAGTTATCAGCTTAGAAAGATCCTTCGTACATTCGATGCGAAGACCTCGGCCGAAGATGTTGAAAGCAACTTTAAAGTTCCCTTGACAGTTTGGATCATACACATGAAAGCCAAATGTTGTGAATTAGATAGGTGTATCTTCGCTAAACAGTATAAAACAAAGGACAGCAGAAACTAACATAATTGGCACCATGCGCATAGCTCGACGATCCGGAAAGAACAAACGACTCATTCGGTCTCAGACAACTAGCGCCGCTAATGGGCTATGGCCCGCGTAATGGCCGCCATTTTTCACCAGTTCTTGCATTTACTGTACAGACCAAGTGCACTTAGAATGCCATTATTTCCCATCCTGATCAGGAGCCGTCGAAATGCTAACAGAAGTCGATAACGGAATGATTAGGTAGACAAGAGGGCAAACATTTTTGCAAGTGACTTGGAATGCACAGAAAGCAAAGCTCTCCTCACCAGGAGTCAGTATGGTGGACGCGTCCTCCCATCGTCCGAGTAATTTAGTGCCTCTGCTAGTGAAAGAGTGCGGCCCGAAGGGAATTGATCTCTCTCCTCCGGAATCGCACCATCCTCCCCGTCGACGGCCGCTCCCGCTCGACGGAATATCGATTTGAACACGAGTTTCAATTCTCTCGTTGGCTTCTGGAGAAATGGCCTTCTCTCAAAGCACACCGAGTATGGTTTATCACTTACAATACTTCTATTAATAATTTACAACTGATCAACATTCGATTTCGATGAAGATTGCAATGTGCACGCCTCATCATCCACTTCCCACTCATCCTCGCAAGAAAACCATCAACGTGCATATGCAGGCACTTTGTACTGTCACCGTGCGAATCCGCCCCGTTTGGAAGAGCGGTGGTTGATTTAAAATCCTACTTCGAAGATGGGCAACCTGCCCACCCTCGCCCCCTAAGATGGAAATTTAAAAGAGGTGGAGAGAGCGGAAGCATGCGGTTGGTTAATCAATCAAATGACGAACTTCATAGAACATCAGACATTGCAAGGAAAAGCAGAAGAGGGCAGTGACAGGTGAAGATATGCTCAACTTAAATGTGGAAAGTGTGACCAGAACTAAGATATTGACTGTCACGACGTAACACAAACACAACAATCAATGATTTCTGGTTTGATTGGAATGGGCCTATTCCGAGACCTTCTAAGGTCAGTCTAAGCTGAAAAAAGCGTAGGAATAGGCCGGGGGCTTAAAAAATCTACAAAATGAGTGTTTTTTAACGTGTTATCTATTTTATTCTGTGCTCTAGTGTCTCTAATGTTGTATATATATATATATATATATATATATATATATATATATATATATATATATATATATATATATATATATATATATATATATATATACATATATATATATATATACACACACACATATATATATATATATAAATATAAATATATTATACACATACATATCCAAGAGTTGAACCAGAAAAAATCCAAGAGAGATGGAAGGAATATATAGAAACACTGTATGGCAAAGAACTTAGGCCAACAAGGTTATACATAGAAAAGGAACATGACGTAGAGGAAGATAGCGTAGGTCCAGGCATACTCAACGATGAAATAGAAAGGGCATTAAAGGAGATGAAAGCAAATTAGGCCGTGGGGGTAGACACCATTCCTGTGGAACTGCTGAAATGTTTAGAAAAATGTGGGAAGAAAGCCCTATATGGACTGATTCGTAGTATCTATGAAGAAGGAATCTGGCCGGAAGATTTTGTGAGATCAGCGTTAGTTCCCATTCCGAAAAAGGTAAAGGCTAAATCATGTGAGGATTACAGAACAATAAGTTTGATATCTCACACATCTAAAGTTATTCTCAGGATAATCAACAAAAGGAATAGAGAGTAAGGCAAATGATTACTTAGGGGATGATCAGTTTGGATTTAGGAAAGGAAGAAGTGCGCGCCATGCCATTGCAGTAATGAGATCACTAATTGAGAGGAATATAGAATACAACCAGGACGTTTTTGCCTGTTTTATAGATTTCGAAAAAGCGTTTGATAGAGTGAATTGGGAAAAATTAATGCGTGTATTGCAGAAAATAGGAATGGATTGAAGGGACAGGAGACTGATCCGAAACCTGTACATGGCTCAGACTGCTCAGGTGCGAGTGGGGAACGGAGAGTCCGGATGGGCAGTGTTAGGAAGAGGTGTAAGGCAGGGTTGCCCATTGTCACCGGTACTGTTCAACGTATATGTGGAGGAAATGATTAAAGAGGCATGGGGAGAACTGAAGGTAGGATTGAAAATCGAATGGGAATTGGTAAATTCGGTTAGGTTTGCAGATGACCAAGCTTTAGTTGCTCAGTAAGCCAAGGGGTTGCAAGCATTGCTGAGTGGATTGGAGGTTCTGTGCGATAAATATGGGATGAGAATCAATATTGATAAAACAAAGGTTTTGCGATTTTCCAGGAAAAAGAAGGCTAAGATAAACATTAAAAGAGGAGGGGAAAAATATAGCAGGTAGAACAGTTTACATACACACACATGCACACCATTACGGTCAAAGTGGTAGGGACTTGCAATGGGAGAAAAAGGAGGGAGAAGAATTGAAATGGGCAAGGAGGCTTTATCAAGGAGGAAGGAGTTGATGACGGGGACGTTGAGTAGGGAGATTAAGACAAGACTCGTAAAAACTCTGATATGGTAAAAACTCTGGTACGGCGCGCAAACGTGGTCACTGAAGCAGGAGGATAGACATAGATTGGAGGCTTTTGAAATGTGGGTTTGGAGAAAATAGAGAGGGTGAAATGGACCGAAAGGAAAAAAAATGAGGGGGTACTGAAGATGGTGGGTCGGGAGAGGGATTTGTTGAGAGAAATCCTATGGAGGCTGGAAAAATGGGTGAAAGGCGTACTGAGCGGTAGTGGAATGTTGAAGAAGATAATAGAAGGGAGAACGTTGGGCAAGCGAGGAAAGGGCTGGAACAGGATAGGGATGTTGGACGGGATGAACGGAGGAAAGTAGTACACAGAGATGAAAAGGGACCTGATGTAGATTAGGCTGCTGGATTGGGTTTTGCTTGGAGTTACAAATTGTTTATTTGATAGTTGTGCCCATCTAAAAACTTACCTTAACCGTTGTATGGTTTATATATATAAAAATATATTTGTACATATATATATATGTATATATATATATATAATTCACTAAATATACATAAAAAAACATATAAAAGAGGGACTCACTAGTGAGTCCCTCTTTTATATGTTTTAGTTTCTGTGTTTGCTATGACTATTTAGTGAATTTTATTGTGCACGTTCGTGGCTTTTCCAAGAAAGTGACTATATATATATATTTTTTTTAGGTAATCTACAGATTAAGGTAGGCTTTTGGATGGACACAACTATCAAATAAACATTTTGTCACTCCAAACAAAACCCAATACGAAACGAAACTCCCACAAACGAAAATACGCCTTTCATCCATTTTTCCTGCCTCCATACGATTTCTCTCAACAAACCCCTCTCCTCACCCACCATTTCTAGTACTTCCTCATTTGTTTTCCTTTCGGTCAATTTCACTTTCTCCATTCTTCTCCACACCCACATTTCAAAAGCCTCCAATCTACGTCTATCCTCCTGCTTCAGCGACCACGTTTCCGCGTCGTACATAGCTACGCTCCATATCAGAGTTTTTATGAGTCTTGTCTTAACATCCCTACTCAACGTCCCCGTCACCAACTCCCTCCTCCTTGAGAAAGCCTCCTTGCCTAGCGCAATTCTTCTCCTTACGTCCCTACTACTTCGACCGTATTGGTCCAAAACACTTCCGATAAACTGTTCTACCTGCGCTATTTTTTCCCCTCCTATTTTAATGTTTAGCTTAGCCTTTTTCTTTCTGGAAAATCGCACAACCTTTGATTTATTAATATTGATTCTCATCCCATATTTATCGCACTGAACCTCCAATTCACTCAGCAATGCTTCCAACCCCTTGGCTGACTGAGCAACTAATGCTTGGTCATCAGCAAACCTAACCGAATTTACGAACTCCCCTCCGACTTTCATTCCCACCTCCAGTTCTTCCCATGCCTCTTTAATCATTTCCGCCATAAATACGTTGAACAGCACCGGTGACAATGGGCAATGTGTAATATATTATTATTAGGTAATCTACCGGTTAAAGTAGGTTTTTGGTTGGACACAACTATCAAATAAACATTTTGTGACTCCCCACCTAGGAAACTAATCTATATCAGGTCCCTCTTCATCTCGGGTATATATATATATATATATATATATACCCGAGATGAAGAGGGACCTGATATAGATTAGTTTCCTAGGTGGGGAGTCACAAAATGTTTATTTGATAGTTGTGTCCAACCAAAAACCTACTTTAACCGGTAGATTACCTAATAATAATATATATATATATAATATATATATATATATATATATATATATATATATATATATATATATATATATATATATGTGTGTGTGTGTGTGTGTGTGTGTGTGACTGTCTGTGTGTGTGCGTGCATGCATATATTTGATAGTTTACTCAATTTAATGGTTTTTGCTTTTTTTTATTCCGATTGTTTCATCTATTCTAGAAATTAAGGGGTTTATTCAGAGAAACGCGCTCTAAAAGCAGAAAAAGGTTTTTTAAGACTTAAGGAATCCTATAAAAGGGTTTTAATCATTGATAAACCGGTCTAATTACTGGGTAACCATTGCAACGGAGGCCTAAGGTCTCTAGTTGAAGTCACTCTCATTTCGTTCTCATCCTCAGCTTCTCTCTACCCTTTCCCTCACTCCTCGCCCCTTTAGGAGCGGACTACCTACCTTCTAATACTACTACGGACTGGGGTGAGGGACAGAGGGTGGGGACAGATAGGCAGCCAGTCCCTTGTGCCCCCCGCGCTAAATCATTAATGAATCAGATAAGCGGCAGATGTTGGGTCCGGGGCGTAGGATTTGGGGGAGGCTTTGGAGGGGGCGAGGGAGGCATAGAAGCTTGCCCCCGTTGCCTGCCCGCTCTGCCACATGAATCGAGACCACGCAACACTGAGAATTTTTTATTATGGTCCCACTTACACAAACTCACAGGTCAATATCATGGAATATCAGCTAATCATTAGATCGAATAGAGTTGTCGATAATCCTTGTGCCTTTAGAGGGTGCATCGACAGTACGATGGATTGCTCAGAACACGACGGATCGTGGTACTTCAAATAGAAAACCTGGCAGTTCAAACTGATCTCCACCAATACTATTTTGAAAATTTTGATTGTCAAATGCATGAAAAATATACCATTAACAATGGCAAATGGCAAAGGTAAGATATAACAGCAGCAGAACAGAAGACGCAGAAGAAGACGAAAGTAGTTAGAATAGGAACATGGAACGTCAGGAAAATGTTGAGGACAGGAAAATTAGAAAATATTAAGCGAGAGATGGAAAGAGGTAATATAGATGTTTTAGGTCTCTGCGAGGTAAGATGGAAGGATAGCGGGGATTACTGGAGTGACAATTATAGAGTGATATACAGCGGCGGGGACGAGAGCCAACCAGTGGTTGCCGTAATATTAAATAAAGGGGTAGGAAGAAGCGTAGTCAACATAGAGCAAGACAGAGATAGAATTTTACTCGTAGAGATTAAAGCAGAGCCGACGAACTTGGTCATTGTTCAGGTATACATGCCACCGAGCAACAACAAGGAGGAAGAAGTCGATAGGATGTACGATGAGTTAGAAAATATAATTGCGTGTGTTCCTGCACAGAAACATTTAATAGTGATGGGGGATTGGAATGCGACAGTAGGCGAAGGAAGAGAGGGTGGTGAGGTGGGGGACTATGGGTTAGGCACGAGGAATGAACGCGGGGAGAAAGCAATTGAGTTCTGCAGGAGACAGGGGTTAATCATCACCAACACATGGTTTAGATATCACAAAAGGCGTAGGTACACATGGAAAATTCCAGGTGACTCAGAAAGGTATCAGTTAGATTATATTATGGTTAGGCACAGGTTTAGGAACAGTGTGATAAATTCGCACAGTTTCCCAGGAGCGGATGCGGACTCTGACCACAATTTAGTTGTTATGAAATGTAACGTCCGTTCCAAGAAGATAAGGCAAGTGCGGCGGGTTAGGAAATGGAACGTAGAAGCATTAAATGGATTAACGAGGAAGGAGTATCTGCAGGCTGTAGAGAAAATAATGGATGACGGTAAAAAACTGAGTACGATCGAAGAAAAATGGGAATGCATCAAGCAAGGGATATCGGAAGCCGCGAAAGACACTATAGTAACCATTAACGGGAAAAGAATAAGGAAACCATGGGTGACGGATGAGATGGTTGCAAAGATGGATGAGAGAAGAAGATGGAAGAATGTAAACACAGAGTTAGGCAAAATGAAGTACAAAGAGTTAAACAATAAATTGATAAGGGCCACAAATAAAGCAAAAGAAGAATGGTGGAAAACGCAATGCGAGGATATGGAAAGTTTACAAAAGAAGGGTGAAATTGGTGCTCTATTCAGCAAGGTTAAGTTATTACCGGGAAGTAAGAAGGCAAGATCTGTGCTAACAGTTAAAGATAAGTGGGGTCAGATAATAGTTGAACCAGGAAAAATCCAAGAGAGATAGAAATAATATATAGAAACACTGTATGGTAAAGAACTTAGGCCGACAAGGTTAGACATAGAAAAGGAACATGACGTAGAAGAAGATAGCTTAGGTCCAAGCATACTCGACGATGAAATAGAAAGGGCATTAAAGGAGATGAAAGAAAATAAGGCTGTGGGGGTGGACAATATTCCTGTAGAAATGTTGAAATGGTTAGGGAAAGGTGGGAAGAAGGCCATATATGGACTGATTCGTAGTATCTATGAGGAAGGAATCTGGCCGGAAGATTTTTTGAGATCGGTGTTAGTTCCTATTCCAAAAAAGGCAAAGGCTATATCATGTGAGGATTACAGAACAATAAGTTTGATATCCCACGCAGCTAAAGTTATTCTCAGGATCATCAACAAAAGGATAGAGAGTAAGGCAAATGATTACTTAGGGGATGATCAGTTTGGTTTCAGGAAAGGAAGAGGTACGCGTGATGCCATTGCAGTAATGAGATCACTAGTCGAGAGGAATATAGAATACAATCAGGACGTTTTTGCCTGTTTTTTAGATTTCGAAAAAGCTTTTGATAGAGTGAATTGGGAAAAATTAATGCGTGTATTGCAGAAAATAGGAATGGATTGGAGGGGGGGGAGACTGATCCGCAACCTGTACATGTCTCAGTTTGCTCAAGTGCGAGTGGGGAACGGAGAGTCTGGATGGGCAGTGTTATGAAGAGGTGTAAGGCAGGGTTTCCCATTGTCACCGGTGCTGTTGAACGTATATGTGGAGGAAATGATTAGAGAGGCATGGGAAGAACTGGAGGTAGGAATGAAAATCGGATGGGAATTGGTAAATTCGGTTAGGTTTGCAGATGACCAAGCTTTAGTTGCTCAGTAAGCCAAGGGGTTGCAAGCATTGCTGAGTGGATTGGAGGTTCAGTGCGATGAATATGGGATGAGAATCAATATTAATAAAACAAAGGTTATGCGATTTTCCAGAAAGAAAAAGGCTAAGCTAAATATTAAAATAGGCGGGGAAAGAATAGAGCAGGTAGAGCAGTTTACATATCTCGGAAGTGTTTTGGACCAATACGGTCAAAGTGGTAGGGACGTAAGGAGAAGAATTGCGCTAGGCAAGGAGGCTTTCTCAAGGAGGAGGGAGTTGTTGACGGGGACGTTGTGTAGGGATGTTAAGACAAGACTCGTAAAAACTCTGATATGGAGCGTAGCTATGTACGGCGCGGAAACGTGGTAACTGAAGCAGGAGGATAGACGTAGATTGGAGGCTTTTGAAATGTGGGTGTGGAGAAGAATGGAGAAAGTGAAATTGACCGAAAGGAAAACAAATGAGGAAGTACTGGAGATGGTGGGTGAGGAGAGGGGTTTGTTGAGAGAAATCGTATGGAGGCAGGAAAAATGGATGAAAGGCGTATTGAGCGGTAGTGGAATGTTGAAGAGGGTAATAGAGTGGAGAATGTTGGGCAAGCGAGGTACCTGAGGTAGATTTGGTTTCTAGTTGGGGAGTCACAAAATGTTTATTTAATAGTTGTGTCCATCCAGAAAACCTACCTTAAATGGTAGATTACCTAATAATAATAAATGGCAGATACATCAGGAAAACCAAATGAACCAACTAGCCAGCTCTAAACATTTTTAAAATGCTATTTTATTCTACTGTTTCAGGCCTTACTTCGAGGAAGTATTTATAAAACATACTACAAAGACTTGGTACTTTTCCACAGATTAATTTTATTTTCCACAACTCTGTGGAAAAGTAAAAAGTCTTTTTAATATGGTTAAAATGCTATGCAAGAAAGAAATGAGTGACAATTTGGTACCTATGGTGAAGTTACGATGACCATCAGAATGCCAGTAGTTATTGTATTTACGCGAAGAAAATACTCGAAAACATTAAAATCGACGCGTCTTTCACTTTGCCCACCCGGCACGGGCGTGAAGACATCCGCGGGCTCACCGGCAAGCGGTGAATCAGAGAGATTCCGAGTAAGGAATGAAGGTCCGGCGCGACACGCAGGGACCAGGACGAGGCGCAATGACGTGAGGAGAATGGAACGAATTAAGACAGCAGCAGTAGCGGCACGTGGAGGGGCGGCTAGCAGGCAAGGGCGCGTCCGGCGTGGGCACGAGCCCCTGAGATGGATGGGCAGGCGGGCGGCGAAAAGCAGCTCCGCCAGTCGGTGACTCCGGGAGGGAGCAGACCCTGGTGTGCGAGGAGGATGCGCGACAGGGGAAAAGAGGCGGGCAGCACTGGTGGGACCCAGAGCGGGACATCTGATCACGGGGGACCTCTTGGACCAGGCGCGAGTGGCAGGAGGGAGTGGGTGCGGTGTGTGGAGTGCGGGTGGCTGAGAGAAACACTTGTCGAGCAGCAGAGGATGGTGATAAAAGAGGCTCTCGCCGCGCAGTTGCGGGAGAGGGGGTGGTGGGTAACCCACGAGTGGGAGGAGAAAAAAATGAAAATCGGATTCCGTCCCAATCGGATTTCGAACGCATAAAAAAACAAAACGCGCCCCGTTTTAGCGCCTTCCCCGCCGCGATATTTACACCCACTCTTCTTCGCTTTAGCCGAAAGCCTCGAAAGAGCGGAAATAGGGTGATGATGATAAGTCAACCTATTCACTCCGAACTCTCCTACGCCAACGATACCTCCCCCTCGGACCCCTGCCGATTAAGATAGACTCGACGGCGAATGAGGATCGCCCGATCACTCGTGTTTCGCAAAAAACATTCCGATCAACAGGTTTTTGACATGGATGAAAATGTGTATATAAATGTGTACAAGTGCAAACGAATGCAATTAGCTAAAAAAGATAATAATAGCCCTCCAATTGCACGGAGAATGCGTTCCATTTGTGGATGCAAGTATATACTCCATATATAACATTCACAAATAGAACGCATTCTCCGTGCAATTGGTGGGCTATTATTGCCTTTCAAATAATTGCATTCATATGCACTTGTACTCTCTCTCCACGACAATTATTTTAGATCACCAGAAGACAAAAATAACCTCCTAGACTGCGAATTCGCAATGCATGATGATGCAGTGTGGCATCGCCTGGGCGAACGAAATTTTTCCACCTCGCGTTAGCAAGATCCGAAATTTTGTCTTCATCTGGATGTAAAAAATGCATTATTTTCAAGTGAGAAACTGCATTGCAAGAATAATAAAAAATTGCACCTCTTTCGGTGATCTTTTTAAGGCATTGATCATTTGACACATTGCAATAACTAAGGGCCACGAAGAACTAAAAAGTAGGCCGCACCGTTGAAAAATGTAACTGCGCTCCACGTACATGGGGCTCGCCATCGATGTAAACACCATCGCATCTTCTACATCTCTGCTGCAGCCTTAGCGGCCATTTAAGCCTACATTTTATTTGCTGGATTGGTGCTGTGTGCAAGGCATTAGCAGGACATGGTTACCCTTCAAACAAGGGACCGCGGCGTCGTCATCCAAAGGGGGGGCGGCGGAGTTGAAGGGGAGGAAGAGGGCCTTTCGTCGGCACCACCACACGTTTGCACTCCCGGGGTCTCTTTAACCGCTTCGCCTAACGCCATGCACCCTGATAGCACCGTTCTCCACGAGCGGATTCGAGAGTCAAGTTGAGCTCATTCCCCGCCGGCGAAGGTATATTAAGAGTGGAGCCTACCCCACGGGTAGGTTGCCACCAAAATTGGTGGCAACCTAACATTGACGCAAAGGGTCCGCAACAACATTTATTCAATGGTTTGGCTTTCCTTGATGGTCTTATTAATTTCCCCTCAGTTTCAGTCCTTCGCGCTTTCTGCCTGACCTCGTCAGGGGCAGTCGACCCGATGAAGGGTAATGGATGGACTCGTGGTCCCGCACAGTGATTCTTTCGGTGTATCCCATCTTTTGCTCTGCACTGCTCCCGTCTTCAGACCTCCTCACTCTTCACCTGCCTTCATCATCGCCGCTGCCAAGTCCAGAGGGTCTCGAGAGGACACCTAACCTCCAGGAGGAAGCGTCATCACTCATATACGTAGTACGTGATTGGGTACCTTCCCCGGGCATTGCCCCGCCATTGGGACCGCACATCGGATGTCCTCCAAGCGTGGAAGGAACAACATACTTACTGGAGGTGAGTGCTCTTTGAAATGTTATACCTTCCAAAGAAAAAGCTCCTGAATTTCCTCAATCTACCACCTTCCACCCCAAACTAAATAAACATAATACCCCCTTCCCACCAAAAGTTAAAACCCAAGACAAACAAACCTTCCATTAAAAAGAAGCAAACTGGTCCTGGCTCCCCTGAATTCCCTCACCTTATTCCACCAGATCCTTCCTGATCCGCTAACCCTATTTACCTCATGCCAAACTCACCCTTGGTCCGTTAACTAACTTCCTTACTCCCAAATTGAATATTAATTAAAAAATAAAAACATAAAAAATAACTTATTAAAAATAATGATTGCAAATAATTTCTAATAAACAATAATAAAAAAGATTTTTATAATATTTTCAATAAATTATTACAAAAAAGAAGCTCCACGTCAATAGTTACTAAAAACCAAGACCACCAAACCCATCTCTTAACACTTGCCAATGCACTCAATGCCTTCAGTGGAACCTGGTTCCGATGGAGTGGTAAAAGGTACACTAACTACGCCTTGGCTTTGGCATTTTAATCTTGTTTATTTACCAATGCCGTCACACGAGAATAGGATTGACAATGAAAAGAAAATCGGAAAGATTTTCTGCAGCACTGACAATTTTACGAATTCCCTTTTCCCACCAATCTATTAAGGATCCGAAAAAATGTCGACGGTGTTGCTGGAGTGGTAGTTGGAAAATGGATGCGCTCGCGTGAATGTCAAACTGTTGGAAAATGTAGCCCCTTCGTTAAGGTAATCGATAAGATTCGGCCACAGGAAGTGACATCGTCCGGGGCTTCGCTCGTCGATGGGAGCCTGAGCGCCATTTGCTCCACCAAAACTTGGCCTATTGCGGTCGAAAGGGTGTACTTCTAAGGCAACCAGCCCCTAATGATAAAAAGTGCGTAGCAACAAATGATCAGGAGTGAAAATGCATGTCTGATAGTAATAAAAATAAGAAGATCGACATCGGAACGGCGGTGAATGTTCAACATTGTTTCGCTTTCATTGGAGCAAAAACTTTTGAAGCAATATTTCACAGTTCACTGAACACAAAACACATTAGCAATCGTCAACCAGTAAACGACGAGTGCAGCAGTTGGGGGGGGAGGAAGAGGAGGGAGGCCCGGCGGCCAATCTACCCGAAAAAACCCTCGCAAATCCTCAAAAGGAGCCCCCCAATACCCCCACAGCCTCCCTCCACGAGAATAAGGGTATAAGCACCGACGCAAGCTCCGCCACCACGACCCCACCCTTTCAGCATCGTATCCCGAACCCCCTCCCCCTTTGGACGCCGTTAAAGCCGACTAAGAGGGGGGCGGGGGGCGAGCGGGGGAATGGGGTGAAGGGTGGCGGTAATAGGCAGACGGGGGATGGTATGACGTTTAAATTCGAGAATGAGCACTCCATTGGTTTTGACGCATTATTTATTTCCCATGATGCGTTTGCGGCATCGGGGCGCAATCGCCCAGACCAGAACTACCCACAGCCACTCGCTCGGCGAATGGGGTCAAAGGGCAAGGTAACTACGAGTTGGTGGCGTCGCTACATATTTAAAAAAATACGCACACTTAGCCTCTCATCGATCTTGAGTGTTAACCCGGGACACGTTTCAAAATTACGGGATGATTATGGGAATAAAAAGAGTATTATATCCTTAGATGCAAACAGACTAAGTATAGTATAATTAAGTAACTAATTGCGGGTCTGATGATGCTTCGACAGAAAGGAAACCGAATCGTACGAAATTAAAATGCTGTTGAAAACCAATTAACGATGAGAATCGTTTTTTTTACATCAACTGTGCAGGGAGCGTCACTCTATTACATGGGTCGGTCGGGCTAGGAGTCACTTGACGTAAGGAGACTTGGGCTCTGCGTGCGAGAGCTCGATATACCTGGAAAAGAATATACCGAGGGCCGACAATCACCATCGTGTGATTATGATTGAGCAAAATATATTTATGCTAAAAGTGTACATATATACGTTACGTGTACATATATAAGGCGTTAGTATTCCCCAGGGGAATCAGGAAGGTGCAGTCACTAACATACATGCTTTCCACCCAGAGGGTTCAGGTTCAAAGCCTGGAGACAACAAATATTTTTCAGTGGTATTCCGATCCCTACTTGAGGTGCTTTGTGGAGAGCACTTTGAGTGAATACGATGTCCGTCGGATGGGACGTTAAGCTGTGTGACCCCCAGGCGTCTTTTGTTATTAGAGTAGGCTAATGCTGACGCCGGGTTTCGCTCCCCCCTTCATCATTTCCCATCCATCCCCAATTGCGCAAATGACCTCAGCTGTCGGTCGCCTCCCCACAAAAGCTACTAATACTAACTTAGTAGTCCCCGCCATGTAGTAACCTTGCGTTGGAATGTGATCGTATATTATGAGATAAACAGAATTTGCACTTTTCCACAGATTTAAATCTGTGAAAAAGTGTTAATTTTGTTTTTCCCATATTGAAAATCTTTCACTACATCTCGCCTGAATCTGTTGAATGTGATCGCATATTATTATTAGACGTAGATGCATCTATACGAATGGCATCCGGCTTGACATCCATTACAACAAGCCCTAACGACGGTTTGCGGGACGTAAATGAGACGTAGATGTAATTATACACTCAATAGTTCCTTTGTAAACGTTTTTATGCAATCATTCTTCCACCATTCTAAAAAATAACACTCGGTGTTCATGAACGCACTCGAGAAAATGCGACGGCTTTATATGACGCATTTTCAATTCTTAACGTTGAAATCGATATTTTAAAAGTTCGGTTGCCAGGGATTCTATATTTTTGGTCGATATGGCGATAAGTATTCCATATATAGTCTATTTAAGGAAAATGACGTTATCCCTGGGCATCGAACAGTAATGAAGACGTTAACAACGAAAGCTATCTCGTAAATGTTGTACTATAACACGCTTGCTTGCTTGCACGAAAACCTTACATAGGTCTGAAATTTACCTTCAGCTTAGGACTATCTACTGCATGCGGCTTAATTACGGGTACATAATTTATGTTAAAGTTTTCAATGATCATATTGTACAACCTATGGAGTGTTTACGTCCTTGCGTGGCGAGGAGGCCTTTGGGAGGGATTTGAAGCAGGCAGGAGATTGATTACACTCAGCGGTTGGCGCAATGGAGAACTGTGAGAAAGACTGTGAAGCACTCATGGAAAAGAATTGGCAATGAAGGAGCGGGTGTTAAGCGGGTTTGTGCGACAATGTCTCTCTAAAAGAACGGTGATTTTGCAGTGCTCATCTTGTTTATACTCTGATTTAGTACTTATCTTGTATTCGTACGCGAATTCTTTACGCAAAATAATGTCTCCCGTTATACGATCATGGAATGAATAGGTATTCTACGGGATGATATTGTCGTCGCTATGAAAAATGGTTCACATGTTCGACAAATATCGATTTCTTCCTGTCATTAATGTCGACAAGTCATATCGATCGGCTAACAAACCCCTTCATTTCTTTGGGAAACCGTTCCGATGCCATTCGCCTTGATTCGTAGTCACCAAGTGCGCCCAGATGGATGATGGGTGGCTGAATCCACACATTTTCTCCCTCTCTTTCCTATCCTGCTCGAATTTCGACGGCCATGGCGGGGAGACGGAGCGAGAGGAAATGGAGAAATGGGCGTGGCTTCCTAGAGGAGGGAAAGAAGGCGTGGTCTCTCGGATGGTGGGAGGGCCCAATGGGAGGCGAGGACGACCGACGCGCTCCTCCATTGGTGGGTGGCCTCATCCTCCCTCGGCGGACCCCATGGGCACGCATGCGCAGCACGCCGGGGTCCCACTTCTCCCGCCCCACCCCTCACACCTCAATAAGCCACCCCCCCCTCCCCGCGCACTTAACAATGACACTCCTCCCCACGCCCTCCCCCCTCCCTAAAGGAAGTCGCTGCCACACCCTACACCCTCCAAACACAAGTCATGGATATTTTTTTATTCAGGCGAATATTTCAGGCTCGGATTTTTTTCCCTTTCGACAGCATCCGCCATTCCGTTTCCACCCCCGCACACAGCCCTCCCTCCTCTCCCTCCCCTTCCTGCCCGAATCCCCCTCCTCCCCAATTCATATAAATCTCTCCCCAACCCCCGCCCTGTTCTTTCCCTCCCTGCTTCTCCTTGCCTCCCTCCCCGTGCTCCTGTTTCATCCCCCACCCCCCGGCGACCATTCGCGACGCGGAGGGAGGGGTCCAACCAAACATCTACGTGTAATTAGTTGTGCTGCTGCCCCGCCGGGCGCCGCGAGGAGGCGGGCGCGCATCGCGGGTGCGCGCATTCGTTGATGCTCGCGGTGCTACGACCACAATGCCCGTAGCGGAGAGGTCATTCAATCATTGGCCGAAGGAAGTCCGCTCTGCGTTCCCTCTCCTAATTTGAAAGAGTACAACGGAATGACGCCTATAAAAATAGGCCACTTGGTTTGTTTCACATGCCGTCCTTCCTGCCCTTTGCACTATGCCAGATCACTTATCATCTACAGTAAATATTACATCTTGAAAACAGTCGATCTCGGTCCGCTGTCTACAATCTCTTAGTACGGCGGGATTAGTGATTCCATCGCAAAAGAGTCTTCTTCTTAATTTATGCAAGAGGAGATCTAATCTGTAACTTCGCTCCGTGAGCGACTCCCAGCCCAGGCTCCTCCCCAAGGATCTAAATGCACTACCAAGTTCATGCATTGCAGCGGTTTTCGAGTCTGGCTACTCTGCACCGGCTCGCTCGGCAACCAAAGCGTCCTCGTGGGATTCGCCTCAACCGTAGAGGCGGCCCTGCGCCTATGGCCCCGAATGGCCCGCGTCGTGAATGAGGCCCAGCCAGTCGACGGAGGATGCCATCGTCGCCCCTATCACACCCACTCCCCAATTTCCGCAACACTCCTCACAGTGACGATGAAGGCGGGATTTATTTAGGACATCGTTCTCATGTGGCAGTGTTGCCAATTTATGTGGGCACGGGCACCTGTACAAAAAAGAATGAATGTTTCCTAGGCGTACAAATATCAACGGCAATTAATTAAGTCGACAGAACTGTGGTGACTGCAGTGGGAGATGGAACAGGGAGTGCAGATGGCTCGTTTGCGAGGTAGGCCCCACCCACTGCTGCCAAGGAGCGGGCGAATGCAGTTGGAGAGTGCGATCGCCTGGAAAGGAGCGCGGCGTGGAGAGGCGGACGCACGCGAGGAGTGCGGCCCGCTGGAGGGTGAATGGGCCGCGCCCGCAAGAGGGGGCAGGAACAGATTGGAAAAAGGTCTGCGAAGGAATCGCCACAGATGGGATTCCATCAGTTTTCAACCGTGTTTGCGGAAGACGGGCAAATGGAGTGATGGCGAATCGCTATGCTGTTGGGACGTGGCGGACTCTGGTGACGCGTGTGACTGACAGCCGAAGGTGGGTGGGGCTCTCTGCTCGACGGGGTGAGTGACCCCGCGGAGGCGACCAGTGGCAGCAGTTACCATCGACGACATGTCGATTCCAAGTGGAGGCACTGGCCCTTTCTGGCCCATCTCCTTCTTCGCCAAGGAGAGAAAACAATACCGACGGGATTCTTAAATTACGCACCGGAACGATATTTCCCGATAAGCTTTGGCAACATACAAAAAAACCTAGCGAAATCTACAATTCAGGATTTTAATGAACTTTAATGAGTTCTGATCGGCATTTAAATTACAGAACAGGAAATTACCGCCAGTAGTAGAACCCTTACAAGCAATATTTCCTACTGCTTCATGGTCAAGAAATACATGCGGGAAAAAGATACATTATGTATATAGTTATGATGTACGAAGCCATCTTCCGTTTCCATCTCGTTGTATGTATGGACTAGGTCACCATCGCCTTAACTTATTCAATAAATATGCAATTGTCACTGTTCCCGCCAGCATAGCCGTAGGGGTCATCGGAAATCACAAGTCCTTCCACCGCGTCAAGGTTGTCGGCCATTAGGAAGGGAATCGGAATAATGTGTCGTAAAATAACCTAAAAATCACGGCAATCACCAAGAATTTGTCATACTTCAGCTTTCGACATTTTATAGAATTCTGAGTTCCAATCCTTAACAATGTTAGACCTATTCTCCACTTTCAAGTAGCCCATTAATTAGTGTTCACTTTCGATATTATATTTCAAAACTGTTCTTTAATTAAACAGTTTGCATTTTTAGTTCTTTCCAAATCAACTTGATGGCTTTTTCTGGCTTTTATCTCAATTTTTACTTGCTGAAATCACTGAATGCAATCGGTAGATTATTGTGGACGGTGTGCATCGAATCGGCGATGACTGCGTTCCTGATTTGTCAGAAGGCCTCTTCTTCCGTCGCCTCTTTATTTCGGTGCATGCCAGGAATTTTTCGTGTCTCTATGAAAACTGTTGTTTGCGATGTGAGAAAATAATTGAGACGAAGTGAAAACACTTACTGAACAACCCTAAAACACAATGGAATCAATGGGAGAACTCTTCATAGCTATCATACTGCATGCTTGAATCATAAATATAGAATCAATTTGCGAAAGAGATTTTAGATTTTATTTCCTTCTCGTATTATTACGATTATTTTTAGAAATGATTCGTCAATGGTGTTATTAGTTCGGATACATGACCATAGGATATTCAAATGGGGCTTTTGCCCGCGGTTTTTTTTTCTTAATTATGAGTGGTGCCCAAACACCCCCCCCCCCTGGCGGCGGCTTGCGGGGTATTAAGTAATGTGTTTGCATGCATAAAAAATGGAAGGATGTTGACATGAATGAATACGCAACTGTGGGTATAGATTTGCATGAATGTGTTGATTTTTGATGTGGTTTTGCTCACTTTTACTGGTGGTGACCAAACACCCCCCGCGACACACCCCCGCGGCTGCTTGCGGGGTATTATTTAGATGTAGATGAAACACTGGGAGAGACAGATTGTAGCACCCATCCTTCTTTCGCGCGATACACTCTCATTACCAAACCATGCCAAGTCATTCCTAGACACGTAATTAAATAATAAAAATATTAAACTGTTCCAACAAAACCCATTAATGCATGACGTAAGCAGGGACAGGCGTGTTTATTCATTACGATTTGTGTTTGTGCATATTAATGTATAAGAGCATTTGTTTACGAACACATTTAAATGTTGACCTAATTTTTTCATTTCTTGGTAGAGCGAATATCTTTGGTGCAAGTAGTTTCCATTCACATTCATTACCGGGACAATTTGCGGACTGGTGTGACTGGTATGGATCCAAATCCAGCCACGCACCTTGCCTGTGGCTTGCACTTTGCCATGTACGAGTTGATGCACATTACTTGCAGAATTACTACTGCCCTGACACCCCTGCCATGCACCCTTGAAATGTAATTTGTTAATTAAATACGTGCCATTGTTTTTAGACATTTTAGCATTGGACACCAAATGCGCTTTGATCAATTGTCCCCTCGTGGTAGTACTCTTTCGGGTTTACAGTTCTTTTGAGGCTAGGCTGGTGTTGGCATATACGAAAGTAATTTAGGATGTTTTTTTTAAGAATTTGGGTTAGGAAGGTTTTTATTATTATTATTTTATTTATTATTTTTTATAGATTTATCAATAAGATAGGATTTTTAACGAAGTATCTAGGTTGCTGGGTAGATTTATACTGGTGCGTAAGGTTAGGGTTATTAAGCTTTGTTTGGGTTTAGGATTTGGGTAAGGGTATTGGATGCTCAGGTAGGGTCAGGTGGTAGTAGGTTAAGAAGTTTGGGAGGGCCAGGACCTTCGCAAAATGTGAACAAAATCCGCGTCCGTTTACAAGTGACCAGAAGTGACATTCCCTCGACGGCGTTGAATCTTTAAATTTCCAACCGCTTTAAATGTTTATTTTGTTAGTTGCTTTTAATTGATAATGATGCATGAAGTTTAACTCAGTAAAGCTAAAGACAATAAAAATCAGGTACTGTTCCTCGACATTCTAACTTTTAGAAAACTTGTGACTCTCTCTGTGGCCGTGATTTGTAAGGGGGGATGGCCAATGGCAATTCTATGGACATTATTTACCTGTTTTCATGAAGTATTCTGCTTTGCTGTCGAGAGTGTACTCTGGTCATCATTTTAAGCTGTCAATCGAGGGCCCGCCATTAAGGGGTGGGAACCGAATACTCATGGCGCGGCCAATCACCCTCTGCCACACGTACCCCGGCGGTGGATTGCGGGGAATCAAGGAGATGCACGGTGTGTCTCTGTGGTCGGGGGGGGATTGATTGATTGAAGCGTTCCTCCGATCACATTCACGCCGCCTCCCCCAATCCCGTCCGGCCCCCGACACTTTTCCACCCCTTCAATTGTTTCCTCGGATTACTTCTAAACGGCGCTCGCAGAGGTCGTGCAATTGTTTCCGGGAACGGTCCCGCGCCCGGATCTCTACTTGTCTACACGAGAGACGACGACAGGCCATTGAAATGCACTCGCCGGAGATGTGAATAACTAGAGCGATGCAGTTGCAGTGAGGGGTGGCGAATGTGGGCTGCTCATTGCGGGTTGGAATTGCGAATGATGTTGCTTCAAGCCACTCTAAGAATGGAAATATATTTATTTATTCCATTATCCGAATCATTTCCGTTCATAGTTCGCCGAATGCACGATTGGTGTTCGGACGCCCCCTATCCGCTCGCTACGTTTCTGGTGGAACGCGGAATGCCAGGTGCATGGGGAAATACAGGGAATACGTGCTCTGTGCAATGAATGCGCGAACTGGTACGATCTGGCGGCCACGACGCGGACTATAGCACCGCTCATTAGCGGCGCTATTTGCCTGAGACGCAATGAGCCGTCTGTGCTTGGCGGATCGTCGAGCTGTGCGTATGGTGCCAGTCGTGTTAGTTTCTGTTGTCCTTGTTTTAAGTTTCATCGAAAGTGGAAATTGACGAAATCACGGAACAACGAATCAGCATCAAGATTTTGGTGAAGTGCGGTAAAAGTTATCAAGAAACTACTGAAATCTTGACAGCTGATTACGTTGATAATGTCCTGAAGAAAACATCCGTTTTCAAGTGGATTAAGCGTTTTAAAGATGGCCGACAAGAAGCCACGGATGATGCAAGGCCGGGACGACCTTCAACCACCTGAGTTGACGACAACATTGATCGTGTGCGGTCCCTTGCCCTTACCGATCGTCGAAAAACTGTCCGAAAGATAGCTGATGACCCAAATTTAGGAAAATCAACAGTGCACACTATATCAACCGAACATGATGGATGGATCCTTCACCAGGGCAATGCACCTGCACATTCAGTATTGATTGTTCGCCAGTTTCTGCCAAAAATTCAATCACCATCCTTGATCATCCTCCTTATTCGCCAGATCTCGCCCCCTGTGAATTTTTCCTATTCCCAAAATGCAAAAATGTGATGAGGGGACATCAGTGGGAAGATGTGGAAGACACAATAAAGCAAGAAACGACGTGAAAACTAAAAAGCCTAACTGTTGAGGACTTCCGAGGGTGCTTTAAACAGTGAAAGATGGGATAAGTACATGACAACAAATGGAGAATACTTAGAAGGGGGCAAAATATGGACAGCAGCGGGACAGCGATTCAGACTAAATTTTGCAAAATAAATTTTGAATGGCCTTAATTCGCGTATTTATTGGAAAGACCCCGTACATGTAGATTTGCTGGTGACCTACCGCCCCCTGCCAAATGTCGCTGCGATGACTTGCGGGGTATTGTGTGGATGTAAATTAATTTCCAGCATCGCATCCACGTAAGGGAGTGGGCAAATTGAAACGCAAGATGGAGATATCAAAGGGCCTGATGTGAAATGTGACATATTTTATCAAACCAATCTATTAATTGTAATCATTCACCATAATCACATATTGCGAGAATTGGGAAATGTTGAGATCTAGTTATGGAGAAGGATACATCTAGTGACCAAGAAGGAAGGCGAGAGATGAAGATTAAAATATGGCAAAGAGGGAAGAAGAAGCCGTTGGCGTGAATCTGAAGACGGCGGCAGCGGAAGCGGGTGGAGAGGAGATTACGCTGGGAAGTGTACGTGGAGTGCGATGTCGATGAGAATTCTGTGAGAGAGGCGATGAAAGCGATTTATAAGAGCAGCGGGAAGGGAAGCAAGAGAGGAAAGGCATTTTGGAAACGATATCGACGACGAGGTGCGATCTTTAGCAGCATAAAGAAACGGCGAAACACAAGAAATCTACGCGGGACGTGGCTCATAAAATAATTTTTTGAGTCAATCCTCCACCTTACATGAGACCGAAGGATCGAAGTATGATGAAAGTTTAACTGAATTGGAAGGATAAAAAGTCTTAACCATTAATTTCCAAATAAATGAGAATATGAATCTGAAGTAAGAAGACGTGATAGGCTGAAGATGCATATCCCCTTGAGGCAGGAGAGGGAGAGCAGAGGGGAGGGGACACATGCACGCCTTGGGGGGCGGGAAAAAGTACTGCAACCATCACGGTGAGGGCCCTCCCTTCCCCCCATCTCTAAGAACCACTCCCCCCTCCGACCCCACCAGAACACACTCCTGCATTGCACGAAATTTCCCATTCATATCCCTTCCCTCCTTCAAACCCTTCTCCACTACGCCCCATTCCAGTGTACTGCATCAAGTCGTCTTGCGATAAGCTGATTAAACTCCCCCCCCCAACCCTCACGGCAGCGAGGCAACCCCGGATTCATACGCCCTGCCCCCTCGTTCGCTTCCTAGTTCGGTTAAAATATATATATATATATATATATATATATATATATATATATATATATATATATATATATATACTACCTTGATCAAAAAGTTCATGGAATAACCACCATGTGGCGCTCCCATCGTTCCGATTTGAGTTATGTTTTTTTGTTAAACTGGTACATCTGTTGTTAATATTCCCTTTAAATCTTAGTGTCATAACTTGACGTTTGCAAAAGTTACGTAGCCAAGAGTACATCTATCTCTGTGTGTGTTGGCGATTTTTTACAATTGCAGAAAAGGATTTATATTTGCAACAACGAACTTGTATTAAATTTTGCGCAAAAAACGGATTTAGTGGCGCACGGACGTTGGAAATGTTGGAAAAGTGTTTCGGCAACGATTCTCTAAAAAAAACGGTCGTTTACCAGTGGCACGAGCGGTTCAGAAGTGGTCGTGAGTCAATCGAAGATGATGAACGCAGTGGCAGACCATCGACATCGAAATTCGGTGAAAAAATTGATAAAGTAAAAGAAATGTTGGTCAATAACCGCAAATTAACCATCAGAGAAATAGCGGAGGACTTGAACATTGCCTATGGATCCGCCCAAGACATTGTGGTTAATGATTTGGGTTTCGGTCGTGTAGCAGCAAAGTTGGTGCCAAAAGACCTCAATTTCATGCAAAAAAGAGACCGTGTTGACGTCGCAAAAGACATGATTTGCGAGGCTGAATCCGATCCCACATTCATCAAAAGGATCATTACTGGAGACGAGACGTGGGTTTATGAGTACGACACGCAATCCAGACATCAGGCAAGTGAATGGCGTTCACCAAATGAGCCGAGACCAAAAAAACCACGTAGTTTTCAGTCAAAAAAGAAGGCAATGCTGACGGTTTTCATGGATTACAACGGTGTAGTGCATCATGAATTTTTGCCAGAAGGCCAGACAGTAAACTAAGAGTATTATTTGGGCGTTATGAGACGTTTGCGTGAAGCAATTCGCCGAAAGAGACCAGAAATCGTCGCACAGTGCGTCGAGACCGTCGCACAATGCTATCATTATTCGTAATTTTTTGACGAAAAATGCAACAAATACCATCCAACAGCCACCGAATTCACCTGATTTGGCTCCCTGTGACTTCTTTCTGTTCAATCGAGTTAAAAAAAACCATTACGGGGAACGCGTTTTAGCAGCCGAGAGGAAGTAATGGAAAAATCGCAGGAAGCACCGATGGACATACCGAAAACCGAATATAAAAAATGTTTTGAGGATTGGTTCAAGCGCTGGCATAAGTGTGTTGCAGTCGATGGGGATTACTTTGAAAAGGAGAATATACATTTAGATGAATAAACTTGTATTTTTAATTTTCTGAATAAATTCCGGGAACGTTTTGATCAAGGTAGTATATATATATATATATATAACGATTTTATCCAATGCTGCCTAGTACCGCTTCACTCTTCTGAGCGAATCGGTCACCGAGTGCCCCGCCAAAGGCCCGGCCGCTTCCCGACCTGGTCCTTCCAGCTCTTCCCCTACCGCGGCAACTCTACCGCCCCCTGCCATTTCCCCCTCCCCCACCTCGTCCGCTTCCCATTGGCCTCTTACCTCTCCTCCCGTCCCCCTTCTCCTGCACATGTCCTCTCCGCTCTTCCCCGACAACGGCATTCTGATGACGACGGCCGTGCCGTCGAAACGTAAATATCTACTGTAAGTGTCCTTCTTTTATGTTTCTGTGTGTGTAATATCTATTATCTTTGTGTTTATATATATATATGTATATATATATATACACACAACCATCAAAACATTATATTTTCTAGAGAAAGAGAGAGAAATGAAAGGAATACATAGAAACACTGTATGGTAAAGAACTTAGGCCGACAATGTTAGACATAGAAAAGGAACATGACGTAGAAGAAGATCTTAGAGAGAGCTTAGGTCCAGGCATACTCGACGATGAAATAGAAAGGGCATTAAAGGAGATGAAAGCAAATAAGGCTGTGGGGGTGGACAATATTCCTGTAGAAATGTTGAAATGGTTAGGGAAAGGTGGGAAGAAGGCCATATATGAACTGATTCGTAGTATCTATGAGGAAGGAATCTGGCCGGAAGATTTTGTGTGATCGGTGTTAGCTCCTTTTCCAAAAAAGCAAAGGCTTCGTCATGTGAGGATTACAGAACAATACATTTGATATCCCACGCAGCTAAAGTTATTCTCAGGATCATCAACAAAAGGATAGAGAGTAAAGCAAATGATTACTTAGGGGAGGATCAGTTTGGGTTTAGGAAAGGAAAAGGTACGCGTGATGCCTTTGCAGTAATGAAATCACTAATCGAGAGGAATATAGAATACAATCAGGATCTATATGCCTCTTTGGTAGATTTTGAAAAAGCGTTTGATAGAGTGAATCGGGAAAAACTAATGCGTGTGTTGCAGAAAATAGGAATGGATTGGAGGAACAGGAGACTGATCCGTAACCTGTACATATCTCAGACTGCTCAGGTGCGAGTGGGGAACGGAGAGTCCGGATGGACAGTGTTAGGAAGAGGTGTAAGGGAGGGTTTCTCATTGCCACCGGTGCTGTTCAACGCATATGTGGAGGAAATGATTATATAGGCATGGGAGGAACTGGAGGTAGGAATGAAAGTCGGGGGGGAATTCGTAAAATCGGTTAGGGTTGCTGATGACCAAGCATTAGTTGCTCAGTCAGCCAAGGGGTTGCAAGCATAGAGAGTAAGATAGAGAGTAAGGCAAATGATTACTTAGTGGATTATCAGTTTGGGTTTAGGAAGGGGAGAGGTACGCGTGATGCCATTGCAGTAATGAGATTACTAATACAGAGGAATATAGAATACAATTAGGATGTATTTGCCTGTTTCGTGGATTTCGAAAAAGCGTTTATTTGAATGAATTGGGAAAAATTAATAAATATATAATCCAGAAAATAGGACTAGTTTTTAGGGATCGGAGACTGATCCGCAACCTGTACATGTCTCAGACTGCTCAGGTGCGATTGGGGAACGGAGAGTCCAGATGGGCAGTGTAGGAAGAGGTGTAAGGCCCATAAGGGTTGCCCATCGTCACTCGAGACCACCCCTTATTGTTCCCTACTACTATTGTTTTGTCTAAATCAAATGTTGATGATGATTATATAACCTTTGTCTCCTGCATCATTCAATTGCTTCCTCCAGGCGGTCATACCTCGTGCCTAAACGGTACTTAATTACCAACTCATTACCATCTCATCCTTCGCCTACCGTCGGATTCCAATCCTCCATTGCTATTAAATACTTCACTGAGCGACTATGTCCTCTAACTGATCGTATTTCCTTACGAGCTTCTGACTCGTTATGATTGCTTGGTGGCATGTATACCTGAACAATTACCAAGTTCGTTGGTTCCGCTCGTACTTCAAAATTTAATGTTCTATCAGTCGCTTTCTCTACGTTTACTACGGTTCTTCCTGTCTTTGTGCTCGATATTTGTACCGAACTGGCTGAATTTCTTCCCTTTCTTTGCATAGAACTCTATAACTATCCTTTGAGTAATCCCCGCTATCCTTTTGCATTAATTCACACAGCCCTAAAACATCTGCATACACGCCTTTACTTAAAATCCTCTACTTTTCCTGCATTCAATATCGGCCAAAAATGTAAGTCTTTATGTAATTGGTTCGGTCCTCTTCGTCATGGCTGTCTGTCTATTCCGCTTCACAAGGATCTTCTGAGATGACGACCCTGGAAGCCTTGCCTCCCAAACTGCCGGGCACGACAGGCGGCGGATTGGGCCTAGTTCGGTAGTTGCCACTGTTTAATTGTTACTCTATAATATCCACCATCCATTGCCATTATATAAATTAAATATGCAATTCGCGGGTTAATAGGCGCATATATACATTAACAAAGGAACCATGCAATCGCTCAATGGCCGCCCTACTGAGGTCTACCTTTTGTTTGGCTCCTAACTTTGACCTATCTGGCATGGGTGACCCTACCAGGAGCATTTACACAGGCCAACAATGATTTTGGTGCCGGAGCTTTTAATGTTGATTTAAAGAACAATTGAGGTGCTGAATCCAATTATGACACTAGTTTTTTCCTATCAGCTATAGTTTTCAAGATATAGATATGTTGTTACTTACGTAAAAAAATCTTCTACATGATGATATGGGAATATTATATTAATAATAAAACCCACTAAATATAAAGACTAGATTTATTTCTAGGGCTGTTAAATCACCCACAAACACAACAGAATTTCACATTACAACTGAACACAAATACTAAAATTTTTTACTGTAATAAAACAAATTGAAAAGAAAAAAATACATAAAAACATCACTCAACACATCGGAAGCTTCTTTTACGCGATTTTCTTGAGTGCACTTTGTTCAAACAGTCTCGTTTTAAGCACCAGCAGTAATCTGCCATCATATGGTTATCCCATCTTCCTTGGTAGCGAGCTTCCATTGTTTTTATATCCTGGTGAAATCTTTCACCTTGTTCTTCACTTGTGTCTCCTAAATTTCCAAGAAAATTGTCTAAGTGGCTGTGTAGGTAGTGAACTTTTGTGCTCATGTTACATCCAAGTGATTTGAAGTTACTGAGCATAATGTTTACCAGCTCAACATAATTTTCACTTTTGTGATTTCCTAGAATATTTTTTATGACCTCAACAAATGACATCCAACTAATTTTTTCAATCTCATTCATTGACTCGACCATAGCAGGATCCTTTGTAAGTTGTCTGATTTGTGGCCCCTCAAAAATACCAGCTTTAAGTTTTTCAATACTTATATGGGGCATCTTTAGTCTTAAATAGCCGAAGCGTGGTCCATCCTTGTCAAGAGCCTTTACAAATTGCTTCATTAGGCCTAGTTTAATACGTAGAGGCGGTAAGATGATTTTCTCTCTTTCAACTAAAGATTCAGCAATATGTTTTCTTTCCCAACAACCAAGTTTTCTCTCTTAGGCCACTTCTTAATCCAGCGGTTTTGTCTGTCCCTGCTATCCCAAAGGCACAAGAAACAAGGATATTTTGTGTAGCCACTTAGCTGCCCAAGAAGAAAGTTCACCATTTTTATATCTACACAAATCACCCAGCGATGTTCCTGGTATTTTATCTTCTGTAAAACCAATGCTATTGCATCGTATTCTTCTTTCATTTTCGTTGAATGAGCGATTGGTATTGCGCCAAACCTGTTACCATTGTGAACAAGCACACATTTTAAACTACGCTTGGAGCTATCAATAAACAAACGCCAATCACTAGCATCATATTGTGATAGTAGTCCCATTTTTTTCCCAAAGACCCTTAACGTCTAAACAAAATGTAAGATTGTCTTCTTGAGTAAAGAAGGGTAGCATATCCTTTTCCCTTGTGCGATAAATACTTATTTTTGTACCGGGTTGCAGTAAATTCTTTTCCTGCAGTCTTGATGCTAGTAGTTCGGATGCTTCCTTCGATATGTTCAGTTCTCTAGCAAGATCGCTTAGTTCATCTTGATTAAATAGTTGAGGAATTGTTGATACCCCCTCGTAGTCACTGCCACTATCGTCAATAGAATGAGAAATGTTTTCAAATAACTCAAATTCTTCCTTAGATATACCTGGTAACGTCTGAAATATTGGGATCGGTATTTCTTCTGAATGGGGTACCGGGCGTCTACCTGAAGGCAAATCTGGATATGTCCACTTGTGGCGATTTTTTCGATTAATTCCCGAAACATTTACTATGCAAAAATAACAGTCGTCAATATGGTTCACAGGTTCTCTCCACACCATTGGCACACCAAATTTTAGACTTTTCCTTTGTCCTGTTGTCCATTGCCGCAGATGTTCAGTATATGTTTTACACACAAAATGCGGTGCCCATGTTTTAGCTTGGTCACCAAGCTTAACACCAAAATATCCCAAGTATGCACGTTTCACAAAGTCTGTAATATGTTTCCTACTTTCTTTTACCATATACTACCTTGATCAAAAAGTTCCCGGAATTTATTCAGAAAATTAAAAATACAAGTTTATTCATCTAAATCTATATTGTCCCCTTCAAAGTAATCCCCATCGACTGCAACACACTTATGCCAGCGCTTGAACCAATCCTCAAAACATTTTTTATATTCGGTTTTCGGTATGTCCATCAGTGCTTCCTGCGATTTTTCCATTACTTCCTCTCGGCTGCTAAAACGCGTTCCCCGTAATGGTTTTTTAACTCGATTGAACAGAAAGAAGTCACAGGGAGCCAAATCAGGTGAATTCGGTGGCTGTTGGATGGTGTTTATTGCATTTTTAGTCAAAAAATTACGAATAATGATAGCACTGTGCGACGGTCTCGACGCACTGTGCGACGATTTCTGGTCTCTTTCGGCGAATTGCTTCACGCAAACGTCTCATAACGCCCAAATAATACTCTTTGTTTACTGTCTGGCCTTCCGGCAAAAATTCATGATGCACTACACCGTTGTAATCTATGAAAACCGTCAGCATTGCCTACTTTTTTGCCTGAAAACGACGTGGTTTTTTTGGTCTCGGCTCATTTGGTGAACGCCATTCACTTGCCTGATGTCTGGATTGCGTGTCGTACTCATAAACCCACGTCTCGTCTCCAGTAATGATCCTTTTGATGAATGTGGGATCGGATTCAGCCTCGCAAATCATGTCTTTTGCGACGTCAACACGGTCTCTTTTTTGCATGAAATTGAGGTCTTTTGGCACCAACTTTGCTGCTACACGACCGAAACCCAAATCATTAACCACAATGTCTTGGGCGGATCCAAAGGCAATGTTCAAGTCCTCCGCTATTTCTCTGATGGTTAATTTGCGGTTATTGACCAACATTTCTTTTACTTTATTAATTTTTTCACCGACTTTCGATGTCGATGGTCTGCCACTGCGTTCATCATCTTCGATTGACTCACGACCACTTCTGAACCGCTCGTGCCACTGGTAAACGACCGTTTTTTTTAGAGAATCGTTGCCGAAACACTTTTCCAACATTTCCAACGTCCGTGCGCCACTAAATCCGTTTTTTGCGCAAAGTTTAATACAAGTTCGTTGTTGCAAATTTAAATCCATTTCTGCAATTGTAAAAAATCGCCAACACACACAGAGATAGATGTACTCTTGGCTACGTAACTTTTGCAAACGTCAAGTTATGACACTAAGATTTAAAGGGAATATTAACAACAGATGTACCAGTTTAACAAAAAAACAGAACTCAAATCGGAACGATGGGAGCGCCTCATGGTGGTTATTCCGGGAACTTTTTGTTCAAGGTAGTATTCCCCACAAACGTAACAAAACACATCAGGATCATTAACACAGCATCTTCAACTTGAGCTCATTTTTAGATGATGTTTTACAAATAGTTACACTTTGAAGTAAAGTCCGTCCACCTGCTTCGAATAGCCAAGGGCAACTAATGAAACAAAAATGGCTGTCAAGAGAACAGAAAACGTGGATGCCATCTAACGGATACCTTATGAACTAATTTCGCCATCTTTTACCGAAGTCGATACAAACGATTTTTTTAAAATCTCATTGGCCTACAATATAGAAATATACATAAAACTTATTGACACTTCTTTGAAAATAAAAGGAACACCGCAGAGTGGTTATAAATTAGTATACTTATAGATTTATTTAACTTTGAAAATTATTTTCCGGAATATATCAAATATTAATACAACTAATCGTAAGATGTGCCATATCTAAAAAAGTAGAGCTGTTAAATAAAACCGGATTTCATATTTGGATTCAGCTCTACAAATATTGTTAAAATTAGCACAAAGATTCCCGGCACCAAAAAAAATTTTTTTTGTAGGCCTTTGTTATCATTACTCCCGCCAGCACAGCTCTGTGAGTCAAATGTATCCGATTAGGACATATTACTCCGGCGCAAATGTTGCTCTTTATGCACGGTACCTATTGCAGTGTGGATGCACCGTAAATGTTCCTTTGCAGCGGACGTCCGAGAAGGCGGCTTGGCGCGAGAGGGCGACCAGGAGTCGAAAGTGGCGCAGAGGGATGAGGGAGGGAGAACGACGGGATGGCCCTCCAGGGGCGGGAGAAAGGCGGGGGGGAGGGGAAAGGAATGCAGCTTCCGCGCTTTATACGCCGCCTCATCACGATGCACGGGAATGCGGTCCCTTCGGAACGGCCTCAGTCGCTGCACCGCTCGCCCTACCTGACACTCCAAAACACTGCGTGCGCAGGTTGTCGGTCTGTGAAGTATATATGATGGTGGGAGTGCTATTATACACATGTGTGCGTGTATGTAATATATATATTTTTTTTTATTAGGTAATCTACCGGTTAAGGTAGGTTTTTGGATGGACACAACTATCAAATAAACATTTTGTGACTCCCCACCTAGCAACTAATCTACATCAGGTCCCTCTTCATCTCGGTGTACCTCCTCCCTCCCTTCATCCCGTCCAACATCCCTATCCTATTCCTACCCTTACCACGCTTGCCCAACATTCTCCCCTCTATTACCCTCTTCAACATTCCACTACCGCTCAATACGCCTTTCATCCATTTTTCCTACCTCCATAGGATTTCTCTCAACAAACCCCTCTCCTCCCCCACAATCTCTAGTACTTCCTCATTTGTTTTCCTTTCGGTCCATTTCACCTTCTCCATTCTTCTCCACACCCACATTTCAAAAGCCTCCAATCTACGTCTATCCTCCTGCTTCAGCGACCATGTTTCCGCGCCGTACATAGCTACGCTCCATATCAGAGTTTTTACGAGTCTTGTCTTAACGTCCCTACTCAACGTCCCCGTCATCAACTCCCTCCTCCTTGAGAAAGCCTCCTTGCCTAGCGCAATTCTTCTCCTTACGTCCCTACCACTTTGACCGTATTGGTCCAAAACACTTCCGAGATATGTAAACTGCTCTACCTGCTCTATTCTTTCCCCGCCTATTTTAATATTTAGCTTAGCCTTTTTCTTTCTGGAAAGTCGCATAACCTTTGTTTTATTAATATTGATTCTCATCCCATATTTATCGCACTGAACCTCCAATTCACTCAGCAATGCTTGCAACCCCTTGGCTGACTGAGCAACTAATGCTTGGTCATCAGCAAACCTAACCGATTTTACCAATTCCCCTCCGACTTTCATTCCTACCTCCAGTTCTTCCCATGCCTCTTTAATCATTTCCTCTACATATACGTTGAACAGTACCGGTGACAATGGGCAACCCTGCCTTACACCTCTTCCTAACACTGCCCATCCGGACTCTCCGTTCCCCACTCGCACCTGAGCAGTCTGAGACATGTACAGGTTGCGGATCAGTCTCCTGTCCCTCCAATCCATTCCTATTTTCTGCAATACACGCATTAATTTTTCCCAATTCACTCTATCAAACGCTTTTTTGAAATCTACAAAACAGGCAAAAACGTCCTGATTGTATTCTATATTACTCTCGACTAGTGATCTCATTACTGCAATGGCATCACGCGTACCTCTTCCTTTCCTGAACCCAAACTAATCATCCCCTAAGTAATCATTTGCCTTACTCTCTATCCTTTTGTTGATGATCCTGAGAATAACTTTAGCTGCGTGGGATATCAAACTTATTGTTCTGTAATCCTCACATGACGAAGCCTTTGCCTTTTTTGGAATAGGAACTAACACCGATCTCACAAAATCTTCCGGCCAGATTCCTTCCTCATAGATACTACGAATCAGTCCATATATGGCCTTCTTCCCACCTTTCCCTAACCATTTCAACATTTCTACAGGAATATTGTCCACCCCCACAGCCTTATTTGCTTTCATCTCCTTTATACCCTTTCTATTTCATCGTCGAGTATGCCTGGACCTAAGCTATCTTATTCTACGTCATGTTCCTTTTCTATGTCTAACCTTGTCGGCCTAAGTTCTTTACCATACAGTGTTTCTATATATTCCTTCCATCTCTCTTGGATTTTTCCTGTTGAATACCGAAATCTTACCAATAATACCAATATCTTACCCCATTTATCTTTAATTGTTAGCACAGATCTAGCCTTCTTACTTCCCGATAATAACTTAACCTTGCTGTATAGAGCACCAATTTCACCCTTCTTCTGTAAACTTTCCATATCCTCGCATTGCGTTTTCCACCATTCTACTTTTGCTTTATTTGTGGCCCTTCTCAATTTATTGTTTAACTCTTTGTACTTCATTTTGCCTAACTCTGTGTTTACATTTTTCCATCTTCTTCTCTCATCCATCTTATATATATATATATATATATATATATATATATATATATATATATATATATATATATATATATATAATTTTAGCACATAAAAGTAGACATATAAGGAAAGGGGAACACATAAAAGGGTGACACATAAGGGTGAAAACACATAAAAGACCAACACAGGAAAGATGGGGAAGGCGGTTTTGAGCAGGTCACAAATGTAAAAATATTGTAAAAATATTTGTTCGCCGTATGGCGGGATTTTCAAGTTTGAATATGTATTTGGCCAATGTGGCTCGTCTCTTCTTCTGGCTATGCGTGCCATGAAACGCACCGTTCCTATCCTTTATAATATCGTATGAATGCTTTTCTACTATCCTTTCCCGTTCTTGTGTCCCGTCTATTTCTCCTTTGGTGGGTGAAACAGCTCCATAACGCCATCTCTCGGGCACCATCTATCGGAGTACTTTGGGGCTTTATAAGATCGCAGGTTTTCTTATTAGCTCAACTGGTAGAGCATCCGCCCGGAAAGTGGAAGGTCCGTGGTTCAAATCCCGGATAAGGAAATATTTTTCATTTGTGACCTGCTCCAAACCGCCTTCCCCATCTTTCCTGTGTTGGTATTTTATGTGTTTTCCTATCCCCTTTCCTTATATAGTCTCAACCTCGCCCAATTAAGTCGATAATAAATAAATAAATAAATAAATATATGTCTATTTCTATGTGCGAAAATAATATTTTTCGCCGTATGGCGGGATTTTCAATGCTTTCTTCGAAGAAACACGGAAGTATTAAATAAAAAAAACCAGACAGCAACACACAGCATGAGAACACATAAAGGGATGAAAGGTTAAGTAAATTATTAGTAAGCACTAGTACTAAATTACTTTAGTTAATTACTAAATAAACTCCCGGACGAGGAACTCTGGACAACATAAGCTCTACCGAGGCTAGTTGATTTTTCGGGTACCAGATCTTCCTGGGAAACCATAACCGGCACAGGGAAATGAACTGGCCCCCCCTACCCTGATGTGTGAATATTCACACGCCGTCAGTATGCCCGGGACCCTCCGGTCAGTAGTCCAACGCTCTAACCCCAGGACTACAGCGACCCATAATGAAATATATATGAATACATAATTTAGTTATGTACGTATGAATGCGAAAAAGTTACATTCTCTGTGAATCATGTGTTTCCCATCCTTAAATTCATATATCATACCTCATCACGCTGCTCTATTTCTTCTTTTTTTGGAAGAGTAAAATATGAAACTTTAATGGCAGGATATCACCCGGGAATCGACCTCGGGCCCTCCGGTCAGTAGTCCAACCCTATACCCCCTGGACTACCGTGGCCCACCGTCTCCCGTGGCAGAAGTCTGAAGGTCGCCGTCGAAGCAGTTCAGCAGCTACCCTGTATGTTTTTTTTGGCATTTTTCGATATTAATGGTGAATGTATTGGATGCCTCATCGACGACGCGGATGGCAGCATGCAGATGAAGAGTATTCCGGATGAAAGCAGCCTCAGTTAAGTTTTCCCCGCGATAATTCATACTATCGTAACAGAAATACTTAGTTATTTCACACATATTTTAAACACGATCACGGGTTCGACTGATACAGTCATCTTCAGGTCACTTGATTATGACTTTGTAAGTCGAAACCTAGGTCGTGCTTAATGAAATATATGTGGAATAACTATTTCTTTTCCGATATGAATCGCTTCCACGAAGTGACGCCTGAAACCATTCCATTCAATGTATGCAATTCCTTCGTGTATATTCCATCTAGAAAGCGGAAGTTCTTCGGTTCGATCTCCGCTCTGGAACAATGTACAAATAGTATTTCCGCTTGGAAGCGTCCGCCTTCCACAACCTCGATGGCCAACCGCCGCCCTGTCGTCTTCGCCCTCCTCGTGCTTCCTCTTCTCCATCGCCGTGAAAATACCTCGACCGCTTATACATGTACACATCTGACACATTGCGGGTCCTCCCGCGAACTCTGGTATGACGTGAGGTGCCCTCCTCCTGCCTCCGATGACCAATCCTGCCCCCGGAACCGTGCGGTGGCGGTCGGAGGGCCGATGTGGCTGTGCGCGCTTTTGGCTCGAATATAAATAATGAACAGGCCGCGCCGAATTGTGGACCGAATAATGCCGACGATAAACTCGAGGGCGTCGGGAGAGGGGTGGGGGTGGTGGTTAGGCATAAATCAGCTCTGTCCTCCCATTCCCTTCCTCGGCGGAGTCCTTTCAAGGCTCCACAGCCAACACGGCATCCCACAGCCGCCTCCCGCGCTTATATATGTTTACATTCTCATTTTTTTATTATTCCCCCTCCTCGTGGATGCCCTCCGCTCTTTTGTCCTCTCCTCCCTGGGCATCCACCTCCCTTTCCCTCCCTCTCGCCCCGGTGCTCCCCGTAGCCGTTCGTTGCCTCCGGAGCAGCCACGTCTCCCTCACGAGGTGCCCCAGGGGTCGCGTCCGCGGGGGCAGGCAGGCCCTCGAATGGTGTGAATCGAGACGCGAATGCGCCGATCCGGACTGACTGATGATCCGCGGCGGAAGACGCGGGGCGATCGGCCAACTCACCAACAGTGAAAGCAGCTGGCCGAAGAAAGGTGGGCATTGAGCGTCAGGGGTCACAAATGTAACAGCCTTGTAATATTCCACCCTTAATAATCGCCACGACCGATTTCCACACTTGTGCCATCTTCATTATCAAGACTGACCTCCGACGAACACACCTGAGTGATGCATTTAGGATTCCATATCTAGCTAAGCACGCCCATACTTATTTCGAGGAGAGCTCTTCTTACCACATTCCGAGGCTTATTACGCAGATTTTTTACGTGTTAGTCCTGACGTAGTGAAACTCATCCGTGGTGGGAGACGATTTTTGGCTTTTCACAATTTTGGGGATGTTTATTTTGAAATATCTGGGAGCAGGTAAAATATAGCTTGATAAAAATATTTTCTGGCTAACGGATTTTTTTCCTTGACACATGTCTATTTCTTTAAAAGGTTCTATTAATAATAATAAGGCTTTGATATAAGAGCATTTTGCATTGCCTTAATAAAGACAATCGTGTTTCATCAAAACAGTTTTTCCACAATTGCTACGGATTGCTAAAAGCCAAGAATGAATTGCATCACTTAGTCCGGGAATTCCCTCTTTGAAGCCTCTTCTTTTCATAGAGATGGCCAGGAAATCAGAAGAATTTATTGACATAGAAGCTACTTACTGCCTTGCACGAGTTCTCAATTTGTCAACGGGGAGATAATGCTTTCGTCATTAACTTTTATTGCTGTAAGTAATTTCTTGGTAACAATTACGAGATTAATTATTAGTTGTCATCAAGTGATATCATTGTAATGACAGACTGTAACAAAATTCGGTCAAAATACTGTATGAACAGCACACAATTTTCGCTGAATATATCTTCAAAATTGACCACTCAAGTTGAGGTATTACACAAATAAAGGAGAAAAAGTATTATAGAATTTATAAAAGAGAAAATATTTTATGTATAATTTGTAAACAGAGCGGAGGATCGTATATCTTATCTTTGTGGAATACGGCTGTTCTCCAGCTTCTGTAGTCACTGAAGGGAAAAAACTTTCACATAGTAGCCGGTATCACTTTCCCAAAATTCAAAAAATACCCATCAACTCGTTTGGGTGCTCTACCGAAGTCAGTGAGGCATTCACTCGCGAATTTCTGTTCGGAACAAGATCTCTCAGCGTAATCGGCATCCGAAATGTTTTACTTCCCAAATTCTAAGTGTTCAAACCGCCATCACCCATACACGAAGGGAGGGTGCGTGAGGAAGGGGGGGCGCAACGCTTCACGCAGTGTGCACTGACCGAGAAGATGGCCAATACGTGTCCTGGAGGCCTTCGAGAAATATTTTCCACTGAAGTCATCCCAAATATATATTTTTCACACTCAAATATTTTTCCCCATTCTGGCAGAATTACATGTATAAAAATCAACCAGGGGTCTGCGAAGAATTTCACCTTCTCCATTCTTCTACAAACCCACAATTCAAAAGCCTCTAATCCATATCCATCCTCCTGCTTCAATGACTACGTTTCCGCGCCGTACATAACTACGCTCCATATTTTTTACGAGTCTTTTCTTGACAGAGATGAAAAGTTCTCGATGAAAAGTGAATCCCTCATCGCCCTGAAGACGATGCCCGAGTGGAGCGTCGAAACGTCGGCCAATGTGCACACCCTGACCCGGTGGAAAACCCGAGAACTTTTCATCCATTCTATACGCCGGGAAAGCACCAGATCTTATTTTCTTGACACCCTTACTCAACGACTCTGTCATCAACTCCCTCCTCGCATGTCTGCCACGTCTGTTGACATCCCTGGATACAACGTCTATCGACATGATCGTATCGGTAAGGGTAGTGGAGGCGTTGGTGTCTACGTGAGAAAAGATCTCTGATTTAAAAATATATCAAAAATGTCTTCCATTTACTGCAAAAGACATGAGTTTGCATTCTTAGAGATAACCTTCAACCTACAAAAAATTTTTTAGGCATCGTTTACCGCCCGCCCAAAATTGCTTCTTTTTCCGACTTGGAAGAAGCCTTCTCTTCCCATATTCCGAACTATGACCATATTATTATTACCGGTGATTTCAACGCCAACTTTCTTTCCTCAACTTATGACTGTTAAACATTTACTAACTCCATGTAAACCCTTGGACTTAGCATATCTCCCCTAGAACCTACCCATCATACATCTTCATCAGCCACATGGCTTGATGCAATAATTACAGCAAACCCTGACAAAATCCCAACATACGGGCAACTTTTTGCCCCAGCAATAACCATGCATGACGTATTATTTTTAACATACTCAGTGAGATGTCCTAAATGTAAGCAGAAATTTATTCATACTCGCGATTTTAAGTCCATAGACGACAAAGACCTAGTATCAGATGCTGCTACCATTCCATGGCAGTCTATTGAATCCATCGATGACATAGATAAAAGAGTAGAACTATTTAATACGTTCTTAAATGACCTAGGAGACAAACATGCACCGTTAAGAAAAATCCGACCGTCAAAACCACGCTCCCCATGGATAAAAGATGAAATAAAAGCCTTGATGTGCAAGCGTGACGCAGCCTCTAGCCTATTTGAAGGATATAAAAATGATAACCTATTCGATATCTACAAACAACTGCGTAACAAAACTAATCAAGCAATCAGAAATTCCAAGATCAGATATGCCTTCCAAATATCTAAAGAGCCCCCGTCACAAATCTGGAAAAGCTTGAAGTACCTTGGTGACGGCAAAACTAAAAATCAACACTTCCCACCTACTGACATTTCTCCAGATGATCTAAACCGTTTATTAACAACCTCGCCGATGGAAATTGACCTTGATGCAAAAAATGAATACCTGTACAATTTGTATAGTTCTGGACCAACTTCAGTTTCTGCTGCTAGCTCAATCAAAATTTCTCCCGTTACACAAATGCAAGTACTGCAGGCCCCTAAAAGTCCTCCTTAGATGGAGCTGACGGAATTTCAGCTATTCTCTTAACAAACTACTGTTTTCTAATCCTGTTCCTGCCCTTTCCTCGCTTGCCCTATATTTTCCCATCTATTACCTCCTTTAACATTCCACTACCGTTCAATACACCTTTCATCCATTTTTCCAGCCTCCATAGAATTTCTCCCTCTCCTCACCCACCATCTCCAGTAATTTCTCATTTGTTTTCCTTTCGGTCCATTTCACCTTCGCCATTCTTCTCCACACCCACATTTCAAAAGCCTCCAATCTACGTCTATCCTCTTGCTCCAGAGACCACGCTTCCGCGCCGTACATAGTTACGCTCCATTTCAGAGTTTTTACGAGTCTTGCCTTAACCTCTCTACTCAACGTCCCCGTCATCAACCCCCTCCTCCTTGAGAAAGCCTCCTTGCCTAGCGCAATTCTTCTCCTAACGTCCCTTCTACTTTGACCGCGTTGGTCCAAAACAATTTCGAGATACGTAAACTGTTCTACCTGCTCTATTCCTTCCCTCTTATTTTAATGTTTAACTTGGCCTTTTTCATTCAGGCAAATTTCATAACCTTGTTTTACTAATATTGATTCTCATCCCATATCTTTCGCACTGAACCTCCAATTCACTCAGCAATGCTTGCAACCCCTTGGCTGACTGAGCAACTAATGCTTGGTCATCAGCAACCCTGACCGATTTTACGAATTCCCCTCCGACTTTCATTCCTACCTCCAACTCTTCCCATGCCTCTTTATTCATTTCCTCCACATATACGTTGAACAGCACCGGCTACAATGGGAAACCCTGCCTTACTCCCCTTCCTAACACTGCCCATCCACTATCTATATATATATAGCTTAGTCATATCTTATCTTCCGAAGAAGACGGAGCTCAAGTCCGTCGAAATTATCAAGATATTATTGTGAGTGTTCTTTTTATGTGTTCTCGTGTTGTGTGTTACTGTCTAAGTTATATATATATATACAGAAATAGGTATAAGGAAAGGGGATAGGAAAACACATAAAAGGGTAACACAGGACATGTGAGGAAGTTGGTTTTTGAGCAGATCACGAAAGTAAAAATATTTCCTTATCCGGGATTTGAACCACGGACCATCGACTTTCCCGGCGGATGCTCTACCAGTTGAGCTAATAAGGAAACCTGATTTACCTTGAAATCTGCGGTCTTATAAAGCGCCAAAGTGCTCCGATACATATTGCCCGAGAGATGGCGTTATGGAGCTGTTTCACCCACCAATGGAGAAATAGACGGGACACAAGAAGGGGAAAGGAGAGTAGAAAAGCATTCATACGATATTATAAAGGATAGGAACGGTGCGTTTCATGGCACGCATAGCCAGAAGAAGAGACGAGCCACATTGGCCAAACACATACTATATTCAAACTTGAAAATCCCGCCATACGGCGCACAAATATTCATTCAAACAGAAAGAAATATATATATATATATATATATATATATATATATATATATATATATATATATATATATATATATACTTATATATATATATACTTATATATATATATATATATATATATATATATATAAACCGTAAACCATAAACACAGTAATCAACCCGAAGGTCGGTTTAGTAGGTGACGGTAGAGCTCACCCGTGTACCAAGCCCAACGGCGTGTGAATATTCACACATCAGGGTAGGGGGGCCAGTTCCTTTCCCTGTGCCGGTTATGGTTTCCCAGGAAGATCTGGTACCCGAAAAATCAACTAGCTTGGGTGGAGCTGCAGGTGCCCAAAGTGCCTAGCCCGGGAATCGAACCCGGGACCCTCCGGTCAGTAGTCCAACGCTCTACCCACTAGACCACCGCGACCCGCATATATATATATATATAAACATGGTTCGTCCGGAAGATAAGTTTACTGATTTTTTCCCGCCTCTCCAGGCGCGGCCAGCACCGCTCTGACGAGCTGCGATTGGAGGGGGGTATGTTGGCAAGCGACGCTGAAAAAGGCAGTCGGCTCTGAGCTGTGGTGTGGTGAGGAGCTTTGTTAATACGAACCTCCACGCTCGACCTACGTCACGGAACGCGATGCCGAAGTTTTTGGAGCAGCGGTATTCCATCAAATTTGCGGTAAAGTTTGGGAAATCGTCTACCGAAACTTTCGGTATGATTAACCAGGCTTGCGGGGAGTCAGCCATGTCAAAAAACATGATCTTTCGGTGGCACAAGATGTTCGTGGAGGGCAAAGAAGAGGTCGACGACGAACCACGGCCTGGACGCAGATCAACGACACTCACCGACGAAAATGTGCGAAAAGTTCGCGATGTACTGAACTCTGATCGTCGTCTTAGTGTTCGGATGATAGCAGAGCGGTGTAATGTGCCAAAAAGAATAGTGCACGAGATTATTAGGGACCAAAAACATCTGGCGGCTGCATCACGACAATGCGCCGTCTCACACCGCGCTTGTGGTGTCGGACTTCTTGGCCAAGCACGGCGTGGCAACGCTACCGCACCCGCCCTACAGCCCGGACTTGGCACCACCGGACTTCTTTCTGTTCCCAAAGATAAAGAGGAGTTTGAAAGAAACGCGATTCGGGATTTTGGACGCCGTCAAAGAGGCCGTGACGACGTGTCTTCAAGAGGTTCCCGATGATGCCTTAGCGGGAGCGTTCCAGGAATGGGAAAGCCGCTGGAACAAGTGTATCGACTCACAAGGGTCCTATTTTCAGGAATACTACCTTGATGAAAGGTTCCCGGAATTTATTCAGAACATTAAAAATACAAGTTTATTCATCTAAATCTATATTGTCCCCTTCAAAGTAATCCCCATCGACTGCAACACACTTATGCCAGCGCTTCATCCAATCCTCGAAACATTTTTTATATTCGGTTTTCGGTATGTCCATCAGTGCTTCCTGCGATTTTTCCATTACTTCCTCTCGGCTGCTAAAACGCGTTTCCCGTAATGATTTTTTAACTCGATTGAACAGAAAGAAGTCACAGGGAGCCAAATCAGGTGAATTCGGTGGCTGTTGGATGGTATTTGTTGCATTTTTCGTCAAAAAATTACGAATAATGATAGCATTGTGCGACGGTCTCGACGCACTGTGCGACGATTTCTGGTCTCTTTCGGCGAATTGCTTCACGCAAACGTCTCATAACGCCCAAACAATACTCTTTGTTTACTGTCTGGCCTTCCGGCAAAAATTCATAATGCACTACACCATTGTAATCCATGAAAACCGTCAGCATTGCCTTCTTTTTGGACTGAAAAACAAAAGTTTTTTTGGTCTCGGCTCATTTGGTGAACGCCATTCACTTGCCTGATGTCTGGATTGCGTGTCGTACTCATAAACCCATGTCTCGTCTCCAGTAATGATCCTTTTGATGAATGTGGGATCGGATTCAGCCTCGCAAATCATGTCTTTTGCGACGTCAACACGGTCTCTTTTTTGCATGAAATTGAGGTCTTTTGGCACCAACTTTGCTGCTACACGACGGAAACCCAAATCATTAACCACAATGTCTTGGGCGGATCCATAGGCAATTTTCAAGTCCTCCGCTATTTCTCTGATGGTTAATTTGCGGTTATTGACCAACATTTCTTTTACTTTATCAATTTTTTCACCGACTTTCGATGTCGATGGTCTGCCACTGCGTTCATCATCTTCAATTGACTCACGACCACTTCTGAACCGCTCGTGCCACTGGTAAACGACCGTTTTTTTAGAGAATCGTTGCCGAAACACTTTTCCAACATTTCCAACGTCCGTGCGCCACTAAATCCGTTTTTTACGCAAAATTTAATACAAGTTCGTTGTTGCAAATATAAATCCATTTCTGCAATTGTAAAAAATCGCCAACACACACAGAGATAGATGTACTCATGGCTACGTAACTTTTGCAAATGTCAAGTTATGACACTAAGATTTAAAGGGAATATCAACAACAGATGTACCAATTTAACAAAAAAAACAGAACTCAAATCGGAACGATGGGAGCGCCACACGGTGGTTATTCCGGGAACTTTTTGTTCAAGGTAGTATTAGCTTAAGATATCAAAAAGTGTAATAATTTTTTTTCCTGAGCTTAGTACACTTAATTTATGGACGAACCACGTACATACATATATATATATATATATATATATATATATATATATCCCTCTCATGGACTACAAGCTTGTCGTGGTGGAAGGGCTTGTGTGTTCCGATGACCACTAGGGCTGTGCTGGCGGGAGTAAATATAATTGCTCCTGGTAGGGTCACCCATGCCAGATAGGTGGAAGGTTAGGAGCCAGACGATAGGTAGTGCACGCAGCGTCTGTTACTCAGTGAGGCGGCCATTTAGTGATGGTGTCACGTTAAAAACACTATTGAGGAAGGCAACGGGAAACCACTTCAATTATCATTCCCAAGAAAATAATGATAGACGCAAAACAGAAATTGAGTCCTGGCAACTGCGGGACTCGGCCCAAGCGGTGCGTCGTGCCCGGCAGCGGGGGAGACAAGGCTTCCGCGGACGTCATCCCACGAAACCCTTGCAGGGAAGAAATAACAGCAGCAGGGCAGAAGACGCAGAAGAAGACGAAAGTCGTTAGAATAGGAACATGGAAGGTCAGAACAATGTTGAAGACAGGAAAATTAGAAAATATTAAGCGAGAGATGGAAAGAGGTAATATAGATGTTTTAGGTCTCTGCGAAATGAGATGGAAGGCTAGCGGGGATTACTGGAGTGACAATTAAAGAGTGATATACAGCGGCGGGGACGAGAGCCAACGATGGGTTGCCGTAATATTAAATAAAGGGGTAGGAAGAAGCGTAGTCAACATAAAGCAAGACACAGATAGAATTTTGCTCGTAGAGATTAAAGCAGAGCCGAAGAACTTGGTCATTGTTCAGGTATACATGCCACCGAGCAACCACAAGGAGGAAGAAGTCGATAGGATGTACGATCAGTTAGAGGATATAATCGAGTGTGTTCCTGCAGGGAAACATTTGATAGTGATGGGGGCTTGGAATGCGACGGTAGGCGAAGGAAGAGAGCGTGGTGAGGTGGGGGACTATGAGTTAGGCACGAGGAGTGAACGCTGGGAGAAAGCGATTGAATTCTGCAGGAGACAGAGGTTAGTCATCACCAACACATGGTTTAGACATCACAAAAGGCGTAGGTATACATGGAAATTGCCAGGTGACTCAGAAAAGTATCACTTATATTATATTATGGTTAGGCACAGGTTTAGGAACAGTGTGATAAATTCGCACAGTTTCCCAGGAGCGGATGCGGACTCTGACCACAATTTAGTTGTTATGAAATGTAACGTCCGTTTAAAGAACATAAGGCAAGGGCTGCGGGTAAGGAAATGGAACGTAGAAGCATTAAATGGATTAGCGAGGAAAAAGTATCAGCAGGCTGTAAAGAAAATAATGGATGACGGTAAAGAAATGTGTACAATCGAAGAAAAATGGGAATGTATCAAGCAAGGGGTATCGGAAGCAGCAAAAGACACTATAGGAACCATTAACGAGAAAAGAATAAGGAAACCATCGGTCACGAATGAGATGATTGCAAATATGGATGAGAGAAAAAGATGGAAGAATGTAAACACAGCGTTAGGTAAAATGAAGTACAAAGAGTTAAACAATAAATTGAGAAAGGCCACAAATAAAACAAAAGAAGAATGGTGGAAAACGCAATGCGAGGATATGGAAAGTTTACAGAAGAAGGGTGAAATTGGTGCTCTATAAAGCAAGGTTAAGTTATTATCGGGAATTAAGAAGGCAAGATCTGTGGTAACAGTTAAAGATAAGTGGGGTAAGATGATAGTTGAACCAAGAAAAATCCAAGAGAGATGGAAGGAATATATAGAAACACTGTATGTACCCACGCAGCTAAAGTTATTCTCAGGATCATCAACAATAGAATAGAGAGTTAGGCAAATGATTACTTAGGGGATGATCAGTTTGGGTTCAGGAAGGGAAGAGGTACGCGTGATGCCAATGCAGTAATGAGATCACTAGTGGAGAGGAATATAGAATACAATCAGGACGTTTTTGCCTGTTTTGTAGATTTCGAAAAAGCGTTTGATAGAGTGAATTGGGAAAAATTAATGTTTGTATTGCAGAAAATAGGAATGGATTGGAGGGACAGGAGACTGATCCGCAACCTGTACATGTCTCAGACTGCTCAGGTGCGAATGGGGAACGGAGAGTCCGGATGGGCAGTGTTAGGAAGAGGTGTAAGGCAGGGTTGCCCATTGTCACCGGTGCTCTTCAACGTATATGTGGAGGAAATGATTTAATAGGCATGGGAAGAACTGGAGGTAGGAATGAAAGTCGGAGGGGAATTCGTAAAATCCGTTAGGTTTTCTGATGACCAAGCATTAGTTGCTCAGTCAGCCAAGGGATTGCTAGCATTGTTGAGTGAATTGGAGGTTCAGTGCGAAAGATATGGGATGAGAATCAACATTAGTAAAACAAAGGTTATGCGATTTTCCAGAAAGAAAAAGGCTAAGCTAAATATTAAAATAGGCGGGGAAAAATAGAGCTGGTAGAGCAGTTTACATACCTAGGAAGTGTTTTGGACCAATACGGTCAAAGTGGTAGAGATGTAAGGAGAAGAATTGCGCTAGGCAAGGAGGCTTTCTCAAGGAGGAGGGGGTTGATGACGGGGACGTTGAGTAGGGATGTTAAGACAAGACTCATAAAAACTGTGATATGGAGCGTAGCTATGTACGGCGCGGAAACGTGGTCACTGAAGCAGGAGGATAGACGTAGATTGGAGGCTTTTGAAATGTGGATGTGGAGAAGAATGGACAAGGTGAAATGGACCGAAAGGAAAACAAATGAGGAAGTACTAGAGATGGTGGGTGAGGAGAGGGGTTTGTTGAGAGAAATCCTATGAAGGCAGGAAAAATGGATGAAAGGCGTATTGAGCGGTAGTGGAATGTTGAAGAGGGTAATAGAGGGGAGAATGTTGGGCAAGCGAGGTAAGGGCAGGAACAAGATAGGGATGTTGGAAGGGATGAAGGGAGGAAAGAAGTATACAGAGATGAAGAGGGACCTGATATAGATTAGTTTGCTAGGTGGGGAGTCACAAAACGTTTATTTGATAGTTGTGTCCATCCAAAAACCTACCTTAAACGGTAGATTACCTAATAATATATATATATATATATTGTATGTTTTAGTTTCTGTGTTTGTTTCGACTAGTTAGTGAATTTACATTATTGTGCACGATTGTGGGTTTTTCAAGAAAGTGTATATATATATATATATTTATATTTATATATATATATTTATATATATATATATATATATATATATATATATATATATATATATATATATATATATATATTTATATATATATATTAATATAGATATAGATATGCACACACACGTGTGATTTTAATGTTACTCCCCTAAATTGATGGAGAAGAAGTTGCAAATCGCACGGTAACAAAAATATGAGAACAGTTACAGGAATCACCAGTTGGTATCAGCAGGACGTACCATAAATCAAAGTCCGCCAAGGACAACCTGAAGTGTTCCGTCGTACCGATTATAGAAATCGCTGTTGATTGTTTTGTTTTATTGCTATATTTACGGATATCTAATAATTTTTCTTTGCACGTTTTGATATTTCGCCGCACTACGCTCCTGCCGGTACCACCGAACGATGGGAAGTAATGGTCTCATTGAACGTGGGATTCAATCTAATTTATACGTCTACTGATCGTTTTTCCAGTTCATATTCCGGTTGACTTTCGGTGTCCTGGCGGTGGTTCCGTCCGCCGGGGGACCTCCGACAAAAGGAGGCCTTTCTTGATGGGGCCCTAAAGTATTCGATAGGACGAAGCTCCCACTCACGACCCGACAACAAACGCTGCCTTCTAATGTGCGCATTCCGGCCCTCGCTCGGCGACAGAATTATGACGCGAGCCTCAACAAAAGAGCGCAGGACCCAGCATCCGCGATCAACGCCTCTAAATCTCAAAATATTCCATGGAATTAGTTCAACGTCCTCCAAGGTAGCCGAATGAATTATTAAGTGTTCAATTTCATCCTACTGATGGGGTCAGAGTAGACATTATAGCGAATTGCGACACCTGTTTGGAGAGCGCGAAATGACGTAAGCCTTCCTATATCCGCTCATTGGATTAAAACTTCAATTTCGATGTCTCTTGGTGCTAAACATTATGCGTGAGGAGTGTATCATTGTAGTCGACAGCAATTACCACCAATCTAACCGCAACTTTTATGCTCTAATATTGGTTAAGCGGTGACGGAATTTCTAAAATCAGTAAATATCCGAAACGCACAAAGCAACAACGAAACGACGAAGCAGCAGCGCAGAAAGACATCACGCACTGGCATTACACTTTCAAAAACAAAACGAAAGAAAAAACTTGTCTTTTATACCAGAAAAATAAATCGATCATGACGTGGAATAATTAAAACTTATGGAAACTTTATGGCTATTTGTACTAACCACTCTAAACCCAATGTGAAGAACAATGGGCCTAAAAGGAAATAAAAATAATACGTATCTTGACAGCTTTCCCTCTGGCACGAGTAAGGGTAACGTAATTCCTCCATTTTTAAATATTGTTTCAGCAGATGTAAATTTTACTTGAAAATTTATGATTTAATTGATTTTGAATCCTCTGCGCTGATATTACCGCTTGCTTTCTGGTGTCCTCTGCGTCTCATGTGATTAAATTTTCCCGCCATCCAAGTGCTTGCATTAAATTTTCGGGAAAACGTAAAGACAGCTGCTATAATTGGGCGTGGACGGACGACGGGTTGAATCCCTCTGGAAGGGCTGACAGGGAACACATTTCCCCATTCGAAATCGGCGATATCCCTATACGTGCCAATCGTATGACTAAAGACTGCAACCGGATATACATTGGCCAGACGGGGAGGAGATTTGAAACAAGAATTAAGGAGCACAGAGGTTGCTTTAAAAATAACATCTCCGCATCACTCTTCGCCAAACACCTGAGAGATTGTGGCCACAGCCGCAATTTCCCCCCCGAAATTCTGCACTTTGAGAAGAAAGGCCACCGTCTCGATGCGCTGGAGCAATTAGAAATCCTTCAATACACGAATTACGGGGAAGATGTTTCGACCAACGATTTTCTTTACCTTTCACGTTCCCCATTATTGTTTTTTTCCTTACCCCCTGCCAACTAACCTGAAACCAGGCAAAACTTTTTCAACAATGTAGTGACTCCTCCCAGCCCGCTACTGAGTCACCTGACTAGCTACCACGTGCCGTTCTTCCCGTTCACAATGATCATTCCCCTAATTCTCTGCCAACTGATGCCAAGTGGGCTTTTTGCAACATTGTATTGACCCCCCTCCTCCCAGCCTGCTAATTGTCTATTTGGTTTTTATATAATCTAATTATCTAATTATTGCTAATTTGTCAATATTACCCATCCTCCTCCTCCACCTCAAACCATTTACTTATAGCCCCCCTCTTCCTAGCTCAACCAATCCTTTCTTTCCTACCTCCTCTTCCCCTCCGCCCAGAGATATGTATATATACTGTGCTTGAATTGAATTTTTACCTAAACACCTGCTCATATACGGTGCTTGACTTGTATTTTTACCTGACACCTGACACCTGAGATTGTGGAACGGCTCTATTGGGTAGTGGACGGCCCTTTTAGGACCACACACACCACACTCACACTTGGGCAACTGAGTCATTCTCAGCCGTAGCTCTGGTGGGGGGAGACTAACTGAGTACCTCCTTCTCACTTGCCAGAGGCGATCGTGCTGTGTCCTCATAGGTCGTCTCGTCCGGCTACCTCTGGAAGAGAGCTAGTCTCCCCTTGCACTCCATTGGGAGCCGGGCGCTAGGGCGCTAGCGCACTTCTTAGGGCGCTAGGGCGGGAAGATACCGAGGCTCGGACCTGCTGTGCCCGCTTGCGGATCGGCAGGGGTGTCCTCGGTGTTCCCCATAACCCCCCCCTCCCCTTAGGTCAGACTCAGATAGCCCAAACACACTCACTCTTAACATTATACTCACACAAACGCTACCAATAAGACGTCTCTTCTTATTCAGATAACTATGCTGTTATAGCCTGCCGTTATAGCCGCCGTATTCCCCTTAGGCAGGGGAATCCTTACCACGGATCCCCAAGCCTCTAATCCAGATCCTTCTCCTACAGTAACGAAAGGCATGCCCACTGATGCCACGGAGAAGTCCTCTGAAAACACCACTGGTTCATCAAACCTAAAATTGCTGATGAACATCATACATAAACCACTGCCATGTGCCAAAAAAACTATCATAACATTGGATGAATGGCAACTTAATGACCCACGAATTCAATCCCTTTTAGCAATAATTAAGGGAGCAAAGGTAACTACTTCGACAGAACCTTCATCCTATGAATTAAGACCTGAACGCGTACCTCTAAACCCTTCCCATTACCCCAGTTCACCAGCCCACTCGTCAAAAAGCGTTGTGAATAACACTCCTCCAATTACCACTCAAGACCTTAACCCGCCTGCAACCTACCTAACCCAAACTCCTACAAACAAGCGCTCTGCTCCTGCTGAGGAGCCCTACGAAACTGTCTCTACCAAACGAAAAGCCAAAAACCAACCAGCCCAACAGACCTCTCCAATTCCTACAACTAACCGCTTTACTTGCCTCTCCCCTACCCTCATGGATGACCAAAGTAAGGAAACCCCTGGCCAAGATGCAGATGTTGAAGCTCAGCCCACTCCACCTCCTAAAACCCGTATCCCTCCTATTTTTCTCCGCGACATCTCCAACTGGCAAATTAAATACAATGAAATCCGGCAAGTCTGCACGATCCCTCCTGTGGCCAACCTCATCCGTAATAAGATTCGAGTTCAATGCCAAACCATTGCCGACTTTAGAGCTGTCACGAAAAGGCTCACCTCCAAAAGCTACGCCTATTACACGTACCAAATCCAAGCCGATAATAAGCCTCATTTTGTTCTACGAGGAATAGCTGCAAACACACCTAAAGAAGCCATAGAAGAAGCTCTGGCGGACATCGGTTTTCCTGCGGAGAATGTCTCTCAGCTGCGCTCCACCAGGCCAAACAATTATCAGAGAGCAGAAAGGGAAGCAATCCGGAGTGCCAACCCTAATGCGGAGCTCCCACGTATTGATCCCCTCCCACTACCGCTCTACCAAGTCCGACTCCACGACTCCTCCCGTTCTAAAGACTTTTTAGAACTAAAATCTGTACTTCACCTCAAGACCTCCGTAAAACCCTACAGACCTCCACCTGGACCCCCACAGTGTCTGAGTTGCCAACGCTATGGACACACCTACAAAACGTGCGGCCTCCCTCCTCGGTGCGTTAAATGCGCTGGCAACCACCATTACAGAGAATGCCAGAAACCCAAAACCTCTCCAGCCAAATGCGTCAACTGTGGTGGACCACACACCGCAAACTATCGAGGATGTATTGTTCACCGTGAACTTCTCCTCAAATTACGCAACAAAAGAGAAGCCTTGCAGCTACAGCCCACTAGCAAACCCCCGCAACAACCGGACTTAAATATTAATTCGCAATCGTTTCCCCCTCTCCGAAACCCTTGGCACAACCATCAAACCGAAACCGTTGAGATCCCTCAGTCATCGTTCAACCTTCCCCCAGGCTCCGATCAACACCATCCGCCAGCCTCCGAGCAACATCTTCTGCCAATAAACGACCAATTATCAACGACAAATATAAGAACTGCTCTATTGAGCATAATCACGAAGCTTCTCTCTCCTTCCGACAATAAAACCCTTATTAGCATCATCACCAATGACCTTATACCAGCCCTTCTGCAGCTCATTAATGGCGCCTAATTCACAGATAACAACCCATGTGCTTAAAGTTCTAAAATGGAACATAAACGGCATTAATAATAAAAAACATGAGCTAAACCTCCTAATAACCAATCATAATCCAGACATCATCCTCCTTCAAGAAACCAGACTCAAGAACAGCCGAACTTTCAACTATCCAAAATACCGTGTAATCAGAAAAGATACGGCAAATGGTGCTGGAGGAGGGGTTATGGTCCTATCCAAACCTAGCCTGTTCTCCACAGAACTACAACTCCCATCCACCCAAAAATTGGAACTTGCTGGAATAGCAATAAAAGGAGCTACTGGGACCCTACATATCTGGTCAGCCTACTTCCCACCTTCAACCCCTAAGTCAGACTCTCCCGATTTATCAGCACTCTCATCCCTACCGCACCAAAAGCTTATAATAGGTGGCGACTTGAATGACAAGCATGCTGCCTGGGGTTGCAAAACCACCACCACACGAGGGCGTGCCCTTCGTAAGCTTCTATTCACCAAAAATCTTGCTATTCACTCACCACCTTTCCCCACCCACTTTCATCACCACCCCCATTCCTCCGATATCCTGGATGTAGTTCTTTCATCCGCCAATATATCATTTCAAATCATTAACCTCGACAACTCTGCCTCCGACCACTGCCCCATATTTTACTGTGTTCCTACCCTTTCCTACCTACAACCAGAACCCATAAGAAGAATTAACTGGAAACATTTTAAAGAAAACTGCTTGGCCGTCAATCTCGTTGCTCCTATCACAAATACTCCAGAAAACATAGAAAAAGCCTCTCAAGATTTCACAAGTACCCTAACCAACGTCATCCATCGTTCCTGCTACCCTCCTTCTCCGGTCTCCATCGCAGGTCCCACGCTACCTCAGAATATGCTGCGCCTAATTTCACTCAAAAACAAGGTCAGAACCCTATGGCAACGCACTCATCTCCGCCAAGATAAAAACCGCTTCTGTGCACTCCGAAACCTGGTAACATCCCAAATTAGAACACATAGAGAAAAAACTTGGCATGACAAAATAAGCTCACTCTCACATGAGGATCACTCGGTATGGATCCTAGCCCGCAGCTTACGCAGGAGAAAGCTACCCACCCCGCCAATACTACATAATGGGAGAGCACTATACGATAACAGCGACAAAGCAAACGCCTTTGCCGACTCCCTTGAATGCATTTTTAAAAATGATAAAACGTCATTGTTGGACTCAGAAGCCTCAAACAGCGTTTCTAACCTTTCCCTTTGCTCCCTCCCCCCATTCCCGGAAACTACACCTCAAGAACTTTTTTCTATAATCTCCCACTCCAAAACCAAGTCATCACCTATCCCCGATCAAATCTCCCACAATCACCTCAAAAACTTTCCTAAATCTTTCATCCAACACCTACTTTCCATCCTTAACGCCTGCCTTACCCAATCGTACTTCCCAAAGGTGTGGAAAACGACCAAAATTATCCTTTTTCCAAAACATGATAAAAACCCTTCTGATATCCTTAACTACAGGCCCATTAGCCTACTCCCTTGCATGGGAAAACTCCTAGAAAAATGTATTTTAAACAGGCTGCAAGAAGAAATCTCGGCCTTAGACCTGATCAGACCTGAGCTAACTGGTTTCTGTCGTCACCATTCCACGACCCAGCAAATTATAAGATTGGTTGAACATATAACTTTCGGTTTCAACATTCACAAGCACACCCAAGTAGCCTTCCTTGATCTCCAAAGAGCCTTTGACAAGGTCTGGCACGCTGGCCTGATACATAAACTGCTCAAAACTGATATATCAATATATCTAACTAAGATCATTCACTCTTTTTTTTCTAACCGCACGTTCTTTGTAGCCGTTAACAAAGCCAGATCAACTACCCGATCCATCACAGCAGGCGTCCCTGAAGGAGCCATTCTATCACCCGTTCTTTTTAACTTTTTCATTAACGATCTCCCCTCACACCCAAAAACTGAAAGCTATCTCTATGCGGATGACACTGCTATAGCATCAACTTCCTTCGACCCAAATCATGCTGCAGAAAATATCCAAGAACACTTAGACAGCATAGAAAACTGGATGAGCGAGTGGAAACTTACCTTAAACCCAACAAAATGCATCAACGTCAATTACGCCAGAAAATGGAAGAAACCTAACATCACCCCCATTTACTACGGCAAGGAAAAGATCCTCCAGGCATCATCTGCCAAATTTCTTGGTGTACAACTGGACAAGACACTCACTTGGCAAGCACACACCCAATATACACTTAATTAAGCCAACGCGGCCTTTTTCTCAATCTATCTCCTCATAAAGCGCACGAGTCCCCTCCGTCCTCTTACTAAGGTACTTCTGTTCAAATCCATGCTAAGACCTATCTTAACCTACGGTCATCCAGCCTGGGGATCAGTAGCTGCAGAAAACCTGAACAAACTGACACGCTTTCAAAATAAAATCTTGCGAACTCTTACTAACGCCCCTTGGTTCGTCCGAAACTCAAACATTCACAAGGACCTCAAAATACCAAACCTACCAATCTATCTAAGAGACAGCATTCATGTCTGTCATTCACCCTGTCATTCCAGCAAGCAATAGGAAATACTGGTAACCCTCTCATAGAACCTTTATGGGACTATTCTGATAATCCCCATTTTAAATACAAACATGCAAAAATAAGTCTAAATGTATCCTAATAATCACCAAATATAAAATTGACATCGGCTGCACTTACATATACTCGTTAGCTTAATTTCGCCCTTAAGCTACTTATATCACACAACCGTTTATCAGCATAGCTGGGTATCGGTATAAAATGCGCCAAATGGCGCAGTACTTAAGCATCAGTCAGTCAGTCATTTTTACCTGATGATGTTATACTATAACGTAACCTGGGTCATGAGAATAAAAATTTTATGTGGAAAAGCAAAGTGTTTTCATTTAAACGTCAAAACCAGTCGTGTTAAAATTTTATTTTGTGGAAAATTTCTAATTTTAATGAATCAAACTGGGAAGCCAAAGATACGTAACTCCAAGTTTTCTTAGGAAAACAGACGGACTCATTTTCATCAATTTCTTCCATGGCATTCTTTCCTCACATCCCTCTCACGTTCATTCACGCTCTATTTCACAGAGATGTGCGCACTTTGGTTCCTTCAGAGCCTTCCAAAATTACGCATGTCCTCGCATCTTGCGAGAGTCTCGTCGACCACGGTTTTCTTGCCCCAGCACTACCGCCCTCCAATCATTCACATTCCCCTCCTCTCACCTACCGGCTCGCTGACTTCACTCTCGTCTATTCCTGAAATGTCACCAAACACCAGCGGCAGACTTCTCTCCAACAGTATTAGGCTCCCGGCGCATGTAAAATACATTCTTCCAATGTCAACTCATTCCTCATCCCCTTCCTTTCCTCTTTTGGCCAGTTTTTCACTCCTCAGTTGCCTCTCTGTTTTATTAGTAGAGATATCTGGATTTTAATTAAACGCGATTTGCCAAATTCCTTGAAATCAACAGATCAAGGCAGCATCATAAAATGAGTGACTCCTTAACCGACAAATGTTTCTCCCTGCCTTCACGGGAGGATTCCCTCGGACAATTACAATTAGGCAAGGGCCGCAAATATTACGAACGAACCGTAATTTTCATCTGTCATTCTTGTTGTCTATTCATCAAATCCGTACAAGAAAACTGGATGATTTTCTTGCCCATGATTTCCTCCAATTCACAATAAACAAAAGCAAACAGGTAAAGACTTACCTTTGTCAGCACACAGCTGGCGATTTGGCGATCACCTTGTTCACTTAAGTTCTTTGAGAGAATGGCGGCTGATGATCACATCTTGCGGTAATGAGAAACGACCCAAAGACTTGAGGAGAAACAGACCTAAAAGGAAGGAAATTAGGCTGAAATTGTAACTCTCGAATAGAAACAAGAGTGGAGGGTACAAGAGTGAATAGTAAATGTATGACTTCAAACGGCCCTGAGAAACCGCGTCGATACTCTCTCCAAGTGTTTGCACCGAAGTCATCAGAGGTCCCTCTCGTTTAAAAATCAACTATGGAAAATTCGTTCGAACCACAAAAACTGCTGGAATTCGGAATAGAAATACGTTTTCTATCTTTTAATACGAAAATATCGTTTTGCTTTAAAAAGAATAAAGTTTTGAGTTCAAAACAAAATGTACACAAAAAAATCGAACATAAGATATTTTGGTAAATGGCATAACTTTATTGGCAACCAAAGAATTCATTGAATCTGCTGGCCATGGGCAAAGAATACCAAATATCAATTTGCACCTAATATTGTGGTGGTATTAAGGTAAGTCTTGGATGGGCACAAACCAACGAATGCTGCAGACCCTTGCAATTTATAATAAACCTAGTTGTCAGAATAGTTTCTTCATCACTTTACTCAGTGCGAACCGCCAGTTATTTTCCTCCCGCTACATGCTGCTTAACTAACGCCTTCAATTGCATTCCCCAACATCTCACCGCCAATTAAAATGCTTTCGATCCATCTTTCATGCTAGAAATTCCTTCCCCCCACCTCCCACCAGGTCTAGAATATCCCCTTGTCTTTCCTTTTCCATTCTTCTCCATATTCATGTCTCAACAGCCTCCATTACGCTTATCATCTTGTTTCAATGACCATGTTTCCGAGCAACACAAAACCGCTCTAAGGACATTTTACTGTCTTTTGTCGTGTCTTTTCCTATATATCCTTACTCAAACTAACTTTACAAATAGCCACGCTCCATAGTAAAGTTTTCACTCTCATCAGTCTTTTCATAACAATCTTAATCAACTATTATCTATTATTTTCAGCAACTCCCTCCACACTACATGAGTACTACATTATAATCATATTTCGCATATTCTCCCAGGAAATTATGCTAATTGGACACGCTGTTCCTAAATCTGTGCCTGAAAATAATATAGTCTAATATGATATCTCCTTGAAGAGGGAATATTAAAATAAGAGGGGAAAAAATAGAGCAGGTAGAACAGTTTAAGTATCTCGGAAGTGTTTTGGGCCAACACGGTCAAAGTAGTAGCGACGTAAAGAGAAGAATTGCTCTAAGCAAGGAGGCTTTCTCAAGGAGTTGATGACGGGGACGTTGAGTACGGAGGTTAAGACAAGACTCGTAAAAACTCTGATATGTAGCGTAGCTATGTACGGCGCGGAAACGTTGTCGCTGAAGCAGGAGGATAGACGTAGATTGGAGGCTTTTGAAATGTGGGTGTGGAGAAAACAAATGAGGAAGTACTGGAGATGGTGGGTGAGGAGAGGGGTTTGTTGAGAGAAATCCTATGGAGGCAGAAAAAATGGATGAAAGGCGTTTTGAGCGGTAGTGGAATGTTGAAGAAGGTAATAGAGGGGAGAATGTTGGACAAGCGAGGAAAGGGCAGGAACAGGATAGGGATGTTAGACGGGATGAAGGGAGGAAAGAAGTACACAGAGATGAAGAGGGACCTGATATAAGTTAGGTTGCTGGATTAGGTTTTGTTTGGGGTTACAAAATGTTTATTTGATGGTTGTGTCCATCTGAAAACCTACCTTAACCGGTAGATTACCTAATAATAATAAATATTACTTCGTTACATTACCATCTTCTGCATATCTATTATTTTCTCCTCGCCATCATTCCTCGTTACATTCTTATTTCCGAGAGATCATAATGGAGGTATATACTAGTTTAGGCACCAAGAGTAAGTTGTACTTTTACATACGAGCAAATTTAATAAGACTATCAGGTTTCCTAATCACACATTATGAAATTCTTAGAAAAATTCCCCCGAGATTTGTAAGATTGGCTGAGTATTTAATTTCAAAGTTTAACTACATCCATAGAAGGACATAGGAGACACTACTTCACATGTTTATATCCAAAAAGTCCCGCAATAAATATTTTCAGATAGAATCAGGAAAAAAATGCGTATTTTAAACGAGTCGACTAATCTACGCTCAAGTTTGGAGCGCTTACTGTTAGTCACGCATTTTAATCTCAAAAGAAATTGAAAGTTCTTCAATCATGGAGGTCGACAAAATTTATATTGCTTCTCTCGGCGTTTGTCAGTATGACGAATGCCTAAATGGATTCCGTCACTTCGGCATAGAAGAGCGCCTATCCGGAAGGGGGGGGGGCTTTATCACATAGCACACGGAGAAGAAGGCAACAATCCGGTCTACCAAGGGGTGAGGCGGGAAGGAGGGCGGCGCGGGGGGAGAGGGGAGGAACAAAAGATTTCAACGGCCGGCCGTGAGCACCACTCCGAGCGTTGAAATTTCTATCGTGGCGATGGTCCCTTGGAGGACAGAAGGACCCCACCCCCATTTGGAGGGATGTAGGATGAAGCGCCACTCCTGAGTGGCGTTATCGCCAGCAGACCCACGCCCCTTCCTTGCCCCTCCGTCACGTCACGGGCCGAGGGCGCTGTGATCGGGGCGACGCCGCCTCGACTGACAGCCAACCCCCTCCCCTCTCCACCCCTTCGAGCAGCGTCCCTTACTTTACCACCTGTCCTGCGTCAACGAGGCGGGCAGGAAGGGGAAGACGGGCCGCCGCCCGCGGGAGCGATTCGCTCCATCATCCACCGGCGGTGGGTGGGTGCCACGGAGGAATGTTGCGTGCTCAGCACCACCTTTGACGTCTCTCTTACATCTGGGGGTGGACGGGGTGGCGCGGCCGCGCGACTAAGGGACGCTCTGGATGTGATGTGGGGAACTAATCGCTACCTCTTCTTGGGAGTTTGCCTTCTATTATCGAAATAAAGGCACATTTCAATAACTGATGTTAACAGTTTTCATTACTCAGGTTCATTGCAATGGTGTGTGTCTCTGTGCCTCTGCAAGAATGGGAATCGGCATTCGCCACACTAAGGAGAAACAGGCAGTTCAGACAACATAATGTTTTTTTGACCACGTTTAAAAGCACCAAAATAACTGTTATCGTCCAAAGTTTTTCATGAATTTTTCTAGAAAAATACGATAAACTTTGTAGAGAAAATGCAAAATTACCCTTTACTCTTATAATGGTTCAGGTTTCACACTAAAATGAGTTATTAAAAAAATTTAATTAGAAAATAACAGGATGTCACGAAGCTTTTCATGGCAGTTTAAATAAAAATAGCCCTCAGATCTCCCGCTCTGACGAAATATGTTAGTGGGGTGGCGTCATTGCCAAAATTACTTCTCGAGGCGCTCGATATATTCATGTTTTGGGCGGTGCCCCTCCACATTCGAGTCCACTTTTACGTATTAATAGATATGGAGAAAGTGGAAAAGGAAAAAAGATCCATTTATACAGGTAGTTCATTTTCATCTATACTTTTGCAGCTTTATTGGAGGTGAAAAAAATTCATATTTGGAACCGTCTTTCTCGGATAAGGTTGAGTCACAGCAGCGGACACACAACTACATATACAAAATTGCTGTATTTAAAAAAATGATCATGAGAAAAAGCTTTGCAAAGGCTATTAAGAAGTGCTAAGTCCGTATTGTTAGCTTTGGGCTTGCTTAAATACTTGTTTTACATAGTTACGGTCTTTTGGTGACAACTTGGCAATAGTAGCATATGAATCGAAGTAGCATTAACTCCGAAAGGGTATTAACATAACTTGGATTCAACGAAAGTGAAGAGTTCACTGAATATCAGCATCCACTTTACATAATTTACAGGTCTTAGGTACTTGATTCCATTCTGATCTCCTTTCTGAGTCAGAGCCTCTTCGATTCACACTCGGCAAAATCCTAAATGGTTACCCCCTCTCGTGGATTTCCTTGGCCTAAAAAATGACACTTAAAAAAATTTGATGAAGTAACATGCCATTTTAAAAGTTTTGAAAAGCCAGGTATTACGTGCAACAAAGGCATTACACATAATCCAGTGTTATATTCTCTTTTGGAAAATCTGAGGGCGAGCATGCAAGTTGGAGAAAGTACCTTCATGTAAGTTGTATCACTCGAAAAATTACTCAAAAATGGGCATAAAATAAAAACTAGTCCGTAATTTACAGTAACAACCCAACTTCTGTCGACATTTAATAACGAGAGTAGTTTACTTAACTCCAGATATCTTAGAAGTTAAAACTTAAATTTTTGTAGCTTTTCATTTAAAATCGAACACGTGGATTTTGGCTTCTTTGAAGCACGTAAAACCGCAATGTTTGGGATAATTCTCAGAAGAGTAGAAAATTACCAATGGTTATTTAGAAGTGATTTCCAAAACTTTACAGCTTCCCGGCGTCATTTTCATTGAGGAATGCGAAGAATTGAACACAAAAAACGTGGAATTAAAGCACTCGGCGAGAGAAAAGAAATTGCGGCAAAACTGATTGATGACTCTTCCCTCGCTCCGTCTCGGCCTCTTGTCGGCACCTACATCTTGTAGACTCGAGTTTGAGATTTATATCTCATAAACGACTAATAGGATTTTTGCATAGAACACATTGTTTGGTTTACTAATAATCTATTTCTGTGTCTGATGAATAAAATGTCAAAACTTATTTCAAGACTGATTATGGAATAAAAAATCTCTTACACTAAAGCGATAAAGACGCATGTGGGTTTTAGGGCATTTTTACGGTACTTATGCAAAATAGATAAGTTGACTGGAACATGATTTTCATACATATACATATTATGAGAGCCCCTGAGTAATTTAGCTGCACGGTTATACAATTTTACGACATTTAATTCAGTTTTAAAATAGGTTTCTTTGCAACCAAGAGGCTTAAAGACATGGGACCCACATTGTTACCTATAGTTAGTCTTATAATTCATCAGAGCACATTCAGTATAAAAAAACGCCTTTCAGTATTTTTGCTTCGATACGAAAGAAACAGAATTGCAAAGTCTAATCCCATCACGCGGTCCCATACAGCCACCGATAACATCCGCCCGCTCGTTCGTTGGTTACGAAAGATAATATCATAGGTGGGCCGGAACCTTTTTTATAAAGGGTGTGTTAACACGGGGGCTAATTTTCTAATTAATCGTTACACTAATCGGCGTCCCGCGAATTTATAACAGCCAGGCATCCACGCCTAAAGCAGGGTTGTTCAAAGTCAGCACCCCGGGCTCGTATCCCTAATTTAGTTTTCGAGCACACGGATTGAGGTTCGCAAATTCTTTCAGGATTTGTGCTCTAATGTTCATGCAGAGTAATCTTTCATCAGCGTTGGGGTCCTCCGCAAAAGTGGCAGAGCAGCTTAATCTGCAGCCTACGAAGCACACTTGCAAGCTAATGTGATACAATTATTTCTGCAGGCGGAATTTAAAACATCTGAGAGCTCCCCTACTCTCACGATAAAAATCATCGACCCCCGTCAACGGCCCAGACTAACGACCGTTCCGGCAATCGGAAGGAGGAATGATACGTACTGAGTCTGGACGAGGGGTTTCCTTTTGCAGACCGAATCCTCCGGCCGACTTGCGATCATCTTGGACTGCGCGTGTGTGTGAGGAAGGGAAGGGGAGAATGGAGAGAGGGGGCGCAGGGGTGGTGGAGATAAGGGCGGTTTAAGGGAGCGGAACGAGTCCACTGGTGCGGTGAATGCGTAATTAGCAATCCCTTTATCCCCCCCCTACCCCAATCACCGCCTCCCTAACCCCGTATCTTTACCCCACTGACTTCATTTCCCTTTCAAACCGTGCCGCAACAATGGGGTGCAACAAAGGAGCAAAAGAAGCCGCCGCAACGCGACTCAACCCTCGAACCAACCCCCCTCCCCCCGACGACGATCTCGAAAACTTAACGAAGTATCGCGTCGGAGTAGGAGTCAATTGACCGTGAGAACAGAGGCGGAGGACGCGAGACGAGGACGGCCCTGATACGTACGCCCCCGATTCCCCCCCCTCTCCGCCTCCTACTCTCAACTCGCCGATCGGTTAATTGGAGGGTGGAGCGGGGAGGCGAAAATGGCGGTGGATCGCGATTTGCTCTCGAATGCCGATAAATGAAAAAGACATCGCATCACTACCCTCCATCCCACCCCATCGATTCCTCCAGTTCTTTGACTTTTTAAATTGAGTCTTTCATTCCTCTCCCTCGACAACAAAGGGATGAAATTCGCTCGATTGGCAGGACAAGGGACGACGAAAGAGTCAATTCAGGGTTTTGGGCGAGACGGGAGGAGGGGGTGGAGTGGAAAATTTCGTCACCGCCTGTCTCAGTGAGCGAAGAACGAAACGCTGCAATCTTCGGAGGAAATTGAAAATATTCAAAAGTGGATTGGGAGGAAATTTTGAGGCGCTCCCTAGTTTTTCATTTGCTCAGTGTCCGACGCCAAAACCGAGATCCTATTCGGATAAGCATTAATTGAATCAGGGCTCTTATCCAGTTGAGACTCTCCTTGTCGTAGAAATTAGTCCCTGTGAACGCGTTGGATGCACCCGAGGACTTTCAACTCTGTGCAATTCACGAGAAGTACAAAGGTGGGTACTCTTTGCTAGTGTTGTAAGATTTAAAATCTAGTCTAGAAAAGTCAGTCATTCGTCGTCAATTTAAAAGTGTGAAGGTTGGTTGATATTCAAGAATAATGTCGATTTAGGAGTATTCAGAATAATGTCCTTTTGAGACTGGCGTATTTTGTTTGGCAAAGACGGTAAATACGTCAAAAGGCATGGTCATAATGTAACTTTGAAAGATTTTTCAGCATCAACGCAAATATGAAGGTAAGGTTGGCAGGCTCCTCGCTGAGCGATGTTTCAAACGAATTTCTCATCAATGAGCCAATAGTGACATAATGACTTTTACATTTACAAAACTTAAATGTGGGATAGAGCTCCTGAATTCCGCGAATATTGCATGGCGTTGGCAGAAATGGAAGCCCCTATTCATTCAAAGCGGAGCAATAAGGAATACACTTTGAAAAGACTTAGAGGCAACACCAAATTCTTAGTCATTAAAAATAAATACGTAAGTACGACTGTTGGCGTGGTGTGTGTGGAAATTGCCACAATACGGGCGAAAATTCCATAATTGATAAATGGATACACAGAGAAATTGAGACAAGGAGTCCCTTAAATTACTAATCATTTGGCCACGTTCGATTAGAATCGGGAAAATTATTGTTTTCAATTATTTCAGGGGGGTACCTTATTTGTAAACCCCCAATACAATTTCGTTTATTTTTCACATAAATATGAGTTCCCCATGGCCTTCCTTTCCTTCGCTCTCCTCCCCGTTCTCACTTTATATCTTTTGTTGATAAATCTAGCCAATACTTTCCTAATCGGTTCCCCGTGTAGATATTTCCCAATTTGTTGGACGTTATGCAAATATTCAAGGATAGCTTCCAGTTCGCGTCTTTTCTCGGCATAAATTAGGCAATAAAGGACCCTGTTGATATTAAACAGTCCTTTTTTGGCCTTAAAGTACTGGAGGAGTTGTGATGTGCCGCTCGGGTTTCAATCCTTAACGAAGGGAAGTATTCAAGCACACTTCCTCGAGGTGAGGGACGGACACCCTAGGGTGGCTAACGTGGCACTGGAGGCCGAACGAGGGGTGCCGGTTTTCGTAAGCCTTCTCCTCCTCCCTTCGATGGAGACGGGGCTCGCTCTCGTTCCGGTAAACGGCCCCAAAAGGTGGAAGGCCAACGGCAGAGGATGAAGACAAGGAGAAGCCACTTCGTTAAATACCCACATGGATGTCTCGTGCTATGCAGCCGTGGACTATGGATAGTATACAAAAAAACAGTACTGATTGTGGCCTTAGGAACTCCAGATTCGGACCGGGGAAGGAATGGGGCTTCCCAGATCGTCATCATCCAGCGAAATCCCTTCAACAAACAGAGCAAGGGAGACATGATAGTAGCAACCTTGAAGGTGAGAACATTACTGAAAGCAGGTGAGGAAATAAAGAAAATAATGTAAGACAATGCTACGGGTATATAAAACCGTGGTGAGTGGTATGATAAGTATGATATGGTTGTTGGGACTTTTTATACACGGCGTTTTACAATTGGAGGAAGGAAACAAGGGGGTAGATGCGATATTCTTGGATTTTAAAAAGGTCTTTGATAAAGTATCATACGCTAAATTGATTGACAAATTGCAGTGGCATGGAATAAATGACAAAGTAATAAACTTGACTTGGGTTTTTTCTTCCTGACAGCAAACAAAGGGTAGTGAGAGATGGCTCAAGCTCTATTTATGGGAAAGTAACATCCGGCGTCCCACAGAGTAGCGTCATAGGACTGCTACAATTCCTTATATAAATTAATGACACCACCAGTAAAATAAAAAGCAGCGTAAGACTCTTTGCCGATGACATTGTAATCAACAGGGAAATAGTAAATGACGCAGATCGTGAATCACTACCAACTGACTTAAACAGCGTTCAAAATGGTGTAAAGAATGGGGGTGGGATTAAATACGAAAATATATACCGTCGTGCATTTCTTAAACAATAGAAAACACAACTAAACTTGACCAAATTACATACTCGGAGGTGCTCGGATGAGCGCCGTGGATGAAGTGAAATACTTGGAGGTCACCATTGCACGGGATCTTTCTTGAGGAAAACATAAACGCACGATTTACGGAGGGGCGCTAAAAAATCTATCATTCGTCAAACGTATAGTCGGAAGGTGTAGTGGCAAAAAAGTGAAGGAAACGCTGTTTAATAAGGCCTTCCATTGAGTCTGCGGCGAGCGTTTGGAATCCTTTTCAAAAAACATAGATTACAGAATTGAACAGGGTACAGAGAAAGACCGCTAGGTTCGTGAAAAACTCGCACCAAAGGACACAAAGGGTCACACATTTAATACGGAATGTGGAGTGGGAAAATTTAGATATGTAAAGACTCAGGGCTAGATTTAAATTATTACAAAGATATAAAGCGTGCGGTTTTGCATCCGACATTGGAGATATAATTAGGCCACTTATATTGGCAGGGTGGACAGAAAAATTAGAAACATAGATTGTCGAACTGATTGATTCAAGTAATCGTTTTTCCCGCGCACTCTTCGCGAAAACAATAAAAGGGGGAACACCTAAGAAAATAATAGGTACACATTGTTAAAAATAGGGGTTTACAAGATTAAATTCCCACAAAACGTTATATCTGTAAATACACTAAAAAATTCTAATCTGGCGTCCTAAAGCCCCCCGTCGTGTGCCTTTTAGCCAGGTGGAGTGTAGGTGAATACATGTAGGATATACATGTACGAGTCGGCTATTGTACTCATATAGTCTATTGTATTTGTGGATTGTCCGTTCGGAATATGTAGAATACTTACCGGTAATAGGTATCTGAATTGCATGTTCCTTTAACGTATTTTCTTTCCCTCTTTGTGCAGGCATAGGCATAACTGCTAACCAGGTAACACCCGTGATATATGTAGGCATGCATGATTAGTGTTCGATAACCCCCTTCCACGCAGTTTTTGGTGGATCGTGGGAGGCAAGGTGCATGAAGAAATAGAGTGAATGTATGTAGAATGGCTAGTAACCTACCACACGTCCTTACGACGGCTTCCTGGGTATTGTGTAGATGTAGATTATGCAAATTTAAGGAAAAAGCCGTGGAAAAACTGAAGAAGAAAAAAGCAAAAGGAGTTAACAAAAAAGGAGATAAATAATCAAGCCATTCAGGGTCAAAGCGAAACAAATTACAAGGTGTGATCAGAAAAAGACGGAACTGATTTTATAACTTGTTTATTTCGACGGATGCAGCTTAATCGAACCTTGTACCTTCTTTGGAATAATCAAAGATACGACAGCAGAAAACTACCAGAGGATTTTGATAAGAGTGTGATGGTTGTAATGCCGAAGGATCTAAGAACAGATTCGTACGATGAACACCGAACATTAAGTCTGATGTCACACAGGTCAAAAATACTTGCATGGATAACACAGGCCTACAAAAAAATTTTTTTTGGTGCCGGGAATCTTTGTGATGATTTTAACTATATTTGTATAGCTGAATCCAAATATGAAATCCGTTTTTATTTAACAGCTCTACTTTTTTAGATATGGCACATCTTACGATTAGTTGTTTTAATATTTGATATATTCCGGAAAATAATTTTCAAAATTAAATAAATCTATAAGTATACTAATTTATAACCACTCTGCGGTGTTCCTTTTATTTTCAATAAAGTGTCAATAAGTTTTATGCATATTTCTATATTGTAGGCCAATGAGATAATTATTAATATAATATTCCCATATCATCATGTACAAGATTTTTTTACGTAAGTAACAACTTATCTATATCTTGAAAACTATATCTGATAGGAAAAAACTAGTGTCATAATTGGATTCAGCACCCCAATTGTTCTTTAAATCAACATTAAAAGCTCCGGCACCAAAAACATTGTTGGCCTGTGTAATTTCCCGGAAGATACGAGGAAAGATAAGAGAGAGCCTCACGAAAAGTCAATTTGTCTTCAGAAAAAACCAAGGAGCGATGGAGATGGGCACCATTCAAACTGAGGGCACCTGCCGAAAAAATGAAATACATAAACAGGGCGTTGATTACATGTGGCATTGGCGGACTTGGTCTTCGAGGACATCGATTGGAACAAGATGTTTTAGATACGCCTGGAACGGACGACTACGGCAGAAGGATACTTTGTTACTTCTAAGGAACAGGGAACATCCATGCTTGGAAAAGTGGAAGGAAAATAAAAGGCAAGATGCAACCCCTCGCCTATTCCAAGTACACATATCTACGTAGAGGAGGCGCTAAAAGAAGTTCAAGAGTTGGGCACGAAAGGAGTCCTTGGCGAATAGCAACGAATTAAACGTGCTCCTGAACGGATGTGACATCGTAGTAGTTGCAGGAACGCGAGAGGATCTGTAAGCAACTCTAAATGCTATGGACCAAGTACTTCGTGATTATTAAATGAGATTTAAATAAGAAGAAAACCTTGCGTGTGGAAGGAATAAGGTGGGGTAGATATCACAGCTTGAGGAGTGAATCCAGAGCAGTGCAGCAGTATGCCTTGAGGTGGGAAAAGTTTGAGCAATATCAAGCAAACAATAATTCGGGCTGAGAAGGCATTCATTAAGACGAGGCAGCTGTTTCGTCCAAAGAGTCTGAGGTTTCATACAAGGAAGCAGGCAGTAAAAAGGTTCGTATAGTACCCAATCGATCCTAGACATGGAACTTTGAAAAAGTGGAGAAGGCAAGACTGGAAGACTTTCAGAAGTGGAGCAGAAGAAGAAGACGGAAGATGAAACTGTAAGTCAAAGTGAGGAACGCTGAAGTAGGCGGAAGAGCAGGTGAGGAAAAGACCATATGGAGAATTATAAGGGGAGAAAAGGACTACATGTAGATGAATGGGACACACCTTATGGCACGATGGATTAGTTAGGGACATAATTGCTGGGATAATTGAAGGGAAGATCCCATGAATGAAGACCAACAGCAAGTACATAGAACAAATACTATAATATACCGGAGGCAAAACCGAGAAGGGGGTGAAAGAGTTAACACTGAAAGGATTAGAATGGTGGGTTCTGGAACAAACCAATCGAAAGATAAAAATAATGATGATGATGTTATTACAATAGTATTGCTTTTACACGGAGGTCTTTCTGTTTCAATAGTTTATAAATTTTCATATTAGAGAGGCTGTATAATGAAATAAAAGCTTCATATTGGTGCATTTATATTGGCTTCATATTCGCACTAGACAAAATGACACGATTTTTGAACTTTGGGCTCAAATCGAGTCATTTATATTCATGTATTCTTTTATCATGAAATATTGGCAACATATTACCCCTAAAACTGCTTTATTTTCCAGGAATGATTGTTTTAAACTTGGAAAAAAATATCCATGGAAAATTAAACTTAATTGCTTCTTACTCATCTGCTAGTCAATTAAAGCATAGGTGACAAACTTAGAGAATTTTTGGCTGTAATATCTTTTGCAAATATTTTAAAGATTTGACCGCATATTACCTCCAAATCACATTTTTGTTGATGTTATCCGAGGATCTGTAAGAGTTTAATCTTTGGAATATCTCAATTGTGTAATGTAAACTGCACAATAAATGAGTGCTCAATATATTTTCGTTTCTTGTTAAGTACACCAAGTCATAATAGTCATGAACTTTCCTGAGTGTTCATCTAAGAAATGTCATATATTTTAAGATCTTGGTGGAAGGCTGTGGAATCTTTGTCGGGAATACGTCAGGTTAACCTGTTGAATTGTTGGACTGTCTTGTCAACAGAAGCGGAATATATTGGCAGCTTACTTTAAGTTCTTTCCCAAAGATATTACAGTATTTCGTTTAAAACTCATCAGTGCTTAGAGTACCCAGTATTCATAAAATTGTTATTTTGTCCCGAAAAAATGTTTTATTCTTCTACTTTTAGGATAAAAAAGAAAATGCCAAGACGAATCCTGTAACTTTGAAGATACGAATAAGTTTTGGGGGATAACTTATAGACGGAAAACATTTTGAGATGAAAATATCACTTGAGTGTAAAAACGAGAACTTCCCACCGGAAATTTTCATAGGTTGCAGTTTTTTTACCTAAGTTTAGAGTAGCAGTGCCGAAATTCTGGTAGCTTTCTTAGGTTAAGCTAGTTTCACTAGGTAATGGTGGCTGAAACAGGACCAAATAGTTCTGTTTTGAAGCTAAACCAACGTCAAGAAGATTAATTGACGCTTGATTCGCTACCAAATACTACCGATAAAGAGAGTGCAAAGTAAATAATCGACCGCTATAACAGTTAGCTGGGCTGGAAACACTTAAAGCCGTGTCTGAATGTCATTTCCGAATAGTACACGGAGTCTCTCATACCTAGATTGCAGAGTGGGTGCAAATGCACTTAGTATAAACTCATAAGGGGTATTATATAAGTCTAAAGGGATTACTGCAAGCACCCATTAGCATATCAAACCGTGGTTTGATTTAGAATACGACAGAGTGCAGTAAATAATTCGATAGGAAGACATAGAGGAACTCGTTCCCGATTAATTGTTCTCCCGAACTATCACCATAATGAGGGCGAGAGAACGTCGTGTGCCGGAGATGGGGTTCCTCGTCCACGATAACAACGCATCTGCCCCCACAAAGCCCGTCACTGTCATCTCGGTGGTCCATTTGGAGCCGGAAAAATCCCGATCGGATCGACTGCTTGGCAACGGACAGATCGTCCCTAGGGGCGCGGGACGAGGCGGATGCGCATTTGGAGAGGACCAGAATTCAACAGCGGAGAGGCGCAGCACGCTGGCAACCAACCGCCCGCCGGGGCGACCCCAGAATCAATCGGCCGGCCGTCGGGGGGTATGCCGGGAAGGGAGGACGGCGCCCATGCGGGGAGAGGTCGGGAGAGGTTGCGGGAGCGGAGACGATGAGAGATGGAATGAGGGCGATACGGACGGCACCAGGGGGAGGGACCCCTTTTAGCGCGTGTCGTGCCGATATCCATCCTCCCCCCTTCCGTCCCTCGGCTCAAAGGGCCCCCCGCTCCCAGCCGAACCACACGACGGCGTACGCCCCCGGGCTCAAATTACTCGCAGCTAATCGCAATCCTCCGGATTCTCGGGGGAAATCAAATGGCGCAACCGACATCTCCCGTCCCCATCTCGTCATGCCCTCCCCCCCCCCCGGCAGTAAAACCCCGTGCGGGACCCCCTTCTTCTCTCCGCCCCCCTTCCCCGCGGGGCGAAGAGGAAACGGGAAAACGGGGGGGAGCTGCATCATCTGCTTCGTCCGCCCTTATTAAGGCCTCGTCTCCATCGCTAACAACACCCAGGACCAATGCAAAGGATTTCCTCTCGTAATAATCAAAGCGCGTTTTAACGATCAGCGCCAGCAACTCGGTGGTCTCGTGACGCAGCAGTGAAGAAACATTCCATGCATTCCCTGTTTTCAGTGGTGATACTTCTTTGGGTCGAGAGTAAAAATAATGTGAAATTGTGAAGCAAAATTAGAAAAGATGGCATAAGATAAGAGCGACAAAATTTACATGAAAGCAGATAGAGCACGAGAACAATGGATCGAATTGCACAAACCTCGAATGCACAGAAACTGGGGCTAAGAGATGCATGGCTAATGGTGGAGTGGAAGGGCGAAGGAAGGGGAATGAAAGTTTGAGGGCGCAACAGGAGCTAATCCAGGGAGCGTGAGCAGGATGCGCTGGTCTTCAACGCTTCAACGCGCAAATTTCGGAAGTGGGGCACAGCAGGAAGCGACTAGCGAGAGCCATACGCATCGCCTTTAGAGAAGAAGTCTGCCATTCCGGTGCATTAGATAAGAAAAACTCGATTCCTCTTCATTTTCTCCTCAATAAATAGCTCGGTGACTTTTGGAGCGCTTGTGTTACACGGCGGTCTACAGTATGTGAAAGAGGATTTGGGTGGCTTAGCCTAGCAACGCTGTTTTCATCACTATCATTTATTGACATGGCATTGCTTGCTCTCGTGGAGCCAGCCTTTGATGAAACTGTCATCGTCCTGCCGTTTAAACTCCATGGTGCTTTTTCGAGGTGGAAGATACCCAGCATTCAGGGATTTTAGGGGAATATTTGTACCTCTTCCCTAACCCCTTAAACAGTTCTCCTTATCCCTTGCTCACACCCCTTTTTGGTGAATCACGAGGTATTTGTGAAGATCTTAGAGCATGGCATGCAGTTCAGTCAGCACCAAAACAAAAGAACAATATATATGTGATTGAATCTCATGCTTTTCACCTTACTGAAAATATTTGTTTCCAATTCATGACAAGTATATGATAACATTTATATTTCGCTCTAAAATCTTTGCATTCTAACACAAATGTCCGTTGGCATGCTCTACATACACCGTCAGTTGAAGGATACAAGAATTACCATTACGCCGAAGAATTTATTTTTTTAAGGGTAAATGCTTAAACACATTTGAACTTTGAAATGTGGAATAGATTTATATAATTTTCCCTTCGAAATGGATATCTTCCCATAAATTACTCCTACCACCACGGACCCTCCGTAAGGTTCCTTGATCCTCTTCAAACTTGCTTCACTCTTTCCCATCGCAATACACCGAATTTTCCCGAATCAAAGACGCACGTGCCGCGACCACCCGATTTTCACATCAATCGCTTCCCCATGATTCCTAGCGCCAGCGACTTGATTTGCTCGCGTTCTCGCTGCAGAAAGTTGCCAGCCGAGGACAATTGCCACGGGAGTTACTCAGCCGGGGTGGCATGCCAGCCAAACAGGTGGATCCAACGAGCGATCGGCATAACGCGGATATGCATAGTTTGTTCAGGATAAACTGGCCGACACTCAAGGGCGGGCGGGTCTGTTCTACCTCGGATCCTAATAGGGTCGGTCTATGACTAGGAGTGCCTCGTCGCAGGGGTGGTATACAGGGACCCGAAAGGGATGGAGGGGTTAGTCCACCCAAACAGATGAGAGATGGTTTCCATCCGATTGCATGGCTCCAGAGAACGCGCGCTCCTCCCAACGGAGGGCAATATCACTCACTTCGCATCTCGTCCAAGTGTGACCTCCGTATCGGCCCCACTCGTCCCCTCGCGACTGACGCCATCGTCCAGTTTAAGACAATAGGGCCACGGGAACTTATATTAGGGTGGGGATGTTGGCAATGTGTGAACCAGGCATTGGGATTGCAAAACCTAGACCCGAAGAGCACTGGCCTATCCGCTGCTCAACTACTGCCCTGTCCCTCGTGGTGGATATCCTGGTGCAATATCAAGTAGGTGTGAATATATAATACCCTTTTGTGCCCCGAGGATATCTTAATGTCCTCCTAATATCCAGGCGTGGATTCGCATGTGAATACATGGTACATACGAGGTGTACTCATAAAGTAAGACCCGTTTGGTCACAGGAAAAAATATACTCATATGAAACACATTATATTGGCACTTTTAGTTAGCTACAAACCTACTTAACTTATCTACATAATCGCCGTTCACTTCTAAGCATTTTTCGTACCGCTGCACCAGCTTCTTTAACCCCTCTGCATATAAACTCGCCGCCTGAGGGTTGAACCAATCGACAACGCCATTCTTGAGTTCCTCTTCGGTTTCGAAACGTTGTCCACCGAACCACTGTTTCAAGTGCAAGAAGAGGAAGTAGTCGCTAGGTGTAAGGTCAGGACTGTACGGTGGGTGGTTTAAAGAGTTCCCAACGACCCAAAAACTCTCGTCCACTGGACATTCTTTGCTCTTTGTGGTGGTCGGTGAGCATTTTCGGTACCCACCTTGCACACAATTTGTGGTATCCGAGGTTTTCCATGACACCATTGTAGACAGTAGTGCGTCCAAGTTGAGGAAATTGTTCAGCCAGGCCATTAGTTATCAATCGACGATCACATCGCAGTTTTTGTTCCACTTGCAAAACAATTTCATCGGTCAGAATACTGGGCCTGCCACTTTGCTCTTCGTCGTGGACATTTTTTCGTCCATTTTTAAAATCACAGCACCATTGTCTAACCTTTCCTTCACTCATAACTGTAGGTTTATAAACTAGGCATAATTTCCGATGAATTTCAGCAGACGACAATCTTTTGCATACAAGAATCGTATGACAGAACGCACTTCACAGCTGGCGGGACCAACGATTGTCGCGGACATTGTTGTTTGCATGCACGAACAAGCAAACGACTTCTGAAACAAAAAAGATGCTGCTATAGCTTCTCAATGAATCAGTAGATGGCGCTGCAGGAGCAAAACTGTGTTTTGAAGCGCCAATATTTAAATATAAGCAAACGGTACTTACTTTAAGAATACGCCTCGTATGCCCGTAGAACCTTTTAAAATATCCATACGCGACCCATTGAACTCGGGGGCGGCCGTTCAACGTCCTCACCCGACCTTCTACATCTAAATCTACATAAATACCCTGCGAGACACCAAAAAGGTGTGTGTCAGGGGGTGTAGCACCATGAGGGAAGGGTAAGGGATGAGGGAGTTGGGGTTATCAAATAGGTGAGGAAAGGTGGGGGGAACCTGTTTGAAAAAAATATATATTTTACATATATACGTACAAATATATATACATGTACATAAACACATATACATATCCTCTAACCTGTACGTTAATACTTATTGTAATGAACTAATTCCTGGGGAATTTCGACTACAAGCATTCTGGTCTCTTATCGTTCTTGGAAAAAATGACATTTTAAACCTGTCAGTCTATCTCTCTAATCTTATATTCTTGATCCGTTCTACCGTAATACGTTGGGGTTCGTATTATAACCTCGATGTCATCGGAAAAAGGCCCATCTTTAAATGTTTTAATAAGTTTAATCAAAATTGTAAACGCCACTGTGTAAGTGAATCCCAACCTAAATTGTCTAGCAAAGTGGATACGCTGCTGCGTTGGTCATAACAATGTTTGACAAATCTAGCCCCCTTCCGCTGAACTCGATCTAATTCCGAAATCAAATTTATATTATGAGGATCCCATATACTGGCAGCATACTCTAGGTGGGGCCTGACCAAGGCAAGGAAACATCGTTCTTTCACTTTTTCGTCGCATTTACCTAACACTCTTTTCACAAATCCAAATTTTTTATTAGCCCGACCGCATATTTCTCGAATGTGCTTTCCCCAAGACTGATCGTGAGTAGTTGCTACACCCAGATATTTAAAGGAATCTACCCTAACGAATTTGGTTTGTTTCACTTTGCATCAATAAGGAGGGAATTACTCTTTTCCCAAAAATGTATGACTACGCATTTTTTAAAAATAATTCCAATTGCCATGTATCGCACCAATTTTGAATTGCATCTAGGTCGTTGGCTAACACGACTCTGTCTTCGTGACTTCGAATGTCCCCATAAATCCCTGCATCATCGGCGAAAAGACGGAGCTTGCTATTAACTACGGTACTGAGGTCATTTGTGTAAATAAGGAATAGGAGGGGGCCTATGACACTTCCTTGTGGTACACCCGACGTGACCTTGACATTATCGGATGATACACCGTCCAGGACGACTGTTTGGACACGATCACTTAAAAATTGTTTAATCCAGTTAATAATACTTTCGTGTATTCCATAGGTTTCCAATTTCGCCAGTAATTTGCAACGAGGGACTTTATCGAAAGCTTTCTTAAAATATAGGAATATCGCATCAACTGGAATATTACTTTCACCGGAGTTCAATACATCATGTACAAAAAGTGTAAGTTGAGTTTCACAGGATCTACCGTTACGGAAGCCGTGTTGGTTATTAATCAATAAATCTTGGCTATCTAGGTGCCTCATCATGGAACTAACAATGATGTGTTCAAGAATCTTACAGGAAATGAAAGTGAGCGAAATTGGCCTATAATTACTGGGTTCCTCCCTATCTCCGTTTTTAAATATGGGTGTTGCCGAAGCCGTACTTCCAGCCGTTTGGCACGCTTTCTTCTGCTACCTTCCCGCCTGAGTGGGTTTTCCTCCACCTACGGTTTTGGTATTCGTTATTGTGTTCATTACTATGTATTCTATTGTTAAAGAGATCTATGTAAAGGCCAAAGAGTACTATTTCCCGAATAATTCTACATTAATAAATATAATATTGTGTGCACTTTGGATGATTGAGTACTGGCACATTAACGTTAAGATTGTTTAAAGGAAAGCTTCCAGAATTCCAAAACAACTAGAGAAAATCGGCAAAATCAAAGGCATTTCCAATTCGAAAACGTATGCTGAAAGTTATTTCCAGCCACTAATATTTTTTGAATTACGTTCCATTCTAATTCATTCTATCAATGGCCCTACCCTGGACGGATAATATATACGTATTTATACATTGGATGTACACATGTATTGTTGGTGGGTATGCAGCCATGAGTTAATTTTATGCGAACAACTTGTTGTGCAAAAATTTAATTGTTATATATTCAATTACTCGTTAATAATTATAATAAATAATCAAATACTCGTATTATTAGCTTGATTATGTTTTACACGTTGCACAATTTTCAATTAATTGACTCCAGTATTACTTTGGCAGGATTCGTTGCAAATTGGGACGTTTCAGTTCACCCTACGACAACGATCGAGGAAACGCTTTCCCCAGAAAATCTTCCTTTCAAAGCCAGTCCAATGCTACGGGAGGCTCACGAAAAGTTTCCTTAGGGCTAAAACACCGTCGTATCAAATGATTCAGATTCAGAATCTTTTGAAGAGAAGTAACAATGAAAAGCAAAGAAAGGTGGACCCAGAGGTCC